>CM067854.1:86162500-86762500 GCA_034642435.1 Megalocaria dilatata
GCACATGATCTTAAGATATCCCACGAGTCCGCACGTAAGATTTTGATTGATATTTTGGGCATGAGAAAGGTGGCCGCACGACTCGTACCGAAAGACCTGAATTTTCTTCAAAAACGTCATCGCGAACAGGTTGCTTCGGACATGCTGGATCGCTGTAATTCCGATTCTACATTCATGGAACGCATTATAACTGGTGATGAGACCTGGGTCTACGAGTACGATATGCAAACAAGCCAGCAATCATCGGAATGGGTGGCAAAAAATGAGCCGAAACCGAAAAAACCACGCCAAAGCCGCTCGAAAATGAAGGTGATGCTCATTGTTCTCTTTGATATCCGTGGCGTGGTGCACTACGAGTTCGTTCTAGAGAGTCAGACGGTAAACAAGGAGTATTACCTAGGCGTTATGAAACGTTTGCGTGAGCGTATCCGTAAGAAGCGGCCAAATTTGTGGGCGAACAACTCATGGATTTTGCATGACGATAACGCGCCTTCTCACCGAGCTACGATTGTGACTGACTTTCTCGCCAAAAACTCAAAAAACGTGCTTCAGCAACCACCGTATTCGCCGGATTTGGCTCCCTGCGACTGTTTCCTCTTCCCAAAACTAAAATTGCCCCTTCGTGGCACCCGTTTTGAGTCGATTGAAGCCATAAAACAAAATTCGGCGCGAGAGCTAAAGTCCATCCCGGAAAGCGCCTATAAAAAATGTTTCGATAATTGAAGTGCCGTTGGCATAGATGTATTGGAGCAAATGGAGCCTATTTTGAAGGCGACCCAATAAATTTTGACGATTAAATGTAAAAATGTTGTTTTAATTGAAAATTCCCGGTACTTTCTTGACAGAGTAGTATGAAGGCAAGGAAGACACAAATTGTTTCGATAGCTACACACCAATAAGCATGAAAAAAAAATTGCATTGAATAGAATGGAAGTATAATATTTCGACCACGTATCTATAAAAATAGTGTATTTTCAGCGGTGATTTTGAATTAGAATTATCTGTGAGAAGTGGACTTCATTGGTTATGCCATGGATTGGTCGGTTTGTTGTTCATATATTTGATTTTTAATTTGGAAGTAGTGTTTTCGTATTTTAGAAAGTGTGATAAACTCATAGTATTCCAAAGGATTTACATGTTATTCTTCCGAAACTTTGGGAGCTCAAATAATGCTCAGTTCTCGGGATATTTGGAAACTTATTGGCTATCCAGGAAGACTAGGTCGAAGTTACTTGATGGAGTAAAGTCTTATTTCCTTTTGATTATTTCAATTGAGTTTCCTATTGTGTGTTTTAGATTTAAATTAATAAGTTTCTTGATTCTTTCCTTATTTCTGACAAAACTTACTAATTTCTAAGAACTCGTTTTAATTATGATTAACTACCAAATAGATACGATCGAAACAATTCAAAATCTGAAAATATCATTAATTAACCTCTTTCGGTATTTTTATAAATATGTGGATATGAATTTTATTTCCGGCGGATGGAATATCAATCTTGCGATCTATAAATTCTAATCACAATAGCATTATCCAATCATACCAATGATATTCTATTGTGAGCGTTTTATATCCTTCGGAAGAATAGGAATCGGGGGACCTTAAACTACGACATATAAAACGGAATCGAATCCCAAATCTTCTGATTATTTCTTTATTGTCTTGAAGAAACTGAAATTACAAGAAGTGCTCGGTCGGATTGCCGAATTTATCCCCATAGCTGAAGCTATTCTTCCTTATTATTTGACAGAACGGCTTCCAAAAAGAGCGATTTTTAGTCCAATTGTTTTCTACGGCTACGGCCCACTATTGTTTCTGAATAGCAGCTGAAATTGATAAAGATCGCGCTTGTATCATCACGGCGGGCGGTCGGTATGTACAGGTTGTTCTATTGAATTGTGGATTTCGATTATTTTATTTGCAATGGTAAATTTGGCTGCGATGATATAGAGAAATATAAGACAGATTAGGAATAGACGAATATATGTTGAATTGAAAGTTTTTCTTCTATTGCTGGAAACGATGCATTATTGTTCTGAATATAACTTCTTAACTGTTACTATAGATGACACAATGATATAAAATTTACTGTAGACAGAAAATTCTAACACAGCAAGTTACGCTTTGATACAAAAGCAAATTTAACGTCTTACTCATGTTGCAGAAGCGATGCTAGTGAGTACCACTTACTTGATGTGTGGGTTAATGTTGCTCCTGATCAAAACTGAAAATGATGGGTTGTTACTTTGGATATGCCATTAATTAGAAGATTTTCATTTCTTTGAATATTCAGATTCCCCTCACAGTAGTCAGGAAATTTTCTAAAAGCTTCTAAAGGGTTTTAACGACTAACCAAAAATTGTGAAATCTGTTGATAGAAAATAATTTAAGACAGCAGATTTGTCAAAAGCTGTTCCGACCTTGGTTTCAATGTACTTCAAAATTGAAACAAGGTGCCCAAAGGCATTGATCATTCAGAGATACCAAATTTGGCGCATTGTATTTCTGTTTATATAATTATTTGTATATAAATATTCATATATACATTATATTTAATCATGACACTTTTCATACAAACATATAAGTTCGAATTCCGAATTGATATCGTTGAAACATTCATTCAATTTCTCAACTTCTGTGATTTTGCACAGACCGTCAACAAGTATAACTTACTGTTAACCTTAAGTAAAAAATCCCATAACTTCCATCTGTTGTCCGAAAAATATATAAATTGTTATGTTAAGTATATTCTCCTTAGTTTTGAAAATGGGTTGAAACCCGAAACATATGTGTCAACAACATAAAATAATTTTTTTTTGAAACTTAAGCCAAGTGATTTATTTACCAAAATGTTTCATCAAGTGGTTTGCGAGAAATCAATATATTTGAACGTCTTTTCATTGTACTATGTCACTATCACCACACGATAACTGTTTCCTGTAGAATCTAGTTGACTTCAAGAAACCAGGTATTTACCTCTACAAGTTTCATCCTTCGGTGGAATTTTCCTGGTTTAGGTGTTACAGCATCTTTGGTTTCTCTTGGTAAGTTGAGGCAGTACGCGTAATTCTTGCACTCGGATCATTTCCTAGAGTATTGCTTCATTGGTCATAGGATTTCATACACAGTTATAAACCGTCATTACGTTTTATGTTAAAACTGCTAATAGTCAGCCATAGTAATAGCCAAAACCATGCCTCATGTCCAGCCTTCAGTTAGACTGGTTGAACGTCACAATCATGGTGAAAATCCTCTCTTCTTGGAGATAAAGATTCATTTATGTATCGCCTCATTGATAAACTTCTAGACGCTTACATATTTTCAGCACTCCCTTAGTCTTCAAAATTAGTATCTACATTTCGAACCGATTGCCCAACGCAACATTCGGTTTAATATAAACCCCCCTTTGATTCACTCATTTTTTTTTTCGAATAAAGTTCCTGAAATTGATCTTATTTCACTGAAGGTCTTGAAGATTTATTTTATATTCACCTTGCTCTGGCAGTAGCTTTAGCTGATAAACATCGATGAGGCGCAATATTTTGTGAAAGGCTCGATTGAAATAGTGGATGCCCAGTTGAGCAATTTGTTGTAGTGACAGGAAAGACGATGGAGGTGCACGAAGGGGGAGTATACTGTAACTTCACTTTAGAAAGAAAGAATGTTGGTCGGTAAACACGATGCGATATCTGGAGGTCGTCATGTATGAGCTGCTCTCATTTATGGAACACCTAGGCATTATGGTTCACATAGGCTCGGGGCAATAAACATGGCTTAGCTATTCATAAGCACCATACCTAATATTGCGGGAGTGAAGTTGGCGAGAAGGTCTTTCCTTTCATCGGTGGTAGTCTCCGTACGGCTCCGATTTGCTTAGATAATAACCTAACTAAATCGAATTATGTGTGTCAGTATGAACGTTAGGTTAACGTACCGTAATGGAAACTGATATGTTGCACCGATCGAATGCAGATATTGTGGATCGTCAGACGTTCGCGAAAAGAAACGGTCAATGACGGTTATTGCAACCTCGTGTTAGCGGCTCGGTTCACCAGTGAGTACTCATCTTTAAGCCGGCTGCTCACATCAGTGAAGGCGTCGGCCGGTTTTCCTCGCGAGCGTTAGTCAAACGGCAATATCTGAGTACGATCAATGTACACGTACCGGTTCCAGTGAAATAATTGACAGTGCTACATTTATTTCAATTGACAATTCACTTGAAGATAGAAAACATTCACGGCAGTGAGGGCTAACTCAAACCACCTATTTCTCCTCAAGCGTATAATTTTAGATGTTTCCTTGTAAATATTTTCGTGTTTAGTATTCCATATCATGGATTTCCTTATATAAAATTTGAAAGAATTCAATATCTCTCCCAAATTCCGCTCTGGATTCTCCCTACGTGCAATTTCGTCAAGGTGCAACAGGTAACCACTCGCTAAGTTACAGCATATACATCCAAAAGCGAACTATTTATTGCTTTGTGTACGCACTGAATACAGACAATTCTTGGATCACTGCGAGCATCGTGAATTCTACCGGTTAGGTTACTGGCACGTGAGCATGGCTCTTTCACCAGGTGACTACTCAAAAGTCTCCACCATCTGCCCAGGAAGCAGAAAGTGTGATAAGGATTACGCCTTATCATCGCGCATTAGCAGAAACCACCGAAGAGTTGAACTCATCAAGCTTCCAGTTTCAGCTTGATTCCGATAACCTACACCGTGACTAGTAGCAGCGAAGCACTATACAACCTCTACTGACTCTGCAGTTTTAGTACCCGAGTTGTTTTGTGACAAAACTCACTCGCCGAAGAGGCTTCTTATCCACCCACCCGAACATAATCCCATGAATCAAGATAGTCTCAAGATTCAATGCCTCAAGTGATTCTGGTACGAGCACCGTCAATCCGGCCTGTACGTCAGGACCAACGAACCCTTTTGAAGTTTTTCAATTGAACCTGGCTTCAAGCACCAACGGTCCTGGTTTAGGACGAGGTTGGTCGAACTGTCAAGTCCCGCTTAACCCTGAAGCATTTTTCGAGATATCATAGATAGATGGAATACCCTTCTAGTCCAGCATGCGGACTTTCAACCACTGCTCCCTTGAGTTCAAAACCAATAGGGTGGCCAGATCGAACGAATATTTCCCGAGGACCTCCACCCGGAGTAACGTAGTAGAGTACATAACGCACTCGGTCATAGGACAGAAAAATGCGGAGATTTACTGCAATAGGGATTGCTGCGAGCAATCTGATGCGCGCTCTCGAATTGTACGCGAACAGGAGAATCCTTCGATTTATTTGCATTTTTTTAGATGTTACACGTTTTAATTCGCCAATGAGTACGCGCTTTAAGACCTATTATGCCTTATGTCGGCTTATAAGAGAGCCAAGTTAAGGTGTCTTATACGTAACACAATGTATCTGATATGGCCATCTCGAAAGACGGGAAAATACTCTCGGAGTAAGTGCGTATTTCGAAATTGCCATAGTGAATCATAAAAATTTTCTTAGGTTGACAATTCGCGTTAATGGAATGAAAATTACAATAAGATAATATTGAAAAAACATTGAAAATTAAAATTAACATCAGAAATTTGTAAAACTTCCATTATATATTCATTTTGAAAATGTGAAGTAGATAGATACAACATTAATCATTTTATTGGAAAAAACATTTATTTTTTCATGACATTGTATACAACATAAATACATTAATTTATCCATTGGTGTTAAAACCAATCTACGATAGAAAAAGTTATTTATAACATAAGCTATTATAAGTATTCGATGGTTGTGGCCATACTTCATATAGCCCTAACATTTAGAATTAAACACAATAATATGGTTGAGTTATCTTGTCATTGTGATTCTGAACCATAGATATAGATAATTATCTGAAGAATGACAACATCCGTAAAATACGTATAGTAGCATAGATTTTGAATTGAGTATTTTATCGTTTTCGTAATCCTTTTTTTGTCTTTAGAAGGAAAAGAGAGAATTATTGTATCCTTTTTACAGCACGGGCGCAGACTAGGCTATAAAATTTCATTACTTCAAAACAGACGATCTATTAGAAATATATAGTAAGTTAATTATCATAGAAGATCTCAGATATATGTTCACATAAATTTGCAAAATAATTAAGAACTGAATCAATTAGCCAATAGCTGCTATATATTACCCACATTTCAATGTACTGGTCTGTAGTGGAAAATACACTAATTTTGTGCTGTCTCTGATATTAAATTGTCAAATGATCAAACCTCAAATACAACGATTTACTCCCTAAATTATACTAATCCAATAAGCTGATGGTCTGCTTGAAAGCGATGTGTTGGATCCTTGCCACTCACTGATGTGAGTCCAAAGTTGTTTCTTGAAACTGTAAACCTCGTTTTGTCAAACGCAGGTCGTTAAATGGGTACCAGTTTTCAATTTCTTCAATGGAAATGTTACGAATTTTGTTTTAGAACTGAATCAGATGGTAGATCCGGTTATAACTGATACGATACGAAATTGTCACTTGAAATGAAAAAGTTGAAGAAGATGGCCTCCTGGTTAATCCAAAAAATAGTTAGTCCGTTGGCCTAATATAACTCCACAAACCGATATTTAAGGCGCTAATAATTTCTCCAGGTGTACCCAATCATCCGAATAATTCAAAATTAATTTATACTATATTATTCAACTTAAAAGCAGAAAAAAACATTTTGACCCTATTCAAAACCAATAAATTTTCATGATTTGTGTTCAGATACCTTCGAAATTCAAGCTTATATATTTACCAGAAATCGATTAAAAATCTCTCCTTCTCGTGGGAAATGGAATGATACATTCTGTCCAGAAAGTACCGGGGATTATCGATTTAAATCTGGCGGGGCAATGAGGCAGGTGAATTTTTTTTTCCTAGGTTGGTACCACTGTCCTTAATTACTATGCCAAGCTTGAGCGGGATCTGTCAACTAGTGTGTTTGCAATAGCTGATTAAGTCAGTCGATGTCAGAATGCGTGCCGATTTTTACTATGGGTGATTACGTTGAGCAAAGAATTTGTTTAAAGTTTTGTGTTGCAAATGAATTTTCGTGTGCCGATGCATTGAAAATGTTGCAAAAGGCCTTTGGTGATAATGCTCTATCGAAAACTCGTGCATATCAGGGGTACAGAGCCTTCAAGGACGGTCGTGAAGTGGTCGCCCATCGACGGCTTCGATCGAAGATAACGTCGATAAAATTAAGGAAAGGGTGCTGGAAAAGCGTCGTACCAGCTTGAGAGAGATAGCACATGATCTTAAGATATCCCACGAGTCCGCACGTACGATTTTGATTGATATTTTGGGCATGAGAAAGGTGGCCGCACGACTCGTACCGAAAGATCTGAATTTTCTTCAAAAACGTCATCGCGAACAGGTTGCTTCAGACATGCTGGATCGCTGTAATTCCGATTCTACATTCATGGAACGCATTATAACTGGTGATGAGACCTGGGTCTACGAGTACGATATGCAAACAAGCCAGCACTCATCGGAATGGGTGGCAAAAAATGAGCCGAAACCGAAAAAACCACGCCAAAGCCGCTCGAAAATGAAGGTGGTGCTCATTGTTTTCTTCGATATCCGTGGCGTGGTGCACTACGAATTCGTTCTAGAGGGTCAGACGGTAAACAAGGAGTATTACCTAGCCGTTATGAAACGTTTTCGTGAGCGTATCCGTAAGAAGCGGCCAAATTTGTGGGCGAACAACTCATGGATTTTGCATGACGATAACGCGCCTTCTCACCGAGCTACGATTGTGACTGACTTTCTCGCCAAAAACTCAACAAACGTGCTTCAGCAACCACCGTATTCGCCGGATTTGGCTTCCTGCGACTTTTTCCTCTTCCCAAAACTAAGATTGCCCCTTCGTGGCACCCGTTTTGAGTTGATTGAAGCCATAAAACAAAATTCGGCGCGAGAGCTAAAGTCCATCCCGGAAAGCGCCTATAAAAAAATGTTTCGATAATTGGAAGTGCCGTTGGCATAGATGTATTGGAGCAAATGGAGCCTATTTTGAAGGCGACCCAATAAATTTTGACGATTAAATGTAAAAATGTTGTTTTAATTGAAAATTCCCGGTACTTTCCTGACAGAGTAGTACATCTGTCTACTGGCCCAAATGAATGAAATAACGAAAGGAATAAACCAGGTTTGAAAGTATGAAACCAGAATTTTCCTATAAATGGTGCTAGCCATCGTTTTAAGGACCGCAATACCGCTTCTGCAGCACCATTTCTAATAGAAGATTTTCAACATACAACAAAGTTTTATAACTTTAAACAGGTCGAGTTTTGTGTCTACGAACTACGATTTTCTATTATCACTGAAAGAAAACTGCTGCAGAACCACAGTTTCGAATGCTTCTCGAAGCTTATGGAAAACATGCTCTGTAAAACTCAGTGTCACGAGTGGTTCTAAAAATTCTAAAGTAGTGATTTTGACATGAGAAACGTAAAGGTGGAAAACCACCGAAAAAATTCGTGGACAACGAATTCATTATCATTATTGGATAAAGATGATACTCAAATAGAAGAATTCAATTGAATGTGACGCGGAAATAAGCCTACATACGTTTCAAAGCTATAAGAAAGTGGAAAAATTTGTGAATGAAAAACAGAGCGAAAAATCGAGAAATCGCCTGTGAAGTGCTTTATCGAATCGTGATATGTGATGAAAAATTGATATAATTGATTTTGCGTATTGCAAGCTTCTAATGATGGGTAAATCTAGGCAAATAATCGGCTTCCACCGCAAGACCAAATCACTTTGGAAGAAGACTCTATATTTGTTGGGATCAGAAAGGTGTTATTTGTTATGATCTGCTAAAACATGGTAAAACCGTTAACACTGATAGCAAATGATGGATTCAAATTAAGCATTATATGAGAAACGATCGGAATATGGAAAAAGGCAACACAAGGTCAATTGGATCCATAGTAAGGCCCACAATGGACAGCAAAAACGGTCAGGGAAACGATGTAAGTGTTATGAAATAGTAGCGCATGCGGCAGATTCTCCGTCCGATTATCATCTTCACATGACTAGGGTACAAATGTACAAAAATGTCCCAATAACCCTTCGCTTCAAAATAGGAACTGGTTTTTGACTTGGCATTTATAAGCTGTTGGAGAGGTGGGAAAAATGTATGAATAACAATGGAGATCATTTAGAATGACATATATTTCATAATTTCCGAATGAAATTTCTTCACAAATTTCAAGATCATACTTCTGTATTTGTCCAGTGATAAAAGAATCGACAAAGGCACTGACTCTTTTTTCCAAAAAGTTCGGAAATTAACGATTCGATCGGAATCAAGTTTGGTATTCAGATATATGATGACACGAAGATTTATGCCAAATTTCAAATATAGATCATTTATGTTCAAAAATATGCAGAATCGGCTCAGTGAATCCTCATTCGAAAATATATGAAATTTTCAGGGGCAATGAAATCTCTAGATTTTTTTAATATCAATTTGCATTGAAGTATGGTTTAACAGTGCAACTCATCAATTTTTTGAGAGACTATACAGAAAGTTATCAAAATGTGGACTTATACCACAGTACTAGTATAAAGATAACCTGTTCTTTTCTTTTAGATAAACCCATTTAATAAACAAATTTGTGTATATTAAATGTGAAAAGGGTCCTATGGAATGGAATAGATTATAAAGATGGACCAATCAGTCTGCCAAAAAAGCAGATCGTGATTTTGAAAAATGTTAATTCTGAGATCGCTTCAATCATTCAATCACACTGCTATATACAGTAAGTTATTCGGCTTTAAAGTAGGAGAAAATGAAAACATGAAATAATAATTTTATGAGCCATATAAAATCGCTGAGTACATAGAAAAAAGTGTGGTAAATTTTGCAGATGTGATGAGGAATCAAATCAGGAAGACATAAACAGTAGAGGACAACACATGGTTTGACAGCTTTCAGTATAGAGCGAAATGGTGGTTGCATGAAAATGATTTTATATTATATGATGATAAAACAAAATTGGTGACCTTTTATACGAAATTATCTGAATAAAGCAGAAATACCACTTTGGAAAAAATAGTTCGAAGTATCTGAGTGTATAAAGTTTCTTAATTTATACATTGACTTTCTCAGCTGGCAAGAACATTGTGAATGTTCGTTGAGAAAATTGAATAACATCTGTTTTTCCATTAGAATTAAATATCAATCGATATATGAATGTTGAGGATTTTATACTTTGCTAATTATGAATCTGTTATGAGTTACGGAATCATTTTGTGTGAGACGCATCACAACTTAGAGAGAGTAAAATAATAAGATGCGGTTTTTTACTTGATAGAAGGATAATTACAAACTTTGAATATCAAAACAGATTGATTTAATCTGTTAGTCTTTTACAATTTTAACTTCAAAAAATTTTTTAAAAAACCTCTAGAATTAAATTATTGTCTAATAATAAGCACTGCTTATATTTGATAGACGTATAAAAATAAAACTTTACTATACAATATCAAATGGAATAAAAAACCCAACAAAAATAAATTATTGATTAAAATTAAAAATGTTTCGTTTCAACGCACCTGAACTCGTCAGAAAGGTGGTACGTATGTTTTGCCTTTGACAAACATTTGACAATATGTTTAGTTTCTGGTCTTATATTTATGAAAACTAAATCTTTTTCAAAAATACACAATATAATTTTAAGAACTTCTCCAAAACTAATTTATTTGAAATATTTAATATGTTTAAATATTTGAATAAGTTACTTCAAAAACTCTCAAAAACATGCAGCACATCCTTAAAAACAATTAGAATTCAGATAAGGTCAGTTCAACTTTACATTTTTATAATATAAATTCAATTAAAAATAAATAAACTTGTAATCTTACCAAACAATTTCTGGAAACTGTTAATGCAATTAAACCTAGGTAGGTACATCTAATATCAAAGGTAATCTATGTTCTATGCTAAACACAGAAATCACATACAGTTTGTAAGGCATTTTATGGCCTTCATTAAACCACTGGAAACTGTATAATAAATTTCATTATAGAAAAACCTAATATATATATTATATATAAAATACAATAATAAGATGCGGTTTTTTACTTGATAGAAGGATAATTACAAATTTTGAATATCAAAACAGATTTAATCAGTTATTCTTCTGCAATTTTGATTTGAAAAAAATATTTTTAAAAATATTTTTAAAAACTTTTAGAATTAAATTAGAGAGAGTACTTATTGCGCAAAGGGGAGTGGTTTGGACAATGTATAATATCCTTCATGAATCAAACTGTAACCATAACTTAAAATACTAGGATATAAGATAAAAACTATTTATGCATAGATTAAAGATCATATATGTGTAAAAAAGTGTCTAATAAGTACCAAAAAGAATAAGTCTTCTAGATTCCTTAGTTCTTCAGAAAAGATAGATGAAATGAATGTGTATTTATGTTTTTTTCTTTATTGATCCCAGGGATTTAGACAGACAGAAGTCCACATCGGGTTTGTGTTCTGTGTAGGCTTTGGTACTGTTTCCTTACGCCACTTTCAGAACAACGCTGTTGATTGTTGATTAATTTAGAGCCTTATACTCTGAAGGAGTGTTTTAACATGCATAAATACAGTTTGTAAATGCTTTTGATGTATTTTCATTCCATATTGATGAACATACGTGTTGTCAAATAATCTGAAATAATTTTTTTTTTGTATATGTATTGTCAGTATTTTAAGGTATTAGAAAACAGAGGTGAATCTAATGGATTATGTTGTTCCGCTGGTAAAGTAAAATTGCCGCAAAGGTCCCGTTACCAGATTCATTACACTCGTTAGTTTCTGGGATTGAAAGCAATTCTACACATTTCTCCAACATTAAAAAATACAAATATTATTTTTAAATTGCGTCATTTGGCGCAACACATATTGCACAGGACAATTTCATGTCCAATTTGAAGGTATTATATCATAATATTATAGTTTTCGAGATCATTCAAATTTCTATTTGTATCAGAAATGATTGAACAAAATCTCAACCAATTGTACATACCTTCAAGGACAAAATTATCAGTTGTTACCACTACCAGATACAAGTCATCGATTTTTATAAATTTATGTTATGGGCAATACAGATGTAGGTAAATAAGAAGTTGATTTAGTATATCATAAGTTTCAATAATTAATGTTTTTTCTTAAGTATTTAAATTAAAATTGAATTTGTTTTCATATATTTTCTTCATCTACAAAATCTTATAAAATAGGAATATACATTAAATTAATTGTACAGCTGGGCGCGATAAGTTGTTTTGCATCATAATTTTCACTTGTGCAAATCATGGGTACTTTTGATGGATGAATAAACAGATTTATCTTCCAACAATTATAGGGTCAGATCTGTTACATTTGTGATATTACACTTGAATATCATAAAACATAATTTGTTTTGTTCCCTACAATACTTCTGAATATTGACTTGTAAGTACCGTTTATTTTTGTCATTCATTACTTGACTAGGTATCGAACAGAAAAAAGATACATTCTACTTGATTTTATGAAAATTAATAGGTACAAGAACTTATTTGTCCTTTTTCCATTAATAATTATTCATACTGATCGTTTATACATTTTTTCAAGTTATTTAATAATCCTAGTTTTTTCATGTTACAGTCAGGTCAGGGAACGAAACAAACTAACATTTATTTATTTATTTATTCCAATTGACAATTTATATTTGTTGGGTTTTTAAATTCCATTTGATATTGTATAATGAGTTTAGATTTTATAGTTCTATTAAATATAAGCATTAATTTAATTCTAAAATGAAATAAGAAGGAACGGTTTTTTACTTGATAGAAGGATTATCACAAAATTTGAATATCAAAACAGATTTAATCTGTTAGTCTTCTACGATTTTAATTTCAGAAAATTTTTTTGAAGAAACTTTAAGAATTAAATTAATGTCTCTATAAGCACTGCTCATATTTAATAGACGTATAAAATCAAAATTCATCATACAATATCAAATAGAATTAAGAAAAACCAACGAATATAAATTGTCAATTGAAATTAAAATATTAATAAGCAAACATTTTTTGTTTCGTTCCAGGCATGCATACTGAACTCTTCAGACAAACGTACGAAGCCCTGTTTGTTACAAAATGTATTGTTTTCTGATCCTATATTAATGACAAATAACTCTTTCTCAAAAATATAAAACATAATTTCAAGAACTCTTCAAAATCTAATTTATTTTAAATATTCAATATATTTGAATAAATTACATCAAAAAATCTCAAAACATGTAGCACATCCTCAAGAAATAATTAGAATTACGATAAGATCAGTTCAACTTTACATATAAAATAATCAAATCAATTAAACAATGTATATACTTACCGAGTGCAATCTTCAGAAATATATGATCTTCAAAAACATACACATAGGTACATTTATATCCAAGGTACTCTATGTTTCATGTTCACAAAAAACCATAAAAAGCTTATAAGGCACTTGGTCTTAGTTAAAAGCATTCAACACTGTATAATGAATTTCTTTATTTAAAAAACCTAATATAATTATATATAATATATAAAATTAAATAAGGAGGAACGGTTTTTTACTTGATAGAAGGATTATTACAAAATTTGAATATCAAAACAGATTCAATCTGTTAGTCTTCTACGATTTTAATTTAAAAAAATGTTTTTTGAAGAAACTTTAAGAATTAAATTTATGTCTCTATAAGCACTGCTCATATTTAATAGACGTATAAAATCAAAATTCATCATACAATATCTAATGGAATTAAGAAAAACCAACGAATATAAATTATCAATTGAAATTAAAATATAAATAAGCAAACATTTTCTGTTTTGTTCCAGGCATGCGTACTGAACTCTTCAGACAAACGCACGAAGCCCTGTTTGTTACAAAATGTATTGTTTTCTGATCCTATATTAATGAAAAATAACTCTTTCTCAAAAATATAAAACACAATTTCAAATAAATTAGTTTTTGAGAAGTTCTTGAAATTATGTTTTATATTTTTGAGAAAGAGTTATTTTTCATTAATATAGGATCAGAAAACAATACATTTTGTAACAAACAGGGCTTCGTGCGTTTGTCTGAAGAGTTCAGTACGCATGCCTGGAACAAAACAGAAAATGTTTGCTTATTTATATTTTAATTTCAATTGATAATTTATATTCGTTGGTTTTTCTTAATTCCATTAGATATTGTATGATGAATTTTGATTTTATACGTCTATTAAATATGAGCAGTGCTTATAGAGACATTAATTTAATTCTTAAAGTTTCTTCAAAAAAATTTTCTGAAATTAAAATCGTAGAAGACTAACAGATTAAATCTGTTTTGATATTCAAATTTATTCTAAAAGTTTCTTGAATAAATTTTTTGAAATTAAAATTGTAGAAGACTAACAGATAGGAACGAAACAAACAAACATTTATTTATTTATTAATTTTAATTGACAATTTATATTTGTTTCGTTTTTTAATTCCATTTGATTTTGTGCAATGAGTTTCGATTTTATACGTCTGTTAAATACAAGCAGTGCTTATAAGAAATTTATTTAATTCTAAAAGTTTCTTGAATAAATTTTTTGAAATTAAAATTTTAGAAGACAAGCAGAGTAAATCTGTTTTGATATTCAGAATTTGAAATGATCCTTCTGTCAGGTAAAAAACCGCTTCTTATTATTTTAGTCAGGTGTTTTGTCAGAAATTTTCCTTTATCTATTTCCTTAGTTTTGTATCATTCGCAAAATATCAATTTTCCTATTGTTTGTTCAGATGCAAGCTAACTAATTTGTTTTAATGAATCTTTCTCTATTAGTGGCTTGATAAACTTTTTCTTTCTGAATGCAGTGAAAAATTGGAAAATTTGTTTTTAACGTTGTAGTACTTGGGTGTAGTTGTACATATTAGTAATAATTAATTAATGCAACTCACCCACAATAGTGGCAAATATCAAAACACCGGCCAAAAAATCAGCTACCACAAAAAGATACTCAGCTTCGTTCTCAGGCACTGGGGTTTCACCGATTGTAGTCAATGTTAGTGTCGACCAATAAAAACTATAAATATATTGACGTGCAAGAGTAGAATTTTTCGATCCATGTAAATTATAGACCCAATTGTCTGTTCCAAAGCCTATTGCGTAACTTATGGCGAAGTACAGGCACGCGTTCCAATGGATCAGCACCAAGATGGCGAGCACTACTTTACAGATCCTGAAGACGTTTGGATAGTTCGTGTCCGTTTCTGTCCTCTCGAACCATTCCCATAATCTGGGCAATTTGAATAGTCTATTTACGCGCACAATTACCGGACAGGGCACTTGAACATCGCACTCGAAAGGGTGCCATTTGAGGTAGGCCAGGTCTGTTGGTATCAGAGCAAGAAGGTCTGTACGCCAATGTTTAGTTTGGAGATAGTGAGCTCGAAGTTTGTGCGGGTCGGTCACCAGCAGCCCTTGTTCCAGATAACCTGAGGCAAAAAAGACATTATTACACTTTTCAATTGGACATTAATTTCAGGTTCAAGTTTAAAAATCGTAAATTATTATTTTAAATTAATTAAAAAAACTGATAGATGAAGTAGATTTAACACCCTATACGTTCGTTTCTTAAGAATTACCTAATCTCAATGATGTAATTCAACCTACACGGTGGCGGCACTCCACCATTTGCGAGCGAAGATTCAAAAAATTTTTCTTTAGTTATGCTGATGTAATGTAAGGGCTGTCAATGGCTATATATATATATATATATATATATATATATATATATACACATGTGCGACATGCAGAGGTCGAGATAGTAGTGTGTTCTCCGGCTCACCCTTGTTTATTGATAATTTGATTGATATATACTGAATCCGTGTTTCGGTAAATCTGGGAGTGAAATAACATTGGATCGTTGAATTCTCCATTTTTCACTAGTTGAATCGCAAGAGTTTAGCATTTCAGAATGGTTTTAACATCCCAACAACAATCTGACGTCCGTGATATTATCAATGAATTGATAACGGACGATACCTTCTTATCAAAATTCGCCGAATGTGTTGCTAAAAAAGTTCTAGAGAAACTAGACAGGAAGATACAATGTTTGTATACGAAATCGACTGAATTAGAAACAGAGGTCGTTAAACTTAAGAGCGAAAATCTTAACCTCAAAAATCGTCTGAATAATTTAGAACAAAACCAGAAATCAAAGTCGCTCAGAATAATTGGAATTCCGCCTGAAACTGAAGAAAATACCAAGGTATTAGTCCATAAAAGATTGATTGAGAAGTTGCAATTATCAAAAACTGCTTTCGAGATAGAGCGATGCTACAGACTAAAATCAGCGGAGGGTAAGTCTGGGCTGTGGCCCCTATTAGTAACTTTTACAACTTCTGCTGGTCGTGATATTGTCTATAGAAATAAATCTAAACTAAAGGGAACAGGCGTATTTATTACTGAAGATTTAACGAGAGAAAACTATAATTTGTTCAATGTCTGTAAGTCAAAATTTGGGTTCAGAAATGTATGGACTTCAGAGGGGAGAGTTTTTGCACGCATTGATAATATAATACGGAGACTTCGGAATATGGATGATTTGCAGGGATATGAGGTGCAGTTGGGAGAATCAGTGCGGGTCTAAACTCTTAAATTGTTTATTAATTTTGTTATTATTTCATTGTGCTTTTTTTGATAATATAAGTTAGATGATTGATTTAATATGTGCTAATTTGAATGTAAGGTCATTGCTCTCAAATTTTCTTGAATTACGTGATGTACTTTTGTTAAATAACTTTGATTTGTTGGCGCTGACTGAAACTTGGTTGAAGGATGATCCGGATGATTCTATTTTCATTGATGGATATCGGTTTGTGAGAAATGATAGGATAACTAGAGGAGGAGGTACTGGTATATATGTGAAGGAAGGAATCGATTATGAGGTTGTGAACTTGGAATTGAAGCTAGAAAGTTCATCTATTTTGGTTACTGTAAATAAGGTAAAATTTTTGTTCTGTGTTGTTTATAAGCCACCAAAAATTGATAATAATGCTAGTTTACAATTACTCTTGGATGATATTGAGAATTTTATGCTGAAGTCTGTAGCTATGGTCGATAAAGTTATTTTACTGGGTGATATGAATGTTGATTACTTGCAGAGTGATAGTCTTTACTGCAAGTCTTATTTGAGCACCTTGGATAACTTTGGTTTGACGCAGTTGGTAACTCAACCAACTCGAAAGGCTGCCTGTCTTGATCATGTAGTCACCAACGTTCCTGATATTTTTCACTCGGTGGATGTTATTGATTTTCATGATAGTGATCATGATTTGGTCAGATTTTCCGTTTCGATTCCTGTTCATAAGTGTAGTCCTAAATTTGTACTATATAGAAATCTTAAAAAATTTTCATTGAATCTTTTTCAGAGAGATTTGGAGCTATCTCACCTGAGTAATATTTTTAAAACTAATGATGTTGATGAAAAGGTGGAGATCTTGAATAGTGTTTTGGCTGACTTGTTCGATAGGCATGTTCCTCTTGTTTCGCGTCGCATTACAAAACCGCCGGCTCCTTGGCTATCTGAGGATATCAAGGAACAAATGAAGTCTAGAGATAGAGCCAAGGCGGGATTCAGAAAGTCGAAGAAGGCATCAGACTGGGTAAGATATAAAGAGCTACGCAACTTGACTACACTTAAAATACGTAACTCTAAAAGGGAATATTTTTCTTCCTTGTTTCGAACTCATAATAAGAGAGATTTGTGGAAGCAACTGAATTATATGAATATAGGTAGTAAACAACGACCTTCGATTCCTCACGGTTTAGCTGACCCTGATGAACTGAATAACTTTTTTGTCCATTCCATTCCGACTAGTCAAAATAGTTCATCTGATGAGTTTCTCAATTATTACTCTTCTAACACTTTTTGCGAATTCGAGGTGAAAACAACTTTCTCACTGGTTGATGAGGCGTTGGTCAATAAATATTTGCATGATATACAATCGAATGCCGCTGGTTCTGATGATCTGAGCATCTCATTGATTAAATTGTGTGGTCCTTCCGTTCTGAGGTATCTCGTGAATATAATAAACAGCTGCATTCTGAGTGGATACTATCCCTCAGCATGGAAAAATTCTATAGTCTTGCCGATACCAAAAAAACGTAATGTGGAGCAGCTCAGTGACTTACGACCTATCAGCATATTGCCTGCTGTCTCTAAGATATTCGAGAAGATCCTGTATCACCAGATGATTGAACATCTAAATAAGTTTGAAGTGCTTCCGGAGTTTCAATCGGGGTTTCGTAGAGGTTACAGTTGTACGACTGCTCTTCTCAAAATAAGTGATGACATTTTATTGAATTCCGATAGGGGTCTTGTAACAGCGTTGATCTTGTTAGATTATACAAAAGCATTTGATACGATCTCACATGATTTGCTGATTGCTGTGCTTTCTTTCGTGGGATTGTCCGAAGATTCAGTTTCATTGCTTACGAGCTATCTTTCTAATAGAACCCAGCGTGTGAAAGTCAATGGTTCACTATCGGGTCCTCTGCCTATATCTGTAGGTGTACCACAGGGATCATTGCTGGGTCCCCTGCTCTTCATAATTTATACCCATATGTTTTGGAAATACCTTAAATTCTGTAACGCCCATTTTTATGCTGATGATGCCCAGCTTTACCTCAGTTTTGTTGCTGGTGATGTTGATGAAGGTGTTCGAAAAATAAATTATGATCTCGCGACCATCCAAGAGATATCTGAGCAGCACAATCTTTTGGTTAATCCTGGTAAGTCATGTGCGATACTTTTCGGCAATCAGTCTGTGTGTGATCAGTTGAGTCAACATGTCCATTTTTTCATTGGAGGTAATGAGATTCCCATCGTGAAGAGCGTTCGTAACCTTGGTCTGATAATGGACAATTCTTTTCGTTATAGGTTGCATATTGCGGGTTGTATTAGGCGTTCTCTCTACGCCTTGAGGCTAATTTATCCTCACCGTAATGTTCTGCCTGTTGAGGTTAAGAAAGCTGTCTGCGATTCCCTGGTGCTGTCCAATTTTAATTACTGCTCTCAGGTATTTTTCTCCTGCTTGGATCAGGCCACTTTAAACTCAGTACAAAGGATACAAAATTCTTGCTTAAGGTTCATTTTTGGAATCCGTAAATTTGAGCATATAAGTCATAAATTGGTGGATGTGAATTGGTTGAATATGCGTAACAGATTTTTGGTGGGAGCTCTAGCTTGTTATCATAGGATTTTATTGTCTCGTAAGCCATCTTATCTGTATCGAAAGATAACGTTCAGGTCTGACGTCCATAGTCTGAACACACGTAGTAGAGGGCTTATATCTCCCCCTCCTCATAGGTTGTCACTATTTGAGAGATCTTTTAGTTTCTCAATTTATAAATTCTATAACAATTATATAGTTAGTTCTCTTGCGAATCTATCCGTGATATCCTTCAAGGCTAGGGTCAGGAATTTGATTTATAGAGATCAGTGCGGTCAGAGTGATCAGTAATTTCATTTTCATATATGGCACTTTAATACATTCTTATAATTGTTAAGGTTGGAATATCCGAATACTTTTTCTGTTTTTTTTGTTTGTATTTTCGCCTCGAATTGTATTTTTTTTTTTTTATATATTTTTGATCAGGGTTTGAGTGGAAGAGCAGGGGTTGCAAAGCAGATTGCTTTATGGCCATCTGAACTCCGCCCTGTGGTTGTTACTTTCAGAATTCATTATATTGATTATAATTATATATATTTTTATTTTTTGCAATAAAGTCATTATTATTATTATTATTATTATTATTATTATATATATTCAATTATAAAAATAAGAATTTTTAACACTATTATAAATCAAAAACGTAAGCTATAATGACGACATCCATGAAAATTTGCATCGCTTTGGAAGCATCCAATACTGATAACAAGAAAAATACATACAAATTCAAATGGATCCAAACTACGGGAACGGAAAACACATATTTAGAAATACCAGAGGACAAACAGGATATATCTGACCATCATGAACTTTTGGCTCTACCGAAGGTGAAGAATATCTTGAAATCGATTGAAGTAAGAGGTTCATTTCGTACGAGTGTCATTTCATTAACTCCGGAATTGAAAGAAATATATTTTGATGCCGAAGATGATGTGATGTTTGAAAATGAATATTTACAACTGATTTATTGACCTGCATACATGAGTATTGTCAGTATTTGGACAAAAATCATCAGAACCACAGGATACGGTAGAACTTTCAAGAAAAAGCAAGGAGAATAAAAAGGATTTGAAGATGATAAAGGAGGATATTGTGTTGAATAATTTTGATTTGAATATTTATCAAAGATAGGATACGAATGAAGAGAGAAAGATCGATTGTGTCCATAAATAATAATGATAACAATGATTACACCATCAATTTAAATGAAGGAATACCAACAGAATTTTTCGAAGCAACATTAGATCATTTGGAAACAAATCAGAGAAATTAAATTGAAGTTTTAATTAATAAATATGACAATAGTTTTGCAAAACACAAGTTTGATATTGGTCAGGCGCAAAATGATGAGGCACATATAAAACTTTTAGAACTCAAATTTATAGCAAGAAAACCATACAGATGCTCAATGGAGGATCAAAAAGAGATAGAATTCCAAAATTCTTTACTACATTAGATGTAAATTCTGCCTTTTGGTCGATTCCTGTTCGTATCAAAGATAGATATAAGACTGCTTTTGTGACACAGAGTGTTCACTGGCAATGGAAATAGTTACCTTTTGGACTTAAAAAATCCCCGGCCATATTTCAACGTATTTTGAATAACATTATCAGAAAATATAACCTGAATTTATTCTGCCCAAATTATATAGATGACATTCTAATATTTTCTTCAACATTTGACCAACCTATAAAACATTTGGAGAGTCTCTTGAAAGCAATATGTAATGAAGGATTCAGACTTAAATTTATCAAGTGTAATTTTGCAGAGGAAGAAGTCAAATATTTAGAATATATTGCAGGAAACAATACAGAACGATCTATAAATGACAATTTAATTTCCATTAGGAATTTTGCTCCACCAGATACTCGGAAGAAGATAAGGCAATTTTTGGGTAAAGGAAATTTTTATCACAAGCATATAAAAGATTCAGCTAGATTATTAGAACCGTTGCATAATTTACTGAGAAAAGATGAAAAATTCAATTGGTCATTGGCTTGTCAGGAAGCTTCTAATAAGGTTCAGGACATCCTTTGTTCTGAGCCAATTCTTGCAATTTTCGATCGAAGTGCCTATACTACTATATATACTGATGTCAGTATTCAAGGAGTAGGAGCTGTTCTTAAACAAAAACAGATTAATGGTGAAATGAAACCCGTAGCGTATTTTTTTTTTAACTAAATAAATATCAAAAGAACAAGAAAGCAATATTTCTACAATGTCTGGCAATTAGAGAGGCAATTATATTTTGGAAACATTGGCTAATAGGACATAAATTTATTGTTGTTACTGACCATAAGCCATTAGAAGGGAAAGAATTTCGTACTAGACCAGATGAAGAGCTTGGTACCATGATGAATTTTCTATCACAACTCGATTTTGAGATTAGATTTGAACCAGGAAAAGGAAATGTAGAAGCAGATTACCTTTCTAGAAACCCAGTTCTGGAAGAAACGGAGAATATGGACGAATGTATAAGAACAGT
The DNA here is from genome assembly GCA_034642435.1 of Megalocaria dilatata. Taxonomy (NCBI): domain Eukaryota; kingdom Metazoa; phylum Arthropoda; class Insecta; order Coleoptera; family Coccinellidae; genus Megalocaria; species Megalocaria dilatata. The sequence continues at coordinate 86,184,261 of CM067854.1, forward strand.
TGATTTGTTGGAATTAAATGAAATAAAAAACGATCAACAGAATAATCTCTTAAAGGAAAATAATATGAGAAGAACTATTGTACAGAAAGAGATACATTACAAAATGCACAAAAATACCAAAAAAATAATTTTATCGAATAATTTCAGAAAAGATTCAATCAGAAAAGTGCACAAGCATTATTTGTGCTAGTAAGATTAATAATAAAATCAGGATGTTTTATTACATCTAGAATATAGATTCACTTACAAAAGAAGTTTGTGGTTCATGTGACATATGTTGTAAAAATAAAACGAGAGTAGGCCAAAAGTATTGTCCCCTTTCTCAACTGGGCTCTTGATGTATGGTATGTTTGGATTCAAGGATTGCTAGGGTTTTGTTGAGTGGGATATTCCTGAAGAGGGATACGACGTCGATACTCACAAGGATGTCAGTTTCTTTAATTTGAAAGGTTTTTAAGATTTCAATTAAGTGAACAAAATTTTCTCACATGGGATGAGTATTCTTCTGATAGAGATGTGGATGCTAATTCTTTGGCAAGATGACGTGTCTGTGACCCGAAGACACTGAAAATGGGGTGAAGGGGTATATCTCGTTTGTGTATTCTGGATAGACCGTATACTCGAGGAGTGCGAGATGATTTTTCTCTAGGAATTATTAACTTTTTGACATCAGGAGGGAGGTTTGAGGAGTATTTGTTATGTTAACTAGGTAGGTAGTTGGATCTCATGGTGTTGGTTTGTATTCAGGGCAATTTAATAATATTGTCAATTTGTCTATATAGTCAGTCGTGTTTAAGATAACTGTAGCATTTCCTTTATCTGCCGGAGGAACAGTAATATCAGGATTATTACTTAGATTGCTCTTTCAGAAAGTGTAATGTTCTTACGGTATAATTCATTTTTTTCAACATATTTACTCTTGTTGTTGGTCTCTTTTAAAAAATCAGGTCTTTCAGTCTACTCCTTTGTCACAAGTTAGATCTGGCGAAAGTGCGGTCAGGAAAATGAACTCTCTCTTCCGTTTATACGATCCGGATATTGCTCGTCTGAGAGCCGACGTACGTTAACATCATAATTCGACGGACAAATCAAGCTGCACCCACATGTTCTTTCTTCCTTATTTCCAATGGAATGTCTTCTAAAAGTGGTGTAAAGAAAAAGTTCAGATAATTTGAAAACTTTTCTTCATTAGGTGTTTCGTCAGAGAAATGTTGGCCTTCAACTTTTTCCTCTACGATTCCGCAAAACACGTTCAAATTCCATCGATTCTGATATTCTAGTTCCTGAGTCCAATGTGGATTCTGCTCGGATCAGTAATGAATTTTATGCAAATTCACACCTACTTTGCTATAAAAAGTAGCTTCATCTAGGGATAATTCAATTGGTAGAAACTTTAGGTCTATCAAGTAATTTTTTTTTTTTTTTGAAATAAGGTTATTCTGATTTTCACAAATTTTTATTGTTAAACTCACAACAATTGTTTCGCTATCACAGTAGCATCATCAGGCAAGATCACATTTTGAATAACTAAGCTTGTTTCCGAAATCCGTGGCTATTTATATTACAGTAACTACAATAAATTTTTATTGAGCACTAAAACCCAAAAAAGGGTCCCTGCAAATTCCAGCTTATCTGAATATATTTAACAGAGGTGAGCTATTTAAATCTATTTGTTCGTTAAGTAATATTCCAATTTTATCATGTTTATTTATCTCTAGGGATTCTAACAGATTTAACACATAACTTTTGCTTTCTATATGTAGAATTTCAAAGTTATTGAAAAATCATGTGAATTATTTATTCGAGTAACAGTTAAATCAAGAAAATTAATAGAATTATTAAGTTCGGTTTCCATAGTGAATTTAATTGAAGGATGTATTTCATTGATGAATAAAAAGAATTTTTTCAAAAGTCTGTCTGTACCTGTGAAGCAACAGAAAATATCGTCTACATATCTATACCAATATAAAAAGTTTTTCTTAAGGGGATTTTGGTGAATTTTAGTTTCAATATTGTCCATGAATATTTCTGCTAATAAAGGACTTGAGGGATTTCCCATAATCAAACCGTTTTCAGATTTATAAATTTTATTTTTAAATTGAAAATAATTTTGTTTAGTGCAAATATCTAGACATTCTAAAATAATAACCTTATTTCAAATTATTTAATATGGATTTTCACCAAGTAAGGACTGATACAATTCAATACTATCGAGTCATATTCAGCATCTAGTGAAAATAGTTTATTATATTATCTATTCGGTATCTCTTAATGATATGTAAAACTATGCGGTAAGGATAAAACGTATCTTGTTGAAAAATCTCTTCTACAATTGATTTTAGCACTATCAGATCGATGGAAATTCTGATGCTTAAAAAGGGATTGAAATAAGCATAGGCCGAAACGTCTTCCATTATCGCCTAGCCAAACCTTCTTGAGAAAAATGTCTTCTCTGTGGAAATTAATTTTGATAAAAAAAAAATGTATTAAACAAAGCTTGAAGATTTGAGTACTGTAGCCGACCAGCTGTGCTAATAGTTGAAAGTTAGCATAAACAGCGGGCGAGAATTTTAGAACAATGTATTGATCAATGGATCGATTCATTTAAATTTACACCAAGAGATCTTGGTAACGGAAGTTCACGATTATGATTTTAGTGCAGATGACACGGAGAAAATCTTTCGAGGCTAAGATTAGTCGAAATAAGAAATCGACGAGTCACAATATCTGGATGATCAGTCTAGACGTGTGTAGGTGTTTTAAAGCGATAGGAACTTCGAAAAAGGTGACGTAGGAAAATTTTGATTAGGAGGTAAGAACACAATGCTTTGCAAGTTACACAAATAAAAGGGAATTGTCGTATTGCACTAGTAACAAACAGTTACTAAGCGTTTCGTGGTCGGTATAGTTTAGTTTAATTCCGTTGGGAAAATAGCAATTTACCATTCTCCACACCACTCGAAACCAAAAACTTATCTCACTGAATCCGCAATCCCCAGTAATGTACGGACTAATCAAATTATACAAAAAACGAAATCGGATCTGACCAGAAGTTTCTTATATGAACTTTTCTTCAAGTGAACTTTTCAGATTTCTTAATCACAAATTTGATTAAATTTTCCCATAAACAGTCTATTAAGAATTTCACCAAATTTAGAGCGAAAATATAGAAGTTCATCAATACACAATAACAGATAATACATAAGTGAATTTTAAAGCAGACTAGCGGATTTGGTAAGCAAACAAACCCCAAACCTCACTTTCTGCATACACTGCCATCACACATTAAAAACCAAATTAAGAAGAAGAAAAGAATTTTACATAGAATTAAAAATCAACAATGACAGGAGTCTGAAAATCTGAACAAAGCAATTCATAAAAGTATAACTGAATATACGCCGATCAATGGATCTTAATATGTGAAACAATCAATGAAATAAAGGGCACTATTAGTAAAACATAAAGAAGTTGACAAGATACAACAGACAAAGCCAACATAATTCAAACTACGAAAAACGGCAAAACATACAATGCATGTGAAGACGAAACATTAGCTTCCAAAAGAATATTGCCAAGTTTCATTCACCGCAAAGAACAATTCAATTTTTGACCAAAACTTTAGAACTCAAATAGAAAACTACGGAAAATTCAAATAATCAGCAGCCATTATCATGGACAATAAATCAATTTGCACAAACTAAAGCAATTGAACATCCCAGTTCACCTAAAAAATTTCATTGTAAAATTCTTGAAGGATAGAAGCATGAGGGTTGAAATCAACAGCATTTCTTCGCATTGTTCTCTCCTAAATATAGGGCTTTCCATCGTCACCACTTCTTTACAATATTTACGTACATGATATTTACAAAATAACAGAAGAATTGAAAAGTTGAATTTTCAATATTCTGATGACACAGCGCTCATAACATATGGCCAGAATCTGAAAGACACCATGGAAAAACTACAAAACCTATAATTTGAAATAAGGTTATTCTGATTTTCACAAATTTTTATTGTTAAACTCACAACAATTGTTTCGCTATCACAGTAGCATCATCAGGCAAGATCACATTTTGAATAACTAAGCTTGTTTCCGAAATCCGTGGCTATTTATATTACAGTAACTACAATAAATTTTTATTGAGCACTAAAACCCAAAAAAGGGTCCCTGCAAATTCCAGCTTATCTGAATATATTTAACAGAGGTGAGCTATTTAAATCTATTTATTCGTTAAGTAATATTCCAATTTTATTATGTTTATTTATCTCTAGGGATTCTAACAGATTTAAGGCATAACTTTTGCTTTCTATATGTAGAATTTCAAAGTTATGGTTGAAAGTATGTCCTGTTTCTAACAAATGGTTGGAATATGTAGAATTGCTTTTATTATTGAGGAAACTCTTCAAATGTTCACACATCCTATGACGGAAAGTTCTTCCAGTTTGAGCTATGTAAATTTTAGGGCCATCACCGCAGGTTAACTTATAAACCCCAGATTTATCATCCTTATGTGTGTAGTCTTTATTATTTTTGATAAATTTACTCAAGTTTGAATAAGTTTTAAATGAAGTTCTCAAATTATATTTATTTTTGAGGTATGTAGCAATTTTCTCAGAAATAACTTTAGTGTATTTTAAGGAAATGTATTTAAAATTTTCTTTTATATTAGGAAACACCATATTTAAAGCTATTTTATTATTTTTATTCATCAATAATTTGTCTATCAACTTTGGATCATATTCATTATTAATAGCTATTTGTTTAATTATGTTAAGTTCTGAAATATAATTTTCTCGATTCATGGAAATATTAACTAATCTATGGATCATACAATTAAATGCTGATAATTTTTTATTTAGAGGATGATTTGATTTATTGTGTATAATAGAATCCGTATAGGTTGGTTTGTGAAATATTGAAAAATCATGTGAACTATTTATTCGAGTAACAGTTAAATCAAGAAAATAAATGGAATTATTAAGTTCGGTTTCCATAGTGAATTTAATTGAAGGATGTATTTCATTGATGAATAAAAAGAATTTTTCCAAAAGTCTGTCTGTACCTGTGAAGCAACAGAAAATATCGTCTACATATCTATACCAATATAAAAAGTATTTCTTAAGGGGATTTTGGTGAATTTTAGTTTCAAATTTTTTTTTATATTGGTATAGATATGTAGACGATATTTTCTGTTGCTTCACAGGTACAGACAGACTTTTGGAAAAATTCTTTTTATTCATCAATGAAATACATCCTTCAATTAAATTCACTATGGAAACCGAACTTAATAATTCCATTTATTTTCTTGATTTAACTGTTACTCGAATAAATAGTTCACATGATTTTTCAATATTTCACAAACCAACCTATACGGATTCTATTATACACAATAAATCAAATCATCCTCTAAATAAAAAATTATCAGCATTTAATTGTATGATCCATAGATTAGTTAATATTTCCATGAATCGAGAAAATTATATTTCAGAACTTAACATAATTAAACAAATAGCTATTAATAATGAATATGATCCAAAGTTGATAGACAAATCATTGATGAATAAAAATAATAAAATAGCTTTAAATATGGTGTTTCCTAATATAAAAGAAAATTTTAAATACATTTCCTTAAAATACACTAAAGGTATTTCTGAGAAAATTGCTACATACCTCAAAAATAAATATAATTTGAGAACTTCATTTAAAACTTATTCAAACTTGAGTAAATTTATCAAAAATAATAAAGACTACACACATAAGGATGATAAATCTGGGGTTTATAAGTTAACCTGCGGTGATGGCCCTAAAATTTACATAGCTCAAACTGGAAGAACTTTCCGTCATAGGATGTGTGAACATTTGAAGAGTTTCCTCAATAATAAAAGCAATTCTACATATTCCAACCATTTGTTAGAAACAGGACATACTTTCAACCATAACTTTGAAATTCTACATATAGAAAGCAAAAGTTATGCCTTAAATCTGTTAGAATCCCTAGAGATAAATAAACATAATAAAATTGGAATATTACTTAACGAACAAATAGATTTAAATAGCTCACCTCTGTTAAATATATTCAGATAAGCTGGAATTTGCAGGGACCCTTTTTTGGGTTTTAGTGCTCAATAAAAATTTATTGTAGTTACTGTAATATAAATAGCCACGGATTTCGGAAACAAGCTAAGTTATTCAAAATGTTATCTTGCCTGATGATGCTACTGTGATAGCGAAACAATTGTTGTGAGTTTAACAATAAAAATTTGTGAAAATCAGAATAACCTTATTTCAAATTATTTAATATGGATTTTCACCAAGTAAGGACTGATACAATTCAATACAAAACCTATGTAACAAGATCATGAGATGGATGGAAAAATGGAGAATTCTACCAAACCTTGACAAATCTAAATCGATAATATATAGCAAATTATTATCAGACAACTCATCAGTCAACAGAATGCTGCAACGTATAATAATATAAAAGCAGTCCGTCACGCTAAATACCAACTTCAAAATACAATGCAGTTTTTCTATCCCTCACCTACAAATACCGCAGCATAAACTTCACAACAGTTTCAAGAATCTACAAAACTATATGCAGACCGTCATCTTATATATAACAACTGTAGAACCCTTAATAATATCGAAATAGCAGAACGTAGTAATTTGAGAACTTGGAGTAAAATATGCTATACAGGAAATCTACTCCATAACTCACCAAATGACCTTCTCCATGAACAAATGACGATAGACCACGAACCTTTCGAAAAAAAAATTGTGAGCGGTTCGCGCAACCTCCAAATAATTCAGTCCGTTGTTATACCAGATCCGAACCAAGAAGAAAACAAAATATCTAATCAGACCCTTAATGGATGCAATATGGAACATACCCGCTAGAAACAATAGACAGCACTCTCAACTTCAAACGTTGAATTTTTTTCTTCAATAAGTGTGGTTTTCCACAAGCCATGAGAGTATTTGTCTCGGGAGACGGTGGGGCGGCCATTGTGGTCAATGACCCTGATGGCGACGTCATGCTGGTGACTGGGATAGGAGAGTTGGGCGTGTGTCTTGTTCAGGAATGAAAGATACGAAGGATACGTGGCTTCAGGTTTGAGCCATACTTGGGATATGTGGCGTGTGACTGGGAACAGTCCAGTCTTCATTGGACTAGACGCGAATGCGACATCTATTTTGTGGCATAGCAAGGCGATGGTTACGTATGGACCACGTGTTGAAAGGGGCGAAAGCATAGAAGAGTTTGTATGTGAGATCATTCTCACATACAAACTCTCATTATGGTGAATCAGTGGTCTGAATGGTACACCTTTAGTGGTGCAAATGGGGAGTCGGACATCGATCTGACCCTCATGAATGGTAGGATGGACTATCTGTATACGTCAGATTGGCGTGTGCAGCCGACCTGGAGCATCAGTGATCATAATGGTATACTGATTGCTCTGGAGAGGTGAGTGAGGGGCAATGACACGACTGAGGTAGGGAATAAATGGTGCATAAGGAAGGCTGACTTGTCGAGATACTTGACCATCCTGTTGAACACAACTTTTTCGAATACTTTAGAAAATATGCTCATTATAGAAATTGTTCTATAATTTGTGATACTATTTATATCAATTTTCTTGAAGATTGGAACAACCAAGAATTTTTTCAGAATAGTAGGAAAGAGGCCAGAACTTACAGAAATATGAATACAGTAAGTAAAATTCTTACAGATATCTGAGCTTATCAACTTCAGAATTCTAGCAGATATAAGATCGGCTCATGCACACTTATTTTTTTTTAGTAACTTTATTACATCAGCAACTTCATACTCAATCACCGGATGAAAGAAAAATAATGTATTCAGCATTACTGAGGAAGTACATGAGGAAGATAAAGAGATCCCATAGTAGAGGTGAAGAGTGGTTTCGGTTACCGTTGAAAAGTAAGTGACAAAAATTTTTGATAATTGAAGGGGGTCACTATGCAAAACACCATCACCGAGAAGTTCAATACATTCGTTTGTTCCTTCCTTTCGGTCAGTCAAGACTATACTGTTTTGTTTTCATTTTCCGATATACCAATAAGGTCATTATGGAATTTCAACTTAGTATTTCTGATTAGCGAAATATACCCGTTTTTGGTATTCCTGTATAAAGTATAAGTGCTCTGACACTTTACATTCTACTGTAACCAGTGCAGTTTCAAAAATTTATGTTCCGTTAGAACTAGAACTAGATGATTATCTCCGGAGTGATCAATCTATTTCTTCAATGATGACTTGCTTTCGAAGCAGATGTATAACCAGTTATTTCAGTAAATACCCTCTAAGGATCTTGTGACGAAAAGTTTTAAATCAAAACAACCAATCAAATCCATAAAAAGCTTACGATTAATACTTTCAGTTTTCAGGCAATCACATTCAAGTCACCGTGAACACACAAAGATAATGTCAACCAAATTTGAACAATAGTTTAAAGCATCCGAGAAAAGCTTCAAATTTACGGGAGCATGGCCGATAAACTATTATAATGATGTTGTCGTTAGCCATCGCAAAAATTAAGCACACTTCACAATGAATCTCATCCGCAAAATTTGACACGCACAAAATTTTCATTTTAATGCCAGCTCTTAGGTAGATCATCGTCTCTCCATATGCTTGACTAAAGCGGCAATAATATTCTGCTAAAATATAGCCAGGTATAGTAATTGATTTCACACTATCGGTACTGCACCAGTGCTCACAAACACTCACAATATCAGGACCATTCTCAGCCAGGAGTAATTCCAGGCTCTGTAATTTATTGGATATACTGCACGTTTAACTGTAGAAGTCTCACACTATAAACTTTAGATTTATATTAACTGACAAAGAAACTGCAACACCCACAAGGAGCTGTTCAAATATTAAATTTTTTTTGGTAAAACTTAGATAGTATAGTAAGGAGTAAATGATTGAAATTTGAAGAAAAAAACAAACGGTTTACAATTTTTTCAATAAATTTGTTAATAATGTGTTTGTAAACCGCGATTATCTATACACTCCCGAACACGTCTTGGCATTGATGCAATAAGATGGTCTATTTCTTCTTGAGGGATACTATCTCGAGTTACCTGTAGTTCATGTCTCAGAGCCGCCAAAGTCCGTAAGGGCTGCAGTAAATTTCCAAGCCTTCTACCATGATGTCCCAAACATCCCTTATGGGCGAAAGATCGACGGATCTGGACGGCCATGGCAAAAGATTCACATGGGTCGCTTCCAAAAAGATTTTGAAATAACTCTGGCAACATGAGGTCGAGCATTATCTTGCTGAAATATTGGATTCTCGAGCCGGTTAAGGTAAGGGAGAACATATGGCTCCACTATTTCTTGAAGGTTACGCAATACTGTCATGTTAACTCGAATAAGGACTAGAGGTGACCTACTTGCATGTGCAATAGCACCCCATACCATAACGCCTACTGTCCGGTGTACATGACGCTCAATATGGGGTCGATAATGCTGCAGTCCAAAAGACTTTATCCGGCGCTAAACCGTTCGGACAGTTACAGGACTGCCTTGTTCTCCTAACCACTCATCAGCCAAAGATCGAGTTGTCGCAAATCGGTCTCTAATAGCCATAAGTCTTAGACGTCGATCTTGAACTTCATTTATGCTCCTTCAACGTCCGGTGCCTACTCTTCTTCGATTTTGGCTATCATCAAACCACGCTTGACAACATCTCATAACAGTAGTTGGATTTCTGTTCGTACGGTTAACGATTTCTCGAAATAACAACCCCGCCTCCCGTAGACCAATAATTCGTCCTATTTCAATTTCAGTCAGCTGGCGATAAATTCCGGGTACACGTGCTCTAGGCATTTTAACATCGACTTCGGATCTCTCCAAATAGCTGATTTGTTGAAAAATTTGCAAAAAACGACTACATATTTAAGTAACAAAAAATGTTTACATAACCTTCACGATTTTTTCTCCAAATTTTAATCATTTACTCCTTGCTGTACTATGTATGTATTACAAAAAAAAATTTAAAATTTAAACAGCTCCTTCAGAGTGTTGCAGTTTCTTTGTCAGTTAGTATATTTAGTCCGTTGGACGGTTCGCCCTCCTGGGATGAAAAGAACGATGAGTGTTAGCGTTGTTAGGCCAATTTGATCAATTCAGAGCGTTTTAATATTCAGCGCTTGGAATCAGCACCTTGAATGATTAATAACTCGTAGGATATTTCGAGGTGAGCTTTTCACACTTTCGGAAGAAAACTTCTGTACTAGAAACTCTTGTAGGTCTTTTTCCGTTGTTTCTGGTTTAAGATTTGTAATATGAAATATGCTGAACCTTCCAATTCCTTCAACGGACAGATTTTCTGAACAGTTCTCACAAACTGGTGTTCAATTACGTTTTCGAATCGATCTCTTATGAGAAAAGACATTCCATACATCATCCTGTTTTGGGACAGTTGCCCGATCTAATACTATCTTCAGTTTTATTACCCAACTTCATAACTGGTTTATTCAAAACATTCTGTTGTCAATGATTCAAAATTGACTTCGCATGTGTGGAAGTTTTACCATTTGCAAGATATAAATGGAGAACTCGAGTAGTACTCGAACCGCCAGGAACATCGTTATCGGAGACTGACTCATTGCCAGATGGTCGACAAGGAAGAGGATTCGCCTATATATTTGTTTATGTTTGTATAATTTGTTTTTTCCATGAGTTTATCAATATCGGCATTTTTATTCAGAATTAAATCTTCAAGTGTTGAAATGTTAAATCTCAGAAAAGAGTTATTCTCCATCAGTAATGAGTTTTTCGCTTTTAACTCGTAGATTATTTTCATTAGAAGGTGCTGTTGGGTGACTCACTAGATATAATATTTTCATCAGTAATGTCAGATATCGAAGAAAAATTACCGGCGTTATGATCAGCGGCAGACGAAAAATCGTAATCACAGCACTTTTTAATCTTATTTGCACAACGAGGATTTATGACAATTATTACATTTCGTAGTATGTTTTACAATTGTTCGCTTACAGCAAGCCCATTCATGGATTAATAGCCAAAAAGACTCGCTCGACACATCCTTTTTACTCGACGACATTCAACTATATTTTATTATCAACAATTTTTAAATTTTTTTAAATTTCTAAAAATTAACAGATTTCCAGATAATCAGCTCGATCAATCCAAGTTTTTAAATTTGGAGTCGGTGGCTGATTACTGTTTTATTAAGGTATGATTTTACTTGAATAGAATTGGTGACACGGCCTTAGGATTGACCATCTGTCTGATACCTGTCTCACTGAATATTTTTGAAACCCGTGAGCCCTAAAATCACAATCGTTTCCGTTAATTTCTTAAAAAATTACATTCTTTAAACCGAGATTATTGCTCAGAGAATATGAATTCTCAAATACAGTCGTCTTCATGAGCTGCCATTGATGATATTCGGGGCCAAATAAAAGTCACTTGAATATTCCCTGTTTCCGTACCTACTTAAAGATTCGAGTACGTTACTACGTTAGCCTCATTTGCACTCATTATTCCTTTATCGCTTCGATGGAAGTTTGTAATCAACAGTGAGATCAACGAACTCAAAATAGTATCACATGGGAATCAGAAAGAAGAGTCAACGAAAAAGGAAGATTTCAGTCTTCAGCTCTTTAACGTGTCTGAATTCCCGATGGATCAGAGAATATCCTGGAGGGAGAATCGGCGCCGTCTGAGGAACTATCGTCTCGCAACATTCGAAGCCATCTCGATAGGTTAAGGATCTACAGAGATTTTCCCAGGGCGGTAGCGTATCATTGTTACATCGAAAATATTACAGACGATAGTACGGAAATCAGCTTTGTTGGTACATCTTTAGTTGAACGAATTATTTTTGTCTTTACACCGCTAATTATATAATCCATTTGAATATTAAAACAATTTTCTCTCTGTCTAATTCGATTGATATCAGGTATAATTTTCCATAAAATGTAACTACTCAGGGTGTCTCAGAGTATATATAACAATCTGATAGGGTGTCAGTGAAAATAAACATTGGTTAGGACCAACGAATAAGGACTCTTTTTACTTCCGAATTAAAGTATATTAAAGTTGAAAAAAATAACTCGTATTTATGCAATGATCCCAAAACGGCTTAAGATGTTTCGATACAATTTAAAAGAGCCATTTGGTTTTTTGGAAGTTAATTTTTAATGTTCCTTGAATGTTTTGATCATTTTCAGTGGCGTAGATAAAAAGGTTATTTGATATTACAACGTCGTCAACTTGAATGCCACTAACATTTTCGCAAGTTTCCCCACAGATTTGAATTTAATAGAGCTTTTTCTTCCAAACAGGTACTGATCGAAAGCGTATATTGAATATTCTATTCTAAGTAAGATAGCTTTATGATGAAATTTTTAAGGTTATGTTAAACATTTCTGAAAGATATCTGTTTCCATAAGAGGGATAAGCCGAGACAAAATATTTAATTTATAGGATTTTTGTTGACAATTTATATTTATTGGATTTTGTTATATCATTTCGATGTCTTATCATGAATGATTATTTGTAATGTCGTTTGATATAAGTAGTAGTTATCTGACATTAATTTAATTCCTGAAGTTATAATATTAAATATAATTTTTTGAAATTAAATATGTAGAAGGCTAACAGAATATATCTACAAATATTAAAATATTTAAATTGTTTTGAACCTCACCTTTTCAGAGAAAATCGGCCTCAAACATTATAAGCTCTAATTTTTCATACAAAAGGAATACTAATGAATTAACTGGATTTTTATTGAAACAGAAAGCAAATTGAAAGAGATGATAAATATGACCACCATTGTAAAATTTTCCTGGATATCATTGGTTTCTAAAGAATGTTGGCAAAATTATAGTTATCAATCCGCTTCTTAAATAAATATTGATGTTTTTTAAACCTTTTTATGAAAGTTTTCCTTGTGTGTTCCAGATTTATTCAGAGATTGAAAATGTGTCAGTTTCACAGATTTTATGTCGTTATTCTTGGTTTTGGAAATTATGTTTTTTTATTGAATTGTATCAGTCCTTACTTGGTGAAAATCCATATTAAATAATTTGAAATAAGGTTATTCTGATTTTCACAAATTTTTATTGTTAAACTCACAACAATTGTTTCGCTATCACAGTAGCATCATCAGGTAAGATCATATTTTGAATAACTAAACTTGTTTCCTAAATCAGTGGCTATTTATATTACAGTAACTACAATAAATTTTTATTGCGCACTAAAACCCAAAAAAGGGTCCCTGCAAATTCCAGTTTATCTGAATATATTTAACAGAGGTGAGCTATTCAAATCTATTTGTTCGTTAAGTAATATTCCAATTTTATTATGTTTATTTATGGGATTCTAACAGATTTAAGGCATAACTTTTGCTTTCTATATGTAGAATTTCAAAGTTATGGTTGAAAGTATGTCCTGTTTCTAACAAATGGTTGGAATATCTAGAATTGCTTTTATTATTGAGGAAACTCTTCAAATGTTCACACATCCTATGACGGAAAGTTCTTCCAGTTTGACCTATGTAAATTTTAGGGCAATCACCGCAGGTTAACTTATAAACCCCAGATTTATCATCCTTATGTGTGTAGTCTTTATTGTTTTTGATAAATTTACTCAAGTTTGAAATAGTTTTAAATGAAGTTCTCAAATTATATTTATTTTTGAGGTATGTAGCAATTTTCTCAGAAATACCTTCAGTGTATTTTAAGGAAATATATTTCAAATTTTCTTTTATATTAGGAAACACCATATTTAAAGCTATTTTATTATTTTTCAATAATTTGTCTATCAACTTTGGATCATATTCATTATTAATAGCTATTTGTTTAATTATGTTAAGTTCTGAAATATAATTTTCTCGATTCATGGGAATATTAACTAATCTATGCATCATACAATTAAATGCTGATAATTTTTGATTAAATTTGTATAAATAATTATACACAATAAATCAAATCATCCTGTAAATCAAAAATTATCACATTTGATTTATTGTGTATAAATAATTATACACAATAAATCAAATCATCCTCTAAATCAAAAATTATCAGCATTTAATTGTATGATCCATAGATTAGTTAATATTCCCATGAATCGAGAAAATTATATTTCAGAACTAAACATAATTAAACAAATAGCTATTAATAATGAATATGATCCAAAGTTTATAGACAAATTATTGAAAACTAATAAAATAGCTTTAAATATGGTGTTTCCTAATATAAAAGAAAATTTGAAATACATTTCCTTAAAATACACTGAAGGTATTTCTGAGAAAATTGCTACATACCTCAAAAATAAATATAATTTGAGAACTTCATTTGAAACTATTTCAAACTTGAGTAAATTTATCAAAAACAATAAAGACTACACACATAAGGATGATAAATCTGGGGTTTATAAGTTAACCTGCGGTGATTGCCCTAAAATTTACATAGGTCAAACTGGAAGAACTTTCCGTCATAGGATGTGTGAACATTTGAAGAGTTTCCTCAATAATAAAAGCAATTCTACATATTCCAACCATTTGTTAGAAACAGGACATACTTTCAACCATAACTTTGAAATTCTACATATAGAAAGCAAAAGTTATGCCTTAAATCTGTTAGAATCCCTAGAGATAAATAAACATGATAAAATTGGAATATTACTACGAACAAATAGATTTAAATAGCTCACCTCTGTTAAATATATTCAGATAAGCTGGAATTTGCAGGGACCCTTTTTTGGGTTTTAGTGCTCAATAAAAATTTATTGTACTTACTGTAATAAATAGCCACGTATTTCGGAAACAAGCTTACTTATTCAAAATGTGATCTTGCCTGATGATGCTACTGTGATAGCGAAACAATTGTTGTGAGTTTAACAATAAAAATTTGTGAAAATCAGAATAACCTTATTTCAAATTATTATGTTTATTTGTTTCAGAATTAATTGTTTTTCTTTTTTGTTTGATTGCATTCAGTTTCCCTTTCAGCATAATGTTATTTAAAGGAAATGACAATGCCCTATAGGTTACTGATCTGTGAGCAGAGAGTTTATAAAAGTTTGAATGGTTTGAAAAGTTGGGTACGTTTATATCTGTCGTGGTGAGTTTTCTGAACATTCATTATAACATTGTGTTTCCATAGTGAATGGTGCAAACCACCTACAGAACCGCAATGTAATAATAAAATAAATTTTCTTTCAACTGTTATTAAGAATTATGATGAAATTTCCTTTGATTAATACAGAAACTCACAATGACAGATACAACCATACCCAACTTGTTTGGCAAGTTTCTCTTTCTTTATAATGTTTTGAAGTTATGAGCCTTGGCATGTAATTACCATCTTGGTATTTGTAAAGTGAATAAATAATCAATACTTGTGATCAATATTGTTTCAAAGACAAACATATGTTGTGATTGTAAGGCCATAGTTTTTTCGCCAGTCTATGTATGACGAAAAACTATCTACGTTTTTACAAAATGATTTCAACAACTTTCTAGCGGATTTGTCAAGATTGTCAACGTATATGGTTATAACAAGAAGGTGCCACATGGTATAGTACAGTGAATATTAGAGCATACCTAGAAACTATTTGACAAACGACAAATTGAAAAATCATAGATATTCGGATCTTCAAACTTAACCCCTCTAGATTATTTCCTATGGGATAACTTGAAACGAACGGTTCAACACCGATGACTTTATCAAGATACTGATCATTTGCGACGAATCATTTCAGAAGCATGCCGGGAAATAACTCCAAAAATAAAAAAGTGTACATAAGGGAGAATTCAATAAACGAATAAAAGAAGTTTCGAAAGAAATATATTGAAGCTTTGCAGTAAAGTAATATACAAATTATTCTATTTACAGTAATGTTATTAAATTAGTTTGTGATCTTCTCCACAATTTTTCATTGCTTGAATGAGTTCTTATAAATTTAAAGGCTATCTTTCTTGATAGAAGTTAATATTTTGAATTTCGAGTATTTGATGATTTACAATATCGAATAAGACTTTTCTCATAGTCAAGAATAATTTTAATGATTTTATTTCTTGTGAAATGAATAATATTAAATATCTGGAAGTTTTCAGTAAGAATCAACTTGAAGAATTGTCCTTGTATAAAAGACACTTTCAAGCAATATTTACATGTTCGATAAAACTTCGTGCACGCATGCAACAAATTGATAAGTACTTAGTTATTTCATTTTCTGTTTCAAACCATGCATAACTCTCATCTTGTGTCTTCGTCTTGAGTTATTCATGAAATACGGTGACAGAAATCGGTTTTTCGCGATTATCGCGGTTCATATAGCTCTATTGGTGTGGACATTTCATATAAAATTTGAAGAACATCAAGTTTGCAATAAATTATGTTTCAAATGTTTTTTCAAGCGTTCAATCGTTTATGAGATAGAGAGTGCGCAGCCCTCAGCCATACATCGTAATGCGAGGTCAACAGTGAATCTATGTGAACAATAAATACCTTGTATTGAGTTACTGAATCATTAAAATATCATAACCCATAAATTATTTGTATTATACATTAGTAAATTTATTGTATTTGATCGCATTTCTCATATATTTGATATAGTAATAATATAATAATATACAGTGTGCTCCAACGAAAACTTAATACCTCGATTTTCCGGCTTTAAAATCAAAATGTGGAAAATCGCTTGAACCAGTCAATTTCTGATTCAAGGGAAAACAACTTTTTCGCTCTTCGCATACCCGTAACTTCAACCCCCTGACAGGGTTGAATACAAACCCTTGATTTTTAATAGGGATGATGGGTGTTGCGATACCTCAGTTTGAAGATCTTATCGAGTACTATCCGATCCTGAAATTTCGCTGCAAAATTTACATCGATAACGAAATGACAGGTAAAATAGTAGAATGAGTACTTAGTTTTGTGATTAGTTTATTAAATGCTGGAAATGGGCACCACTCAATTCTATGCAGTAATGTAAGTTTTGCTGAAAACGTTCACGCACGTTACTCAAGATTTCTGGTGTAATTTGACGGCATTCATTAATGATCCCAGTTCAATCAAATCATCGAGTGACTTAGGCTGGGTAGCGTAAATCTTGGATTTCAGGTGACCCCATAGAAAAAGTGCAGTGGAGCCAGATCAGGTGTTCTGGATGGCCACTCAATATGTCTCCTTCTTCCATCGAGGCGTGATGTAAATTTTCATCTAAGAACTGACGCACCGATTGAAGGAAATGAGGCGGTACGCCATCTTGTTGGAAAATGATCGTTTGATGGTATTCTGCATTCTCTAATACTTGCACGAGAGCTGGATAAATAGCGTTCTCCAATAGATTTAAATAAATTTGGCCAGTGAGATTACAGGGTATAAAAAACGGCCGATTATGTGATTTCCATAAATACCCGTCCAAACATTTAATTTTTGGGGACGCTGAGTATGCACCTCACGAAATGATCTTGTTTCTTCATCAGATCACTACCGACAGTTAGGCCGGTTTACAATGCCGTTAAGGTAAAATGAACACTCGTCCGAAAAATGGATGTTGAACATGTAGTTTTGATTACCGTTAATCATTTCACTGACCACTTCACAGAACTGGAGTTGGCGATCAGGATCATCCTCATTCAGTTCCTGAAGCAATCGTATCTTATAAGGATGGAATTTATGTTGTTTCAGGACTCTCATGATTGTTTTGCGTGAAACACCAGATAGATCAGACAATTTCCTAGTACTCAAGGTCGGATCTATTGCTATACGACCTAAGACATCCACGTTCCTCGCTTCGTCTGTTTCATGCACCCATTTTTTGTTTTCGACTGATTTGGCAACCTGGCAGTTGCAAAACGTAAGCAGGGGATACATTCTTTTTAGGATGTCGTTCGTAAAATTAAGGCCGATGCTGTTCGGGCAGAGTCGTTATTTCTATGAATTAATTTTATCATTTCCTCCCTTTCTTCTACGGAATACACCATTTTAATTCTACTACAAATGTATAATCGCTTTGACACATTTGTAACGTTCTTAAAAATTCACGATAGACTAAGATAAATCAAAAACATTGTCCGTCTACTTTTTTGGACAAGAAAGTAATACTTTTTTGGACAAAAGATTAACAACATAACTACTAAACACCTTTGAAATGTGTCGGATACGAACAATATTCTCGAGATAAATTCCACATTGCCTCTTTCACTATTTTCGCTGTTATTTCATTATCCATGGATATTTTGAAGCAAAATTTTAGGGTCAGATAGTACTTGATACGATCTTCAAAATTAGTTATCGCAACACCCCTCATTCCGATTCAAAATCAAGGGGTTGTGCTCAACCTTGTTAGGGGGTTGACGTTACGGAGATGAAAAAAGCGAAAAATATGTTCCCCCTCTAATCAGAAATTGACAAGTCCGAGCGATTTTCCACATTTTCATTTTAATGTCGGAAAATCGAGAGTTTTCGTTGGACCACGCTGTATAATGCTTATACACTTTTTGTAATCAAAAACTTAGTATGTGAAATACTTATTTTACCATGTATCTCAATTTCATTTCGAATCATTTGAAGAATATTTCAGGCGGAAATAAAACTATTACCTAAATTATTCTTTTTTCAGCAGCAGTATATTTCTTACAATGTAATTCAAAATGAATTGAAAATTTACGCGTCTTTCATAATTTAAAGAACAAAAGTATTAATTTCATCTTATTCACCATTCGATTTCATCGTCAGCATCTTCGTTGTACTCAATCGTTGCTAAGAGTATAGAATTACCGGATCAGATGCACCTTTTCTTGGGGGACTCTTTGCAATGAAAAAGCGTTAACGCAAACTTGCCTATTACACTGGCTGAAAGATTGAGTGCATTTCAATCTTGATTTTCTGCATCCGCAGCCTGGACTGCATACATTTTTACAATTAAAAAATACAATACTGAGTAATTCTTCTGGAGCATAATTTTCTGAGAAAATACGTAGAAGTAACTCCAATGTCAAATTCTGAAAAAAATTTCCCGTAATATCAGTAGCAAAACAAGAAGGAAATCTACTTTTCGCGCAGATAATTTTGACATCTCTCTACTCAGTACCGGCACGTATTCCAGGGCGTTATTACTACAACAATGGTCGTACCATTACACCCCTTCGCCGAGAAGAGCAAAGGCGATCATGAGCAGAAAAAATTCCAGTTGTCAGTTGAACGACACTGGTCTAGAAGTCAAGAAGCCAAACGGTCCGAGGCTTAGATCTGAGGAATGAAAGGAAAATAAGCTATAGTATATACATCCCCATAAAACTACGTAATATATGAAATAAAAAAAGTTGAAACCTGCCTGAATGCTGATGGCCTGTCTCTTTGATACCACTGGTAGGCAGAAACTGCAGGTGAGTACGGGTACGATTTCATCCAGACGAATTACGAATATACCCTGGCCAGAACGATTCACTCAGTTTCTTATCAACAAATCACACCAATCCTGTCACTATGAGGTTAACATGTTTAGAAAGGAAGGAGAAATAATGATCCTTGAAATGAAAATAACAGGAATCTTCGTGGAATGAACAAGCTAGCTATCGATTCCAAAACTCCTGGCCTAGGTGTAAATGAAAAAAATCTTAGTAGAGCCTCAAACTGCAGACTGTAGCTAGGTTAGGGCATAGAGATTCTGTTTGCAGGTGACAAAGTCTCAAAAACACGAAGCGGCGGGTGAGAACACAAACAACAAATCCACCTGCAACGATAATACAAAGGAAGAATGTCGACGCCAAGAAATTGACAAAACAGAAGAAAGAAAATATAAGAAATAATTAGCATGTTCTTGTTCGACTACAACAAATACAGGGAAAACTATATGGAAAAAAATTAAAGAATAAATGAATAAAAATTACAGAAAAACATTGATAAAATTCAAGAAATATTTATATCAAGGTAGTGAAACAGACTGACGAGAGTCACCTTACAAATTACAATAAAATGAAGAAAAAACTCTCAAACCGTTGTCTCATTGTACAATGAGAAAATCAATTCATTTTTAAATGAGAAAGGATATTTGATCTGAATACATATTTCAGGTTTGCGAACACTTTCACAATGATAAAGTAATTCTCTAGTTCTCAAACACTTCAGTGTCATGTTTATTACTACAGTGAATATCTCAGCTTTACACAAATACTGAACCGCCAACGAATGCAACTAGACCAACAACAACTGATGTTAATTTCACTCTACTAAATCGGTAAGCAGTCTCACGCTGATCACAATCACTGCCAAATTTGAGAATTCTTTTGATGGGTTGTAAAAAAATATTGGGCGTCAATTTGTGATCGCAAATTTAGAATTGGACTTATATGGGATCTAAATGTCCCTGGCGAACTCGTATCAAAACATTTTTTTTTAAATTGGCCTGAGGTCACCATGATACCCAGATTATTAAGAAACAATCACATCATGTACGGATTTTTTTCATAAAATGGTAAAAATATATGGCCAAGTTCCGGTAGGATCGAATGTTTTGACTAATAAAATTGCTCATCTTGAATTCTTAATTCTCGTTCTCCGTTCCCGCTATTGATCTCTAGCTTCTTCAGGTTGTGTTCAATTAAGTGCAAGGGAGCTCAATCAGCAACTTCTAGTACAGCACAAGTGCACGAAGATGGTATAAACAATAAACTAGCAACAACTCAATTCCAGCAAAGTGCCAGGAACCAAGCAGAATAGAACCAAGGATATATATACATAAAAAAGGAGTTTCCAAATTCGATGAAACGTTATTTCCCGAAAAGAACACGTCGTATTGTACTTTGTTCAACGTCAAATTCTGAAAAGAATTGTCCGGCAATATCGGTCGTAAAATAAGCAGAAAATCGATTTTTCGCGCAGACAGTTTCGAGTAAGCTGCACGTATTCCAGGGCCTAGTTACAACAGCAACAACGTTAAGATTGTAACAGTATACAGAATATATCAAGATGATCGGTATCGTTTTTAAATTTAGAAGCATTATATATCGATGATCAGATGCTTGCTTCATTTTCGAATATCTATGTTATATGGCTGTTTTCTTGTAGAAATACATACTAGATGGTTAAAATAGGCAAATATTCCTTACAATTTGATGAAATATATTTTTCTCTGTTTTAAGAAGCGTAGAAGTTTCATCACAGCCACTAAATACATATAAAAATAAAATCCATTTTTAAGAAAGGAGATATTTGTCAGACCTTTTCGAAGAATCAATAGATTTTTGTTTTGATATTGTCCTTCTTACTTTTTTGAAGGAAATTTCTTCTTAATGAAATTGAGTACGTCCAATTAAAATAATGAGCAAAATTCTAGTTCACCGACCTTTGAATTCTTCCATGTTTCTGTTATAAGAAAATCCGCGTTATATGTTGATTGTGATATTTCCATGCTCCATCTTTTCAATGAGCATTTCACTAAGTTTTTTCATCATATTGATTTGACAAACACTGATCATTATGAAATTTGCTTCGACGAAATAAACTTCATGTGCTAACTAATTAATATTACAAATTAAACAATTAAATAACTTTAAACAAGGTATCATTTACCGAGTTTCACGGATGCCTTTATAAGTGGCTGAGCTCTACGCGCTCTGCACCCTATATCTCAAAAACGGTTGAGCGCATGAAATGTGGCGGCTTGTCTTATGAAGCAGGTGAGGTAGTGCTTCACCAAATAAATTCTGAAAACTACGTATTAATCGAATTAATCGAATATTTTATTAATCCATTTCATCCTCAATTTCACATCTTACGGTACCGCACTGGGTATCTGTTCCATAATATCCATGCTCAAGCTCGCGATTTTTGTATATTCATCTCTCTTCCTCTTTGATAAGTGAACGGTTCGAGGCATGTCTCATGCTCTTTCTTGTCTAGTGCGTTTCCTACATCGACGCGACGAGAAATCGAGAACATTCCCAAGCCTTTGAAGGCGGCTTCTAAAGATGGTTTTGAGGCATGCCTCGAATGATATTGACACATACAGTGACAATGTAACTTTTGAAACGCATATGTGAAATCTGAATGAAATTTGTAGTGATATCCATTAGTTTGTCTTCCATGAAAATTATCATCAAACTAATAAACAAACCTCTGGAACTGTGAAGAAAAAATGTTAATGCCTGTAGTAGACTACATATGGTCTGTTCTCAAATTCAAACATGGAAAACCTACCGTCCTAGAAATATTCATCACATCAAGGAATTTGACCTTTAGTTAATCCAGTTACTTCAGCATATGAAAATGGCCAAGCTCGCAATAAGAAAAAATGCGCTGAAAACTCCTATACACATTCATTTCAACGTACTCGAAGTCTCATAAAATCTCGCGTCTACGTCGTAAGTTATTCGAGGTCAAAGGTGACAACAATCGGTTTTTCGCGACTAACTGGGTTCTGTAGTTCTAATGATATTACTATTCACAAAAATTGTAGATTATATAATTTTGTATAAATTCGATTTCAAACCAGTGGCGGCTCGTGACGGTATAAGATGGTGAGGCACACCAGAAAAAAATATGATAATTGTAATACTACTCTGTCAAGAAAGTACCGGGAATTTTCAATTAAGACAACATTTTTACATTTAATCGTCAAAATTTATTGGGTCGCCTTCAAAATAGGCTCCATTTGCTCCAATACATCTATGCCAACGGCACTTCCAATTATCGAAACATTTTTTATAGGCGCTTTCCGGGATGGACTTCAGCTCTCGCGCCGAATTTTATTTTATGGCTTCAATCGACTCAAAACGGGTGCCACGAAGGGGCAATTTTAGTTTTGGGAAGAGGAAAAAGTCGCAGGGAGCCAAATCCGCTGAATACGGTTGCTGAAGCACGTTTGTTGAGTTTTTGGCGAGAAAGTCAGTCACAATCGTAGCCCGGTGAGAAGGCGCGTTATCGTCATGCAAAATCCATGAGTTGTTCGCCCACAAATTTGGCCGCTTCTTACAGATACGCTCACGCAAACGTTCCATAACGCCTTGTTTACCGTCTGACCCTCTAGAACGAATTCGAAGTGCACCATGCCACGGATATCGAAGAAAACAATGAGCATCACCTTCATTTTCGAGCGGCTTTGGCGTGGTTTTTTCGCATTTTTTCGCACGAGTTTTCGATAGAGCATTATCACCAAAGGCCTTTTGCAACATTCTAAATGCATCGGCACACGAAAATTCATTTGCAACACAAAACTTTAAACAAATTCTTTGCTCAACGTAATCACCCATAGTAAAAATCGGCACGCACTCTGACATCGACTGACTTAATCAGCTGTTGCAAACACACTAGTTGACAGATCCTGCTCAAGCTTGGCATAGTAATTAAGGACAGTGGTACCAACCTAGGAAAAAAAATTTTCACCTGCCTCATTGCCCCGCCAGATTTAAATCGATAATTCCCGGTGCTATATATATATATATATATATATATATATATATATATATATATATATATATATATTTATATATATTCTAAGTTTACGAATAAAGTTTATCTAGTGAACTCTACTTTGTCAGTTGCATAGTAATCATTATAAAAAATTTTAATACTAATAATTTGAATTATTGAGTCCAAAAATAAATCCTTTCATATTATGATTATATTGACAAATTTGTTATTATCTACAGTTTAAATAAAAATCCTTTGATGTTAATACCCCTATAGATAATTTTTGAACCTTCCTTCGACATATTGCATTGCTCTAAATGTGAAAATCGTTATTATGCATATGTCTAGCAAGAACCAACGTGGAGGTGTAGAGTATCCTTACCAGGTAAGGGATGGGTATGATGAAAATAAAAGAAAACGGGTTAGATGAAGATCAAAGATTTTAAAATAACACTATATTTTTGACGAAATAAACTCTAAATCAATAAAATAAACTCTCAATCAATCAAATGAACTCTAAATTAATAAAATAAAAAAAGACCTCAGCGTGAAATATAGGATATATTCTGAATTGGTAAAAAATATATCAATTCTAAATTAAAATCGTGAGTTCTAAAATTTTTAATTTTTTATAGACCAAAGGAATTCTGCGATTCTTCTGTTGAGCGAAATGATATTATATATTACCTCGTCTATAAAAATGTTCTCATCCTGTGATTTCATAAATCCTTTTCAATTGAAATTTCTGCAATATTACTCAATCGCGCAGTTGTATTTCTAGTATAATTTTTATTTTCTTTTCAACACGGAGAAACTTCTTTCTGTAGAACTAGTTGTCACTGGCAAAATAAGATAAGAGATAAAAATATAAGTCAGTATCGTAAAAAAAAAGTTAACATTTCATAAAGGTTTGTGCCATTTTCTACTATATCGTTTCCGTATAGCACAGTTAATTCACTTTTTAGTTGATTTATATCAAAAATATTATATTGCGTTGTCAAGTCTTTCAAAAGCTCATGAGGAATTTCTTTTATATAATGGGAGAATTTTGAATTATTTAATCGAAGAATGTCGCAAAACCAAAACTCTAATTGAGTCGCTATAATGTCTAGAATTTCAGAAAAAAAATTGTCTCAATTTTTGTCTTTTATCTGCAATTTTAACTCCATAGCGAGGTTTTGAGTGTAAATCTATATTCAGTTTTCTATAAATTGTATCAAAATAAGTACTGTTACTCCTAAATTCACATATTTTAATCAGTGATGTCTGCAGTAAATTTCTCGCCTTCAGAATATCTATCTTTCTATTTTGTGAAATAGAAAAAAACAGTATCGGCTTGACTAATAATTAATACAAATGTTTCTGAAAAAAATATATTCTGAGCATCCTCTAAAAATTTTTTTAAACCTACTGCTTCTCTAATTGATTTGGAGCAAAATCGTGACGATTACTATCGATAATAAAATTAAAGGTTTCGAGTAATTTATCTCTTTTATTGAAAACTGTCAGAACGGCACGTGAAGTAAAATTCCAACGAGTTGCTACATTTGTAGGTATACGATTTTCCGTTTCCTATTTGATCTAACACTTGGGTACGCTTTGTCAATTTGGAAAAAATATGCTGAAAATCCTGAAAGGGTTGAGAAAAAACTGCAACCTGTTGAATTGAACTGCACGCATTACTTAAAACCAAATTGAATACGTGTGTAAAGCAATGAGTAAACATTACTTGTGGTGCTATATGTTTGATTTTTGCCTGTAAACCGTTTACTTCTCCCGACATTGCACTAGCCCCATCGTATACACGAGCCACTAATTTTGAATGCAAATCAAATTTTCCGAATTTTGGCAAATGAAAATTGAAATAAAACTTCAGCAGGACGCCCAGAACTTACATCATAAAATCCCATGAATCACTCAACAAGTTGGTCATTTATTACATACTACTCTGTCAAAAAAGTACCTGGTTCGCCTTCAAAATAGGCTCCATTTGCCCCAATACATCTATGCCAACGGCACTTCCAATTATCGAAACATTTTTTATAGTCGCTTTCCGGGATGGACTTTAGCTCTCACGCCGAATTTTGTTTTATGGCTTCAATCGACTCAAAACGGGTGCCACGAAGGGGCAATTTTAGTTTTGGGAAGAGGAAAAAGTCGCAGGGAGCCAAATCCGGCGAATACGGTGGTTGCTCAAGCACGTTTGTTGAGTTTTTGGCGAGAAAGTCAGTCACAATCGTAGCTCGGTGAGAAGGCGCGTTATCGTCATACAAAATCCATGAGTTGTTCGCCCACAAATTTGGCCGCTTCTTACGGATACGCTCACGCAAACGTTTCATAACGCCTAGGTAATACTCCTTGTTTACCGTCTGACCCTCTGGAACGAATTCGTAGTGCACCACGCCACGGATATCGAAGAAAACAATGAGCATCACCTTCATTTTCGAGCGGCTTTGGCGCATGTCTGAAGCAACCTGTTCGCGATGACGTTTTTGAAGAAAATTCAGGTCTTTCGGTACGAGTCGTGCGGCCACCTTTCTCATGCCCAAAATATCAATCAAAATCGTACGTGCGGACTCGTGGGATATCTTAAGATCATGTGCTATCTCTCTCAAGCTGGTACGACGGTTTTCCAGCACCCTTTCCTTAATTTTATCGACGTTATCTTCGATTGAAGCCGTCGATCGGCGAACACTTCACGACCGTCCTTGAAGGCTCTGTACCACTGATATGCACGAGTTTTCGATAAAGCATTATCACCAAAGGCCTTTTGCAACATTTTCGATGCATCGGCACATGAAAATTCATTTGCAACACAAAACTTTAAACAAATTCTTTGCTCAACGTAATCACCCATAGTATAAATCGGCACGCACTCTGACATCGACTGACTTAATCAGCTGTTGCAAACACACTAGTTGACAGATCCCGCTCAAGCTTGGCATAGTAATTAAGGACAGTGGTACCAACCTAGGAAAAAAAATTTTTACCTGCCTCATTGCCCCGCCAGATTTAAATCGATAATTCCCGGTACTTTCTTGACAGAATGTAAGAGAAAATGACGGATAATTGTGAATGACCGCTCATGTCAGTTGTTTCATCAACTTGCCAGGAAAAAACAAAGATTTTGAAATTTCGTCCTCAGTTTTTTATTCACAACAAAAGCAACCGAATCTATTAATTCATATAGTATGGTTTCAGATGTGTCAGAAAAAACACTGTTGATATCATTTTCTAAAAAGGTTCTTAAATAAGTGCCAAATAAACTAACAAGAATACCCAATTGTTCGAAATTTACGCGATTCAAAGATTCATTAGATTCTTCGTGACCCCTAAAAGGTAACTCTTGCATACAGTAATATCTATCAAATTTCTTACAATTTGTCGATTTTCTTTAGCACTAAAATTTTGAATTTCTATTTGACGCGCATTGTCTGTTGCTGTGGCGATATTTGGTTTTTGTTTCTTCATAAGGGTTAGCTTGCAATTCGATGAAATATGTTGAGGACTTTTATTGTGTAGCAATAGACCCAGAAACAATTTTTTTTTAATCGCTATAACCACTTTTTGACCAAACCGTGTCGGAATTTGTATTAGTTGCTTCGAATAAAATGCACGGGCAAGAAAATAATTCATTTAAAGTTTTACTGCCAGAGAGCCAGTCGTACTTTTCATACCATGTATTTTGAAACCCCCGATATCCATATCGATATTCATTCGAAAGTTTGAACTTTGAAATTTAGGAATAGGAATATCATTTAAGTGACCGCAACCACTGTATACAGTATCCCAATTTTTCAATACATTGTCCATTGTTTGGAGCTCAGTCTCATGAATGGCAACTTCAATTTCATGTTTTAAGGCATCAATGTACTCTAGATGGTTAGTGCAACACTCATCCTTAACGGATCGCCACAAAAAATAGTCATCCGGGGTGAAAATGAGCTAAAAATCGCTAAGATGATTTTTGTCGGAAAATGCTCATCTTCGCTCATCTTCATTAGCCCATCGAGTGAAGTGGAAGCCCATTGGATGGTCACAAGGCTTCACATCTTGCACTAGTTGAACCTTGTACGCATTTATACCATGTCTTCATGCAAACTTGGCCTCAGAGTAGTGCGAGCAATATTCAGTACTTGAGCACGATGACGAGTTGATGTTGATGGATGTTCAGCCACATTCTGAGCTGCAGCAGCAATGGTTCCAGGTGTGCTCACTGGACGAAAACAGGTTATTTAATCAAATAACGATCCAGACTTCACGAATAAATTAATCGGAAATGAGTTTTTGATATTTCCCAGTTGTGTTCAAACGTGAGTCGACCCATTTCATTAATGTTAAAACACGAAGGACAAAATTGTTACCAAACTCGAAATAACTACTACTTTAAAATGCACACTCTAGATGGCCCACTCTTTAGTTCCTCCAACGAGTTTGTTCGCCAGTGTGTCATATATGTTGAAAAAAATTGGCAATATTCAGATGGATTTTGCAGATTTGTAGCACTTTAGAAATCCAGAAATGAGGTATACTATAAAATACTTTCTTCTAATCAACGAAAGTCGTGTGTATATTCCGATGTTTTTTCTGTGCTCGTAGAAGAATCACTGAGTCTATAATGAACTGTTCTTTGCGCCCTTCATTATGTCTTCTGCAGTTTTTTTGTTCCTGCGTTAAAATGTCAATCTCCTCGGCGTATATGTAGATTTTAATGGTGTTGCATGCTGTAAGAATCCAAAATAAAGCTGGGAGGCACGTGACAGTAGTAGGTACGGTCGTCACTTTGTGAAGTTTTTGGGAGCATATGTTTTGATCTCATGATGGGATTGATTTTGGATTATGAAGAATATGGTTGAATTTTTCAGCCAATTCTTTGTATGCACTTGATTTTATTGAAATTTTGTATACCAGAAGTTTGAGATATTATCACCTCTCTGTGAAGTCCAATTGTAAGCATTTTGGACAGCCTTACTGATTTCATCCATGATGATGTAATCATGCTGCATCAGCATAACGCTCAATCGTTCCTCTTCACATGTTATGAAGTCAGCATTTCTCCTGTGGTCTTGGGCGTTGACCATAATGAATACCAATAATTCTCCAAATACTGCTTGGACGCCATAGGTTGTAGCTCCTAGCTTTTTATAGGTCTTTAATTATTGCAAACATTTTTGTTCTATTGTTTATTTTTAGTATACTCTCATACGAGGATTGCGTTTTCTGTTTCGGGATTAGAGAACAAAAACAATTATTAATAATCGAAAATCGCTTTATTGTTTTCTGCATGAAGATTTTATACACTTCTGCATGCGTTTGAACCAATTATCGAAGCACTTTGGGCACTCGGATTGAGGTATCTCCAAAACATTCATTCTGAACGCATCAACCGCTTCTTCAGGTGTCGAAGAACGTTGACCTCTGAGTTTATTTTTATGTACGGGAATAAAAAGAATTCATTCGCTACCAAGTGAGAACTATACGGCGGATGACTCATCAAATCGATGTTTTGAGTACTCAAAAATGCAGTTGTTTGAGCCGATGTGTGAGAGCTTGCATTGTCGTGGTGAACAGTGATCCGTCTTCGGCGATTGGTTTTCCAAAAGTTGTAAAAAATAATCGCATGAAAATGTTCACGATTTAATTCAATTTTTTGGCAGAGACAAATCTTTTAAGTTACCGTAAACAACACAAATATCGCTCGTATGTCAAAACGTTCTGAGTACGCATAACCCCAAAAATGTCAAACTTTACGATAGAACTATCAGCTGCCAGATTGCAACACTAGTGTTGTCCAATCCCGAAATATAAAAGGCAACCCTCGTACATTAAAGAGTATACAACATATACAGTATTCGCAAAGTTCATTCACGTTTCATATTCAATCTCTGAAAAGGAATCTCATAGCCCGAAGATTCATGCTGCACGAGTTTGTTAGATAAATACCGAATGAATTCAATATCGGGCTGTCGAGTTTTGTAGACCAACCTTGCTTGGCGTCAAAATGCGTCTCGAGATAAACTTCCGCAAAGCGTATTCGTTATCGAGATCAATAAACCATCGCATCTCGCCACCGAGAAAGTTTCGAAGCTGTTAACATTGTGGAAATGTTCCAAATGATCTTTGCCCAATTCCATTATGAAATTTATCGTCTAGGTCGACCGACGCAATTGACGTCCTGGCAGTAAATTTAACACGAAGGTTCATTTTTTTCTTAAAAAACTACAAATAATCTCTACTTTCAATCTGTTGAATGGTATTCTGTATCAGATAAAATCAATGTTTTATTTCTCTGCATTCCAATTTTTGGAAACTGCACATTTACTTTCTAATTCTGAAAAATTGTACAAACTAAAGAATGCACGCAATCGGGAGAATAAATTATAAGCATCTTGCAGTGACATCTAAAAGTACTATTATTGGGTCAATTAAATGACAACCACGAAAGCCAAGATGAAACAGGTAAAAATTTTAAGAATTTAAGAAAAAATTCTTCTGTATCT
This sequence comes from Megalocaria dilatata, assembly GCA_034642435.1. Lineage (NCBI taxonomy): Eukaryota > Metazoa > Arthropoda > Insecta > Coleoptera > Coccinellidae > Megalocaria > Megalocaria dilatata. Next base: position 86,214,192 of record CM067854.1, read on the forward strand.
ACAATGGTATCTTTCATAATTGATTTGTCGTGTAATAGATATTTCAGTAACCTTGATGTCAATAAGATGATTATCGCTAAAATAATGATACTTCTGCTGATGTCAATCGTATGACAAGAAGTGATAAAATTGATTGTAAGTACGATAATAGTTATTTCCACAGGTAGCAAGTACACTGTATTCAGAGTCAGATGGAAAACGTGGGGAAATTTCTTTGAAAGTTAAATTCTTGGATTCTTTTCTCACAAGAGAAAAAATGTTTCGATAGGTGACTTATTTCTGTCCTTGGATTTAAGAAGGATCTTCGAGGTGGAATTTAGGGTTGCTTCTGAGAAAACGCAACGACGTCTGAAACGAATTATTCTGTAAGTAAGTCTTACTCTTCAAACTTCGTATCGAGTTGACCTTTACTTGATAAAAATTCATTGTACACTTTATTCTGACCCCTACTCTTCAACTCACTTAACGATTATCTGAGAGATTTTTTTATGTTTGGCTGCTGGAGTAAGCGAAATTGAAATTAGCTTATTGAAAGATTTTCAGCATCTTGAAAGTAATTCGTTTTTCTGACATGAATTGCATTTTGTATGTATTTGATACTTGAGAGATCCGCCTTCTTTAAGAATCATATGGGTAATCGAGAAGAGAATATCTCTTAGATTATATAGACTACATCATGGTACTCACTCCCTGTACTACCTACGCCTACTTCAAAAACAGATTCTGTAAAGGCGCTGTGTCAATAATAAATATGGAAGCTAGAGTGTAGCTTTTTTTTGCTTTTCAAGCCAGCGGAGTGCTTCCTGCCTGTGAATCTAACTACAAGTACTCGAGGTAATCTAACAGAAAATAACATTTCCCCTCGGTAACTCTTGGTAAGTGACTCCTCTTGCATATGTTTTAATTGCTTGCACGTTATACCGAATTGAATATTCAGCTCAGTCTTTAATGTAAGATTCTTAGATATTGCATGTCTTTCTGGGTAATCCCTCTCGACATATGTTTATTTAATTTCTATTATTCTTTAGTGATAGTCGAGATGATATGTTAAACTGCATTTATACGAATATATAACTAAAGTGTCACAATTTTCACGATTCACCTATTCATATGGTATATTTTATCGGTGTCTGCTTTGTTGTTTGTTGTGCTCATTAATAATGGCTTCTTTTCATCCGCTGTGAATTCCTTTTAAATGACTTGAATTACCTATTGGCGCTAATATTGCATTAGTAGGCAGTCGCTTGTTAGCTGGTTAATGGCAGAATATTGTATTGAGACCATCATTCACGAAGGGTCCATTGCTCTCTAGAATACTGTAATTTGATATTAATTTTCTATATAATGAGAACACGAGCGATACTCATCTCTAGCCATCTTATCGTCATCGCTGTCTAATCGTCTAGCTGCGTATTTAGTCTTATATATAAGTTTATAATATATTAGGCTTACCTGTTGTGACAAAAAGTTGAAGTAATTTCATCTATTCAATATTTTCGTATTGCAACAATAAGATACTGACAGATAAATAGTCTAATATATTATATATTTTTAGTGAAAGAAGCAATTTATAAATTTATAGAAATGGTTAATAATTGTACACATATCGTTTAATAAAGGAACCTGGAATCGAAGATTTACGTTTACCATTTTGACGAAAATGATTACAAGCAGTTAGATCCGAATTATCTATTACATTTTTGATGCACAAGATGAGGTCTTTCCAATGGACTACTGTATATTTTCATAATTTCCTAGTCGGTTTATGTAATCTGTTTTCAATATTGATGTGTCGTTTACTTTGAGAAATTGTATTCGTTGTGAGCCTGTAACGTTCCTCAAACTGAATTTTTTGTAGGGGACATCAAATTTTGCAGAGATAGTCAATATACCGAATATGCAATGACGATATGTTGACTGTATTAGTTTACGTGACTTTAGCCTTTAGCTAGTTTGTAGGTTTTTCAGATTGCTACCTGAGGTTTCGTGGAAACTGACCAACCTAATAAAGTCAGATACGGCCCTCTTGGTAGTTAAGATAACTCAAGTTATGTTATGTAATCCTTTCAGCTTCACTACCACATTATCGCCCTTCTTACGCTTAGTGCTCACCACCTAAATACCCTCCTGCGCGTGCTTCTACCAAAAGGTAGTTACTGTTAAAGATTGAGCAGATACCCCCTTTGTGTCCTACACATTCAAATTTTCTTCTGCGAGTCATTTTAGCTGAAAGTAGCACTGTCTGAAAGACGTTTCGGCTGAAGATTGAGCATAGATTGTGAGATTCCATCTATTGTGAAAAAATGATATCCTACATAAGTTGTCATTGCAAATAATGATGGTATTAAGTTCACTCTGTTCGTATCCTAACGAACCATTAAAATAGAGAAAATGTACCATCAGGTTGATAAATATTAGTTTAATTTAATTTAGAGTTATTTTCTTCTATCATCATAAGAATTAATTAATAAATGCCTATCTCTACATTGCCTTCTCAAAATTATTTTTTCGAGAGGTCCAATAAGTCCAAGCTTTGCGTGCTAGGTGTAGATTTCAGAAACAGGCTCTTGTGAGGTTAACCCTATGCTAGTAGTTATAGGTTAGTTTATGGTATGTTATTTATATATTCAACTTTTTTTCAAATTAAATTCAAAAATCGCTTTCATATTTAAAATAGAACAATATTCGTTTGAAATTTCAATTTCTTTCAAATGAATTGAAAATTCATTGAGATACTAAGAATCATCCCTTATACTGAACATATTACACTAGGTCACTAGGTATAGATAATATAAGTTTAGCAGGAGAGAATGGTTTAGCTGTAATATATAATCACCTGCTCAGTAGTTCTCCATTATATACATTTATTTGAGAGAAATTTATTCAAGAGGAAATGTAGGTATGCAAATAATCAGTAGGTGATCAAAGGGCAGAATACAAAATAATAATTTATATTTTCTACATTTAGTATTCCCTTTTATTCGTTTTTCACAAATTCATTGAAATTCTGTTATATTGATTCCTAAACGGAGATATTATAGTAGAAGACATAAAACCACGGTTCACTTCCTGAGATATTCAAAGGAAAATCTAAATGTGACGTCCTCTGATGAATCTTCATACTTCACTGATTCGAGGAATCATATCTGAGCGAAACTTACAATGTTCAATGACGCATCAATAAATTTCATATTGGGTATCTGGTAGTTTTCATCAAGAGTCATTTTAATCTAATAAAATGTATGGACATCATGTTTGTTGTAAGTTTATCGATGAATAGTTATCAGATATCTAACTAATTAGTACCAACAGTAAAATACTACTGTAAATAAATTAATTAAGGTGAGCTTACTGTTCCTCATAGTTCATTTATTTATTTATGACAGGAAATAGGGGCATAAGTCAAGATAAGCAGACAGCTGCTTGGAATCACAACAAGAATAAGAAACCACAAAGAAAACTAAAAAAATGTATATATGACAGTAATTTATTGCCACAAAATGTTTGTACTAATAGAACAATTGTTTCACCACGATGTGGCTTCTTCAGGTATTACAGTGTACTGTCTGATGGTATTGAGTGTAACCGAGTTTATATACATTTTTAGGTACGTGACCAAATAATAGAAGCACAAGTCATAAAAACTCTAGGTGTTTATTGGAGTTTGCCGCTAAAAATGCCATTAAGGAAAAATATTCAGTAATGGAGAATGATCGACATCTGCTTGTTCGTTCAAAAGGATTTTACGGGCATTATACCTGTTGATTTCAAGAAATTCTAAAAGTGTTAATCTAGAACTTTTGCTTTCAACGTGGATAATTTCATAATTATTGTTGAAATTATGCCTGAATTCCTTAAGATGATTAGCATATGTCGAATGTACAGAATTGAATATATAACCCCTTTGGTGTTCTTGGACACGTTTCTTGAATGATCTACCAGTCTGGCCAATGTATACTAAAGGGCAACCTTTGCAAGTTAACATGTAGACTCCGGATTTATTTTCTTTATTTGTACGATCTTTATTATTTTTTATGTAGGTACTAAGGTAATTAATTGTCTTAAAAGCCGCGTTATAATTGAAACAACTTTTGAAATATTTAGCAATATTTTCAGATAATCCATTGACATAAGACAACGAAAAATATTTCTGTGTATTGTCCTCTTTTATGATTGGGTACACGAGATTTAATGCCATTTTCTTTTGTTTATTGGATACCATTTTGTCTATAAGAAAGGGATTGTAACCATTGTTTGATGCTATTTGTTTAATAATATTTAATTCTTTCATAAAGTTTTCTGAATTTAAAGGGTCATTCAATAATCTATGAATAAAACTATTATATGCTGGCATCTTTTGGTTAGTGGGGTAGTTTGAAGTTTTATGTATTGTGATGTCTGTATGTGTTGGTTTGTGAAAAATACTAAAATCATGTAAATTATTTAATCTTGTTATAGTGAGGTCAAGAAAATTAATACTTTGATTCTTTTCTTCTTCGATTGTGAATTTGATTTTTGGGTGTAGTTTATTAATGAAATTCGTGAAGATATGTAGTTGTCGGTCGGTGCCTTTGAAACAACAAAAAATGTCATCTACATATCTGTACCAATAAAGAAAATATTTGCTTATAGGATTCAGGTGTATTTTTGATTCTAGATCATCCATGAATATTTCAGCTAAAATTGAACTGAGTGGATTTCCCATTATTAAACCATTGTCAGAAATATAGACGGTTCCGTTAAATTGAAAGTAGTTTTGTTCGAGACATATTTCCAGGCAATTGAGCATATCATTCATTTTGATGGGATTGGTATTATTTTTAATTAATAGTTTTTTTACAATTTGTACTGTTTCAATTGGAGGTATACTAGGGAATAAATTTTGTACATCAAAAGAAATTAATTTACAATTTTTGGGTAATTGGATGGATTTAATATTGTCTATAAGTTGGGTACTATTTTTAATAGCGTATTTAGCTAAAAAGTTTGGTTCGGTTTGAATAATAGAAATTAAAACTCTAGATAATTTTATACTTGGTGATGTGACGAATGAAACTACTGGTCTAATTGGATTATTTTCTTTATGAAGTTTTATTAATGAATATAATTTTGGGATTTGTGGGTTCATTAAAGTGAGCAAATGTTTTTTTGGGAAGTTATTGAAAAGGCTAACAGTTTGGTCTATTATATTTTTTGTTTGTTTTTGGAAATGTTCAGTGGGATCTTTAGTAACGGTTTTATATTTATCTGGGGTTAAAAAAGCAATAGTTTTGTTGAAATATTCATGTTTTGGTATAGCAACGATACTGTTTCCTTTATCGGCTCGAGTGAATATTAAATTATTGAAATATATATATATAAATATATGTTGAAATTATGCCTGAATTCCTTTGGTGTTTAAAGGAATTCAGGCATAATTTCAACAATAATTATGAAATTATCCACGTTGAAAGCAAAAGTTCTAGATTAACACTTTTAGAATTTCTTGAAATCAAGAGGTATAATGCCCGTAAAATCCTTTTGAATGAACAAGCAGATGTCGATCATTCTCCATTACTGAATATTTTTCCTTAATGGCATTTTTAGCGGCAAACTCCAATAAACACCTAGAGTTTTTATGACTTGTGCTTCTATTATTTGGTCACGTACCTAAAAATGTATATAAACTCGGTTACACTCAATACCATCAGACAGTACAATGTAATACCTAAAGAAGCCACATCGTGGTGAAACCATTGTTGTATTAGTACAAACATTTTTGTGGAAATAAATTACTGTCATATATACATTTTTTTAATTGAAATGAGTTTCCACCAAGTAAAGACCGAATCTATCAAATACAAAGAAAACTTACTGATTTATAATAAATAACAAGATGTTTCAGAACACAAAAATAACGGTTATACTTGATAATGAAAAAATGTTGGTAATTAAATCTTTAATTTTTTGAAATCTATGATTGTATGGATCTACACTGGGCAGAAATCTATCTGATTTTTCGAATGAATTTTTTTTATACATAATCTTTTTTTTTCAGTAAATTAGAGCTTGTTCTAGATGACATACGCAGAGATGTTAAAGCCAACATATCTGGACAATCAAGTTATTCAAAATTTAATGCAGCGTTAAATATCAGATATATTTCTTTCTTGTTATAAAGCGATAACATCAAAAGATTCTAGCAAGTGAGGAATATCGCCAGTGCTATAAACCGCTTTGAGAAAGAAGTTCAGAAAAAAGATTAATTTATTTTGTAATTATTATAGCCTTAAAATAATCTTATATTGATGGCTCCAAATGGTTGAAGCGAAGCAGAGTCAACTGAAAATGACCAAAACAAGTGGAAGGAATGGTATTTTGTATTTGGGACGAGACCAAGCAGAGTTTTTGATGTTGAATATAGAAGATCTGCGGAAAATGGTTTTCGTTGTGTTAGTTTCACGGTATAGAATATTTAGGTAATTAAAGATTTGTGCTCTCTTAGCTAAGTAATGATGTTTATCAAAAATGGTTCATACCAACATATCTTAGATAGATCATCATTATAAGAAATAAAGGTTCATACCACCATATTTTTAGACAGATCATCATTATAAGGAATAAAGGGTGCAAAATAATCTAACGATCCATACTGTACCCTCATTTCATGTCCTAAATGAGGTATATAACAATATACAGTTTCCAATCTAGTCCCAGAAATCTAATGAATTGCAGTGGGGAATGCTAATGCTTCAATGATAATCCCATCATTAATGATTCCTGGTTTAAGCACACTTGGTTTTTAATGGCGTGATGTCATTCAGCATTTTCACTCTCCTCAGAACTTGCATTCCTCATTTTCTACTAAATCGACGCATGTGAACGTGAGATCAATTTCGGGAAATATGAAAATCGTTGACGTAAAGTCAGGAGATTTTGCTCTTTATTTCATATCATCCACAATCCTTTATATTCTATTTTTACGATCTTCACGAAATTTTATATTAGCAGTCTTTTCATCATTCTACAGGTATTTATATTTAAACTCGATCACGAGACTGTTGCTATGGTTTACTGAGCGCAAAAAATGTTTGTTATTATCTACCTTCTAAACACAGGAATCCTTTGAACATTCGCAGAAACATGCGAGCTACCAATATCCTTTTAGCCTCAAATTTCAGATCAATCGGACGTGCAGTTTGGAAAATATTCACAAAATAAGGGAAAATTTCAAATGTGACTATCTGTAAAACTATTGAACTGATCTCATTCAATAACGCACTAAATTGAGATAATCAGGCTTCAGACCTACCGCAGAAGTTTGAAGTCTATCAATTTTCGTTCGAAAGTTATAGTCTTTAAGGTAACGCGCAACACTGATGCGCACACATTTTTTAGTGTAAACTTCTAACCGACTTAAATGATAATCATATGAACCTCACTTAATTTCGCAAAAATATGCGCGTGCGTTCTTATTCCACTCTTGAATTCTGAATTTCAGATCGATCGAGTCTGTAGATTCGGAATTATTGGAAAAAATTTCTTAATTCAAGTAACTGCGAAACTATTTGATCGATTTGGCCGTTAATGAACTTAGCCGTGGCATTTAGACCTAAACCTTCCCTGAAAGCTTCATGGCTCTTTTTGTTCTAATGTAAGCGTATTTACGGACGGCTGGTCGGCCAGATCAGCCAGACAGAATTTGGTATGGAGTCTTTATGGGTGAGTCCAACCTAGCCATTTAAGTAGGGTGAAACGATAACATGCTGTTCCCTAGAACTAGCGAGTAAAAATCATCTCATCTGGTATGCTGATAGGTGCCTGGAACAGCAGGTAACGGACATAGGCATGTGTGCTTCCAAGTTTGGGGAATCACTGCCTTACCAGCGATCGAGGATAAAGATCTAGCTGTGAAGAAAACAGGAATATCGATTGAGATGGTCGGATAGCATTGAACATCCAACTAGTCTTAGTTTGGGACTGGCTTGCTGGAACACTGACTCAAATAAGAATGTAGATGCAAAAAGAGGAGCAAATACTTTCTTCACAAGACAGGCATCCTCTTGTTGGAAACAATCAGCACTGATTATAGCTGAAGTCGATAAATGGGTGAAGAAAAAGAAGAACTTTCACTGGAATAACACCTCACACTAACGGCAAGTCACTCATCTTGCTCTCTAAAAATTTAAATTAAATATGTAGAAGGCTGATATTAAAATATTCAAATAATTTTATATACCTTCTATCAAGTATAAACCTTTTTTTATTTTATTTAATTCATAATATATAATTATTTAGTTTCCTTAAAATTATGTAAACAGATAGTCCTTGTGCTATAATAGAGGCCGTTAAATTGCCTTTCAATCTTTTAGATCAATGGTAAACCACAGAATTATTTATTTGAGTTAACATTACATTCCATTTAAATTATCAGTATTCATTTACCAGAAGCTTTCTGAATTGTTAAAAGATGAGAAAATATTTTTGTTGATTGATGTTATATTTTATTGAATATGAATATAATTAAGTATAGACGAAGCAAAGTGATATCTATATGACATTAATTTAATTCCTGAATTTATAATTATTAATTATAATTTTTTGAAATTAAATATGTAGAAGGGTAATATTAAAATATTTAAATAATTCTCATACCATTTTCGCAATGATAACTTAAGAAAACAGTGCTCTCATGGATAGCCTGCTGTAGATCACCAGAGCACATATCCAATATCCCCTCTCGTAATTGAATTGTACACATTTTCTAATAGTGTATATTTGCGCTGTGAAGATACTAGGGTATCAATTTTAAGTAATGCATTCTTCATCCGAATACTTCAGCTTCTGCCCCTTTTTATTTTATGGCCATCTGTTTACCAGTATACGTTATATTCGCTGAAAGCATTGCAGACTTCCTTTAACAGTTCTCCTCAATATTGTGGTGAAGCTTTGTTACTGATATGACCAAGATATTGGAGTTTTCTGTATTCCTGATTTAAATTTTGAATTTTCGAACATTCTTAGGTCATTTCGTGACCCACCGGGTGAAGTAGTGAGAGATCGAGATCCGTAATAAATTTTCCCCATTAATATTGAATTTCTTGATTTTGAATTGGACTTCTTTTTGTAGCTTTCATAAATCTGTTCAGTATGGAACGTAACTAATGAAAACTCCAGTTGAGTTAGATTATTTGTTGATAAAATTCTAAAGTTTAATGACTATGAAATAATATACCATAAATGGAAAATATTTCATTATATACCTAAAATTTCCCCCAAAAGTATCTATAATTAAGTCATTTTTCAGTTGATTCACAACTATTTCAATTCAGCTAGCTATGGATTATGTCACTAACGATTGAATCAATTTTTATCCTATAACAAACTTTCATGTCTATTTAAAAATATCCGTACATACGACTTCTTGCTAATGAGATTTAAGGAAGACAACCTCTTCTACAATTGCATATTTATTGATGGAATTTCAAGTTATTTCGAACATTTTATACAATCCCTCACGGTCGAAAAATAATTTCGCGCGACAACCTATAGGAAAAGTTCCAAAAAATCATAAACATGCCTAAAGTCAAGGCATGGTACCAGAAGAAGAATGTCATTAATATCGGCAGTTATCATACTATTTCTTGCCGACTAGGAATTTTTGTGTTGATCGGAAAAGTTGAGATGGTTCTATGGATGGATTCAGCACAGTCATTAACTTGATATTATTTTCTTCTGGAAGTTATCGTTTCCTACAAATGGGCAGCTACATGGACGTATGAAATCGAATTTGATCACAAGTTATTCATTTTTGCATTTGTTTTATAAAACGCCATGCTACAGTCTTGCCAAATGTTTGCAATTCTCCAATTTTAAGATCCCAATGGACTAGGTTGTAATCACTTATGGAAAATCCGAGATTAAAAGTAATCTTTCTGATCAGTCCGTCCGTAAACACTATAACTTTCGAAAAGTAAGAGCCTAGGTACCTGAAACTTTCAAGGTATTGAATTGATCCTAAATACTTCAGCCGAGTTCGATGATGGGTAAAATTGATTTAATGATTCGGCAGTTATTCATTCGACACTTTTTTTCATTTACTCAATAGTTCCGAAACTAATCGTCCGATCGAAACAAAACCGGTACTTAAGTGTACAATAACAACAAGAAGAAGAATTTCCTCAGGATTGGGCGTTTTGACGGACTACTCTACTGTAGGTAAGAATTCCTGAACGAAAGGACCCTAGGAATTTATTTTTGAATATTTTCGAAAGTACAAATCTGATGGAGTTGAAATTTAGTATTTGAATATAAAATAATGCTACGAACGTTCATGGATGATTTTGTGAAGATAAATCTGCAAAAAATATGAAAAGTATATAAAATTTTGTTCAAGTTTTTCCAATCTTTCTTGGTAACATGTTATGACGCAGATCGAAGGAAGAAGGCTGAAGCTTTTCAAACATGTATTTTTTTATATTCATGATATTTTCTGTTTCTTCAGGAGAAAACGTCTACAATCGCAATAATGAAGTTCATTTGACTGTTTTAGAGCAGAACACCGATTTCTTTGTTTGAATCGATTGCTTATAGCAATCTGCTACTGCGATAGCAAAACAAAAATTGTAAACATAACAATAAAAATTGTGAAAATCAGAATAACCTTATTTAAATATTATTTAAAACGGACTATTGAACAAGCACGTAAAAGCTTCCTGACTCAAGATCAGTGCTCTCATTATTTGATCTTAACTATAATAATTGGAGATTACTTTTTCTCAATATTCAACAAAGATAGACATTTGAAAAAATAAGTTCCGATTTCTCTCAGGGCATTCTTCAATTCATATTAGTTTATTATTTTATCTATCAGAGATAGATATAATTGCAACTCATCAGAGCCCACTGTGGTTTGAGTATTATGTCAAAATCGAATCTGTATGTATTGAAATTATAAAATATATGTAGCCAAAAATATATTTTATCGATGAGAATTCGATTTTATTCGATTAAGTGGCACTCAAACTAAATCATTCCGTGAATTCGCACCACAAATTAATCTAAACCGAGGACCTTGCTCAATTACTGATCTACTTGGCCTTGAGGACCACGTTAAATTGTTCACGGAATCCGACCATTATCTCCATGAACAATAGGAACAGAAACAAATACAGTCATTCACTATTTGATGGCGTTTGACACGAGGGAGTCGTTTACTTAGGTTACAGCCGTTCTTAGAATGGGAACCGATCGTCGTACAAGTATCGTCTGTTTCCATCCTCTAATTACCGTTCATCCAATTTAAAACGGCGACAGAGTTGTATCTGTGCAGTATCGAAATTGTGAAATATCTCTGGTATTCTAGAGGCGAAAATATCCCACTAATGCTACGAATTTTAAAAATACCAAAATTGTTTTCCTATTTCGGACAAATGAAAAATTCTCGATTGAATATAATTCTGGCCATCTGCAAGGATGAAAAAACTTTCAGATTTAAGGCCTGTAGGGAAGGTTTAAGGCCAAAATGGGACGAAGTTAAATGAAGTGGGAGAGTGAAAATGGGCTTCAAAATTAAAACTATTAGAAATCTCATTTCGTCAGAATCTCAAAAAACGAATGAATATTAGATTAGAAAGAATGCAGATAAATATGAGAATTGTTTCATTGCAAATTATAATTTCCTAGATCAAAATTTCTTTCAAAAAAATTATTTTTCAGTTATGATGTTTGATAGGTGATTTAGTCCAGGTTTTCAACCTGCGCATTTGTTTGATTGAGTCCGTCTTCACTCGATGTAAAATTATTAGTAACTATAAAGTTTTTTTTTTCATTCAAATGTCCACCAATTCATTAAGAATTTGACAGTTGTTTTCCTATATAGTGGCTTTATTAGAAAGTCTAATTTTTAACATGTGGAAGTTGGAACATAAATAGTGTTTAAATAGTTGTTTAGTCATATATTTCATCAAGAAATTTAGGAAGTTTCTCTTTTCTATTCAAAAATAAATTTTTGAAAGCTTTCGGAAAATATTCAAAAAGGTAATTATGACATATATTTTCTCTCGTTCAAGAAAATTCAAATTTTATTGTATCTATTCATATTAAAAGATTCTCGTCAGTTAACAGTGTAACTTTTCTTTTCAATATGTAGAATTTCGAAGTTGTAATTGAAAGTATGTCAAATTCTAAATATGAGGAAATAATTTCAGAAACTTTTATCAATAAACGAATATTAGTAATGAATATAAATAAATAATAGTTTTTAAACGAAAAAGATAGGCTTGAACAAAAAATTTTGAATATAATTTCAGGAAATATACAGAGAATTTTCTTATGGAAATACTGTAGATGAACAAGTAATCTGTTTTAATTAACGTTTTTATGTATCTTTGGCCATTTCACAAGTGAAACATAAAAAGAATGTGTATATTGTACTGATTTCATAAATAAAATGGAAATTAAAAATTTAAATCGAGTAAAAGTCTGTTTATATGAGATTCCTCGAGAAATCTAAGTGCCGCTTCAACTTGTTTTGGTTAACTGAGATCGTTCTCAAAGTTTTCTTCCAGAGAATCATCTGGGGTTTGTGGTCCTAACGTTACTGTTGAAGACCGTTGGTGCTCGAACCAGGATCGATTGAGAGACTTCACAAGAGTTCGTTGGTCTTGACGATACGATCTATATTAAGTGCTTAAACTAGGATAAATTGAGTCATCCGTTCTTGATGATTTTTGGCTCTTCAATTTGGGACTGGGTGATGAAAAACAAGGTTCTTCGGTGTCTTAGTTGCCTCCAAAACAACTCAGTACTGAGGTGCAGAGCCAGTAGTGATTGGATAGTACTTCAGTGCTACCAGTCACGGTGCATGATTTCGAACTGAAGCTGAAACTGGAGACGGGGTTGGATCTTCACTTTGCGCGATGGTAAGGCGCACACAGCCTTTTTCGGGAATTTTAGAGACTACTTAGTAGTCACCTGGTGAATGACCATGCTCACATGCCAGTACAATGGTGATACCTGCTGTACTCTTCTAATAACAACTTTGTCTTGTCTTTTAAGGCAACCGTTTTTTTTAAGAGATGTTTTCTTTAGGTTTGATTGTCACGCAGTTCTAATTGCATTCGTTCTATCGCCATTCTTGAGTGGATTTCAGTTTCGAGGTGGTGTGGAGAACTGAGTTAGGGAGAATATTTCCTTCACCAAGTTCGGATTTTTGAAAAGAATCCTCTGTCGGGATTTTCTTCAAATATGTCATAAATCAACTGGATCTTCACTCCATCTTCAGCCTAGGAGAGTGTTTTTTAGTTAATCACCGAAATACTTTCATTTCGACTGTCTTGTAAATTCTTGACTTGATATATATTTTGATATTCTCATTTCGCTAGGCTGTATCTATTGGGTACCTGTTATTCTTTATTTTAGTTTAAATTATTTGTTAATTCGAGGAATATAATATAAAACTATGCAATTTTGATAAGCTTATTGATAAAATATAAACGGATTATTAAATGCACGTTTGATAAAAAAAACTATGAAATTGATCAAAAATTCTTTTCTGAGAGAAATAGGTTGCTAACTGTTCTTAATTTAACAGTTCTCGTTTTTAAGATTTAGAGTTCAACTTATGGAGAAGATCTCTTCATGAAAGGATTTTTTAATAATTAATTGAATTTAAACGCACGGTTTTTGAAATTTTTTTGCATAATTATTTTCTGCTCTATGGACCTGTGCGTGTGGAATTTCTTGATCAATTTCAAATTGTTATATTAGATCTTTTCCTGAAAAGTTTAGTAAAAGTCTAGAACGCCTATATTCTGATACATTCTTATGTATGTATGTATATATATATATATATATATATATATATATATATAAATACATATACATTCTGTCAAGAAAGTACCGGGAATTATCGATTTAAATCTGGCGGGGCAATGAGGCAGGTAAAATTTTTTTTCCTACGTTGGTACCACTGTCCTTAATTACTACGCCAAGCTTGAGCGGGATCTGTCAACTAGTGTGTTTGAAACAGCTGATTAAGTCAGTCGATGTCAGAGTGCGTGCCGATTTTTACTATGGGTGATTACGTTGAGCGAAGAATTTGTTTGAAGTTTTGTGTTGCAAATGAATTTTCGTGTGCCGATGCATTGAACATGTTGCAAAAGGCCTTTGGTGATAATGCTCTATCGAAAACTCGTGCATATCAGTGGTACAGAGCCTTCAAGAACGGTCGTGAAGTGGTCGCCCATCGACGGCTTCGATCGAAGATAACGTCGATAAAATTAAGGAAAGGGTGCTGGAAAACCGTCGTACCAGCTTGAGAGAGATAGCACATGATCTTAAGATATCCCACGAGTCCGCACGTACGATTTTGATTGATATTTTGGGCATGAGAAAGACGGCCGCACGACTCGTACCGAAAGACCTGAATTTTCTTCAAGAACGTCATCGCGAACAGGTTGCTTCAGACATGCTGGATCGCTGTAATTCCGATTCTACATTCATGGAACGCATTATAACTGGTGATGAGACCTGGGTCTACGAGTACGATATGCAAACAAGCCAGCAATCATCGGAATGGGTGGCAAAAAATGAGCCGAAACCGAAAAAACCACGCCAAAGCCGCTCGAAAATGAAGGTGATGCTCATTGTTTTCTTCGATATCCGTGGCGTGGTGCACTACGAATTCATTCCAGTAGGTCAGACGGTAAACAAGGAGTATTACCTAGGCGTTATGAAACGTTTGCGTGAGCATATCCGTAAGAAGCGGCCAAATTTGTGGACGAACAACTCATGGATTTTGCATGACGATAACGCGCCTACTCACCGAGCTACGATTGTGACTGACTTTCTCGCCAAAAACTCAACAAACGTGCTTCAGCAACCACCGTATTCACCGGATTTGGCTCCCTGCGACTTTTTCCTCTTCCCAAAACTAAAATTGCCCCTTCGTGGCACCCGTTTTGAGTCGATTGAAACCATAAAACAAAATTCGGCGCGAGAGCTAAAGTCCATCCCGGAAAGCGCCTGGAGCAAATGGAGCCTATTTTGAAGGCGACCCAATAAATTTTGACGATTAAATGTAAAAATGTTGTTTTAATTGAAAATTCCCGGTACTTTCTTGACAGAGTAGTATATATATATATATATATATATATATATATATATATATATATATATATATATATATATGGGATGGACTTTAGCTCTCGCGCCGAATTTTGTTTTATGGCTTCAATCGACTCAAAACGGGTGCCACGAAGGGGCAATTTTAGTTTTGGGAAGAGGAAAAAGTCGCAGGGAGCCAAATCCGGCGAATACGGTGGTTGCTGAAGCACGTTTGTTGAGTTTTTGGCGAGAAAGTCAGTCAAAGTCGTAGCTCGGTGAGAAGGCGCGTTATCGTCATGCAAAATCCATGAGTTGTTCGTCCACAAATTTGGCCGCTTCTTACGGATACGCTCACGCAAACGTTTTATAACGCCTAGGTAATACTCCTTGTTTACCGTCTGACCCACTGGAACGAATTCGTAGTGCACCACGCCACGGATATCGAAGAAAACAATGAGCATCACCTTCATTTTCGAGCGGCTTTGGCGTGGTTTTTTCGGTTTCGGCTCATTTTTTGCCACCCATTCCGATGACTGCTGGCTTGTTTGCATATCGTACTAGTCGACCTTAGTTTCATCACCAGTTATAATGCGTTCCATGAATGTAGAATCGGAATTACAGCGATCCAGCATGTCTGAAGCAACCTGTTCGCGATGACGTTTTTGAAGAAATTTGAAGTCTTTCGGTACGAGTCGTGCGGCCGTCTTTCTCATGCCCAAAATATCAATCAAAATCGTACGTGCGGACTCGTGGGATATCTTAAGATCATGTGCTATCTCTCTCAAACGGTTTTCCAGCACCCTTTCCTTAATTTTATCGACGTTATCTTCGATCGAAGCCGTCGATGGACGACCACTTCACGACCGTCCTTGAAGGCTCTGTACCACTGATATGCACGAGTTTTCGATAGAGCATTATCACCAAAGGCCTTTTGCAAAATTTTCAATGCATCGGCACACGAAAATTCATTTGCAACACAAAACTTTAAACAAATTCTTTGCTCAACGTAATCACCCATAGTAAAAATCGGCACGCACTCTGACATCGACTGACTTAATCAGCTGTTGCAAACACACTAGTTGACAGATCCCTGCCTCATTGCCCCGCCAGATTTAAATCGATAATTCCCGGTACTTTTTTGACAGAATGTATTAGTTACCACTTTCCGTCTAAAACTAAATTTCAGATCAATTGGATTTGTAGTTTAGTTAATATTATTGAATATAAGAAAAAATGTAAAATATAAATAACTGTGAAACTATTGGACTAATTCTGGCCAGTTACGAACCCAGCCGGGATATTTGGGCCTCAAACCTACCCCGAAAGTTTGCAACCTCTTTCTTTTTGCGTTCAAAAGTTATAGTGTTTAAGATAGCGCTCAACACTGATCCGCTTACAGAATGTATTTTTTTTTAATTTATAATCATACTATCCTCTCGAAAATTTGCACTACTATATGCGTGAGTATTCTTCTTCTAAGTTCCGAATTTCAGGTCAAGCAAATTTGTAGTTTCGAAGTTATTAGAAAAAATATGAAAAATATTAAGACGTAAATTGATACGGAACTATTGGATATTTTTCACTTATTACCGTACCAAACCGAGAAATTCGGAGTCCAAACCCTTGCTGAAAGTTTCAAAGTTATTACTCAATTCCTTCGAAAGTAAGAGTGTTTGCGGGACGACCGACAGGAACGAATTCTCGAATTCTCCATTAGAGGGTCCAACCTAGTCGTCCATGATTATTTTTGATTCAAAATTCGAAAGTTGAAGTATTTGGTCGAAATGATAGTACGCTGTTCCCTGGAAAAAGCTAAACACGATTTGAATATCCACGCAATATTTTATCAGAATCGAAGTACCAAAACCATAAAAATATCATTACAGAAAGCTTTGAATAGTGAAAGAATATAGTTGGAAATTGTTATATACAGAGAGTGTATGAATTAAATTGAGAAATCTTGAAAATTTGTCACCTAAATTTTTCACAAAAATATATGATCCATTAGTATTTACTGCTTCAGTTTGAATGATTGAAGATTGGATAAATCCAACTGAATATATTTTATGGACATGAGGTTCCTCTAGAAATTTCAGTTATAGGGCAAAGATCGCATAGTCAAAGTACAAAGCAGATATTTTAACTAAAAAAAAATTAAATTGACTAAATTTGTTCAAACTCATAAGTATCTACATAATTCAAATAAATTAATTCGGCTGATCTGCACCAAATATAATTATCAAGGAGTGTGAGCTATGGTAATAGACAGTTCTAAAAATCGAGATGGTGTAACACACATCTGTATAACAATTCTATATTCAAACATACTCGATAACATTTGGTTGATCACAGGGGCAAATTGCAGAATTCGCACTTTTCAAACTTGTTTTTCCTTTGAAATTAATGCCAGCGACTACAAATCTGTCAATTATCTATATTCGCTATACACAGAGACACACCATGTGATCAAAGAAACCTTATCGAGTTTGTTTGAGTATAGAATTGTTATACAGATGTATGTTACACTGTCTCGATTTCTAGAACTTTGTATTACCATAGCTTACACTCCTGATTAATATTACATACTACATTACTTTATTGAATTATCAGTATAGAAGCGTTTTGAAGTTTCTAATAATAGTGAGTTCTCTTAAGAGTTACTTTATGTTCAATCCCTCTTTCTGGGAATACAATATGCAATAACTTATTCGCTACACAACCGGTCACTATATTGAATCTGCAAAATACAAACAATAATTTAAAACAATTTCTACTTAGTTTTGATTTATTTTTATAGTATCAAGTTTTTCGTTCAGTGGGTTCAACATTGGTTCGAAATCCAAACAGACATTCAGATCATAAAAGCATTATAATAATATTAGCTAAGAATTTCGTCTGAAAATGAAATAAAATTTATTTATGCAGTGTAGATGATTTTTCTATCTAATAAAAATTCATTATGATTTAGATGAAAGTGTTCTTCATTCATTGGAATTTATTCATAGAATAGATTTACGTTTTCTTATGCATATTATTCCATTTATTTCAGACTCCCTTTACAGAGTGCAAGTAGGTACCTGCATGTTTTTTGTTTTTTTGTTTCTAGAAGTATATTTTATATTACAGTACAGAAAAAAATACAATATTGAAACCTGCTTTTTGCATTTTTGAACAAAATTGTTATTTTTACGCGAGTAAGAAAATAATCAATTATTAATACACTGATATGTATAAGAAAGTTTGTGAAAATTGAATTTTTTCTACCAATTATCGAAAATAAGTTTCCTTCAAATGAAGGCGAATTAAATATTCTTGGAAAACTGAAATCAGTTTCTAACTTCAGTAACTTTTGAACACTTATGAAGAAGTATAATGAACAACCAAAATACTTGATCTCACACCAAATGCACCTGAACTTTTACCCGAAACACGTCAACTTGAAAACCCAGAACAAAAGCCCAGCAGCCATCAACGGAGAATGAGAACAGGGTTGAAGAACAACATTAAGAAATAATAACGCTGAAGAAATATTGTTAATATATTCATAAAGAATATCCATTATGAGTTTACTTGTAGACTTCATGTTATTGCGTTTAATTTTATAGACAGAAATGCTGAAGAACGTATTAACAAAATCATTCATGAAAGGTTTTTATCCTAAGAATACAATTTATCAAAATAAAATTCCTTGAGATAAAAATTCAATAAAAAACCATCCAAAATTATTTTACTATGATAAATTTTACAAATGATTGATTAAAGACATATTTTATACTACAGAAAATTCGTTGACCGCGGTCCCAACTTTCAGAAAAAATGTTCACATTCAATATTAGTAGTACTTCACAAAACTCTAGAATATTCGATAATAGACTTATAAATCGCTATCAAGTCTATCTCAACACCGGAAAACTACAGCCACAGAATTTAATGTTTAACTACAGCCACAGATACTGAATTGTTTCGGCCGTTACTATTTGGTAGTTGATCATAATTAAAACAAATTGTAGAAATTACTATGTTTTACTACCAATAAAAACATATTTTACACATTTTCTTGTGACTCGAGTATCGGGAAATAAACTATCCCATCATCAGACAACTGAAGACCTAACAGTGGTACAGAGGTATTTAAACAAAAGTGATAAATATTTTGAATATTTTAATAGATTCTAACACCTAATAGTGGTACAGAGGTTTACAAGCGGAACGTGATAAATACCCGGTTAAAAAAGAGGGGCCTTCTAACAGATATCGGAATGTCGGCAATCGACAAAGAAGGTTATTAGACAGATGGTACCCATTTAAATATCTCAAATAATTTTTGGGGTTACATAGCTCCGTACAGTCATTCATTATTTTTACGTTATTTTGTTGTACATCTCAAATATTTGGATCTACATGGCTTCATACAGTCATTCATTATTTTCTAAATTATTTTCATTGTGAACGAATTTGAAAATTTCAATAATCAAGTTTCTTTTCATTTGAATCTACATGTAAAATTTTCTTAAGATTTTCTTTTGCCGAAAGGAATTACTGTTTTCTAAAGAATGAGTGGCAAAAGTTGAATTTTTTGTTTACTTTTCATTAAATTCATTTTATGTTCGTTGAGAAAGGTTTTAAACAGATGTTACTTTTTAAATATCTCAAATATTTTCGATTAACATAGCTCCGTACAGTCATCTGATTTTGAAAAACTATTGGCCACTTTTTGACTTATTACTATTATTATTATTATTAAGTAGCAAAATTTACGCAGACGGAGGATTCAACGCAACTCCTAATAGAGTGATATGAAAAGCTTCCTTAAAATATCTTTAAAATATCCTCACATATCAACATGATCCTTGAAATTATAGCAGTTTGTAATCTGTAGAATTTTGAGCGTTTTTTGAGTGCTTAAGAGGCAAGTAGTAAGTTTATGGACACCCAAATCTTCTTACTTGGGCATGAAAATCTATGAACGATATGCTGTGTTGAGAATCAAAGCGAACATTCAATAAGAGGCTGAAAATACATATTAACATCATCTTGTTTGTTTTTATAA
Organism: Megalocaria dilatata; assembly: GCA_034642435.1. Taxonomy (NCBI): domain Eukaryota; kingdom Metazoa; phylum Arthropoda; class Insecta; order Coleoptera; family Coccinellidae; genus Megalocaria; species Megalocaria dilatata. The sequence goes on from CM067854.1 coordinate 86,234,329, forward strand.
TCAGAGGATTAATTCAGCCGTTGTTTACTAATGCTTCGCATTTTCTTGTTTTAAGGAATAATATCTCATATTTGAAAATGCATATATTAATCCAATCAAAATATAAAATGTGAAAACAAGTCGAATCACGTAACGCAATCCTTTTACCGTAAAAAATCTACATCTACATTCAAGATCATTATTTCAGTTAGTATTATGAAAGTATAATGGAAGATTTGTGTGTGGTTTTCAAACACGTGCATAAACCTGGCTCATATGTTCAGTGTTATCTTCTCTGGTAAATCTCGGCAGGCTTATTTAAGTCGAGGTTGTGGACCCAGTTTAAGAACTGGTGGCTAAGTTTTAACTCAGTATTTCGGGTAACAACGCATTACCCGTGCTCAAGGTTACCATCCTACAGAAAAGTCATGCAAGAGGAATTCTAATCGGTGTATCTGTATGTGCCATCCACGCTTTGAGGTGGATATAAGCAAGGTACCCGTTTTTCCTCGAGGCGAATGAATCAAACTAGATCAACGGCATAGAATCAGGCACGTAAATGGAAAACCACCTGATTCTACTTCCATGAGAACACCACGAGTTTTGACAAGGAAGTTTTCCAGAATCCAAGCGATCCAAGTGGTAATCGTCGCTGGGATATATCCAAGCTATCCAGTCTGAAATGAACTACCGGGAATTCGTTTGTGGATAACCAGACAGCATGTGCGAAATCAATTCCCGGAATATCTCCTAAAGTTGAACTAAGAAATCCCATTGATCTAGCCAGATGGAATATGCGAGCTTTGCTTCAACTGTTTATTCCGTAAAGAGAGTTCGAATATATGGAATTTCTGAAACTCATTAGATGAGAATAAGCTATTTTTAAACAGATAAATATACTTTTTACATAGCAGGTGAAAATCAAACAGGACGCAACGGTGTTCTATTGGCTGTCAGTAACGAAATTGCGAAATCCATATCCGAACACAAGACAATCAATAAAATGATAATAAGCATAACAATAACCGCAATCCTAGGTAAGCTTCATACAATCCAAGTGTATATGTCCACAGTTGAGTCGTCTGAAAATAGACTTAGGGTGACAAATACACTATTCCAACATCATCTTAGGCAAGTCTCGACATGGATTAGTCCATGCGGAGACTGGATCTGATCATAAACTACTGTGGGCTACGTACAATGCCAAGCTGAAGAGACCATCGGTATCTAACATAAAGCGTAGATCAGACATCAATGTTGATCTTTTAACGCAGATGATAGAACAAAGTAAGTCTTCAGTCCTTAGTAATGATGTTAAGACTTCAGGGCACAATGCCAAACAGTGGAACGGCGGAAAACAGAAAAGTCTCAAATAAATAAAAAAGACTGGCTGGATTAGTGGATGTATCTTGAGGTTGACAGATTACCGGAAATAGTTGAATATATTTCCAGAAAAAAACAGATGAACTCTAGAGATTCAAATGAAGATATTGAAAGGGCAGGCAAGCATGAGAAAAATGGACATAACCTAGGTGTATGTTTTATGTATAATTTAAAGTCGTAATGTTATGGGACCACCAGAAGTATCTTAAAATTTCGATGATCGTGGAATTAATCAGTGACAAAATCGAACAATTCGACTGCCGATAATTCGTAACGTAAAAGATTAATATCTTGGGAATACAGTAAGTTATATGTCTCCTGGAACCTGAAAAATTTATTTCTCTGTCCACAATGAAGTTACAGTGTCGAAATACCGTGAGTCGTTTCGAGACAAAAATGGCACTACCTGCTAGACTAAGAGGTTCACATGATGCGCTCAAAATGACTGGTTGCTAAATGGCGAATGCGCGGAACATACTATTCTTGGAATCGTGGATAAAGAATTCAGAACACTCAGTATATGAAATAAACCATTATTATCTTCTGAAAATTAATGATATTATCTTTTCCTTTCCCATTACTTTCAATAAACTCTTAACGGATCAACAGAAACCTTCTCACTTACTTGTTCTAAAGAACAAGTTTGCTTAGATATTTGTAATTTTCAAATTTTGAACAGAAAATGGGCACAAATCATTAGACTGGACTCACTGATGAAGAATTTGAGGTCAGAAGTAATTCCGGCCGGTTCGTCTAGTCCATCGACAAACACTTTAACTTTAAAACGAAAGGAGTTAGAGATTTAAAACTTTCCGGATTCGTATAAGCCCTGAATATCTCGGTTGAGTTCATTATTATCTAGTTCAGTGGTTTTGTAGCTAATCACCTGAAGCTTTTTTTCATTTTTCTAATTGTTCCAAAATAACTGATCCGATCGAAATGAAATTTGGTTATTAGATGTATGATAACAACTTGAAAACTCATCCCAGATTTCTTTAGAATTGACCATCCGAGCCGACGACTGTATGTAGGAATGCTGACTTCCGAACAAGAAGAAGTAGATACTTGAAATGTTCGCAGTTGATCTGAAGTCTGAATATATAATTTATGTTCTGAAATATTATGTTTTAAATATTTTCGAAAGTACAAATACTAATAAAAATGAAAAATTTCTGAAATGAATGTAAATTTCATGTTCCATAAGGTATATATTCAAGCAAAATTCTTTTGCATCAAGTTTTTCAAATAGAAAGCTCATGAAGAATCTATATCCTGCTTATTTTCATAACTTTCCGAATTTTTGGAGATGGCGAATAACTGCTGAGTTGTCTATATTGAAGTTTTCAGCCAGCGTCTAGCAGCCTATTTCACAGCCACTAAGGCTTGGTTGACGAAATTCGATGATCAACCTTATACCTGGATTGTTTTAAGCTGTCAAGTGTCACCTGATTTGAAATGTGTAAATTTTTCGGAAATTGTTCCTTCGTCAAAAAGTTCGTTGGAATCGCTAAAAGGCTGCTCATGAAATGATTCATGAACAGTACAGATAATTTCTAAATGGAAAAATAACCTATTATAAGAAGTACTCTCTTACGTTCTTATTACAGTTGTTCAATAAAAGTTATGCATACTAGGATATTTTCCGTTCTGTCTTATTTTTTGCCATGAATTTGGTTAATTGCATTTCGAATATACTTTTCTTTGAGGATAGCTTCAGTAAAGAAAACAGAAAATTATGATCTGATCGTCAATATTCAATAGAATTGTTCTAAAACTGCTTCTCACTTGAAATAAATCATATACATTAATTATTGGAAAATGATTGATTGCTGCTTACTTGTGACACAAGTATCATAAGTTCATTACTTACCATCACGTAAAATAGATGATGGATCAATTTTGTTGCTACCCTGTTTTTAAGATTTCAATCTTTTGGATTTTTTACATGGGATGTTTTGAGAAGAAAGTGTTATAGAAACTTATTCAAAATAAACAAGATTCACAGTCCAGGAAATATCATTACAAACATTATATTTATTGTAGAGATAATTTTTGAATGTATATAGAGCGTGTATCACAAAAAAGGACATCCATCATTTATAAGTAACAGTATGTTCCTTTCCAAAAGGGATAAATACAAATTGAAAAATTACGGAACAGAAGTAAATTTTATTGAGAATAACATGGAGATATTAAACAAAATATTCGTGATAGTATGTTGCTATCTCAAAATCCTCATGAAACAGGTAGGTTAATACACCAAGTGGCTTACATGAAATGGTCCAGGTGGATATTTCCATAAGTTTGAATTTTTCCGGAAAACTCCGAAATATTAGAAGTAAAAATAAGTTCGTGCGGTTTTGATAACAGATGTCGCTATTAGTTTATCATTCCATTGTTTCATCTGGGAACAAATGACCCCTAAGCGGGGTGGAAACCCGCATATCAAATGGCTATTCATGAATAATTAGGAATGGTTTTTTACTTGATAGAAGGATTATTACAAAATTTGAATATTAAAACAGCTTTAATCTGTTAGTCTTCTACAATTTTAATTTCAAAAAATTCATTAAAAAAGCTTTGAGAATTAAATTAATGTCTTTATGAGCACTGCTCATATTTGATAGACGTACAAAATCGAAATTCATCATACAATATCAAATGGAATTAAGAAAAACCAACGAATATAAATTGTCATTTAAAATTAATAAATAAATAAACATTTTTTGTTTCGTTGCAGGCATGCGTACCGAACTCTTCAGACAAACGTACGAAGCCCTGTTTGTTACAAAATATATTGTTTTCTGATCCTATATTTATGAAAACTAACTCTTTCTTAAGAATATAAAACATAATTTTAAGAACTCCTCAAAAAAACTAATTTATTTGAAATATTTGATATATTCAAATAAATTACTTCAAAAAATCTCAAAACATGTAGCACATCCTCAAAAAATAATTAAAATTCAGATAAGACCAGTTCAACTTTACACATAAAAAAATAATAAAATCAATTAACAATAAATAGACTTACCGGCTGCAATCTCCAGAAATATGTGATTTTCAGGAACGCGTTGGTTTTTCTTAAATCCGTTTGGTATTGTATGATGAATTTGGATTTTATACGTCTATTAAATATGAGCAGTGCTTATAAAGACATTAATTTCATTCTTACAGTTTCTTTAATAAATTTTTTTGAAATTAAAATTGAAGAAGACCAACAGATTGAATCTGTTTTGATATTCAAATATTCATGACTAGACTGGAAAAAATTTATTTGGAGTTCATTTCAGTGTGAAAAATTCATTAGAAGTGATGAGTTATGTACATTGGATGGTCGAGTGACCCAGTTTCATTCCTAAACAGTAACAGTGTCTTTGTTCGGCATTTCCTCCCACGTTCTGTAATATTTCAGATGCTATTTCATTACATGCTAACACTATTTGTTTCATCCTGTTGCTTTTATTTGTTCTCTTAGTTTAACTCTGTAAAAAATTTGATTCGTGCATAGATTATCAATGTCGAGTTCTCGGAAAAAAGAATTTTTCAGAATATTCCCGAATAATCAAGAGTATGTATTCAAGAACAAGGTATATTAGGATCCACTGCCTGGCGTGAGGGTTATAAAGAAGGGACACTTGTTATCGAAGCCCCTCCTTGCTCACTAATTTCTGTTCTGTCATCATTCCGTACAGATACATGTACCAATACTTGTGAAATTGTAAATGTTTTTCCTTGTTTTTCATGAAGTTTCGTTTTGAAATAAACCTATCAAACTTCAAGCGCTATCAAACAATCAAATAACAATAAACCCACAAGTCTTACAGGTACATCAGAAAAAAAACACACAGAAACTTTCATCGAATAATACACATCGAACCAATACACGCCTACACATGTCATTAATCTTCTAGGCAAACACGAAGCGAAGTTTATTAGAAGAATACACTATCACTGTTCAGAAATTTAATGTAGACAATTTGATCATATTATGAATTAAAATTCATTATGAAAGTCGACCACTTATTGCACTTCATTCATCATTTCTCAATAGTTTTTCAAACTGAAACAAACTCTAGAGAAAAATTTTCGAGAATATTCATAAATTGAATCGCGAAACCTTCAAAATGATAGAGCACTCGAACCCTATTGCCCTTAAAGATTCTTGAGGGTTTTGCCACCCTGCTTAGTGAGATCGTATACCCACGAATTTTTGAACAAAAAATGTCTCCCTCTATATAAAAATCGATCTCGGCGTTTTTCGACTAAAAACTTGCGAAAATATCTGCTGAATATTCTTATTGAGACATCCATATGCTATTAACAAGTGGAAACTACAGTTTTTCAACATTGAAATTAAAGATTGATTGATTGACTTTCAATTCAGTAAGAAATTCTTTATATCCCATTATTTAATCTAATTATTTTTTGGAAATTATTTGAACTTAGCCCGTGATATTCCAATAGTTTGAATACAAATTTTTAAAATTCACAGAAAATGTACTCAGTGACGCAAGTTCACAAAGTCGAAATTGTAACACTTACTAAAAGTACTCTTCGTTATTCTTTCACGTCACAAAGCAATTTATCAACACCTGGGCGTCACTTTTGGCACAATCTGTACTTTTCTCATTGTTGAAATACAGCCTCCTGCCAGAGCTATCATATTTCCTTCAATTTTCAGACCTGTGCTCTTCAGCCTCATCCGAATCAATTCTTTCACTCTCCAATTACGTATCCATTATAAGGTTTCTCCTTGGAACACAAGGGTGTAACAGCCAACTCTTCAACGTTCATCCGAAGAACTTCGTAAATCTGTCACGCAGTGACAACGGCGTATCGAGTTTCCAATTAATAAGTTCGAAGAATCCGTGACCAGGAATAAGGACACGTCACAGAGTTGCCTTGGATCGGAGCCCGAGATCAAATATTTGAATAGTTAATTTCATTTTTATCCCTCTTTGAGTGACTACGAGGAATGTTTTATTTTCGATTTTGTAACTCAAGCGATTGAGACGTTCGAAACGTGGACGATGGCAAACACGATCGGTAAACAGGACACACCTGAAGTTCTCTTTGGTGTTGGTAAATACTGGGGGTAACCGAGTTTATTGCGTCAGTATGATATTTTAATGGGACGAGGGGGAATTTAAGTACTATTTCCGGAATGAGTTTGTGTCTTCTACATAATTTTCACTTCAAGATCGAACTAGGAACGCTTTTATTTGAATATTTAGATGAAAATTATAAAGTTTGCTAGACGTTCAATGAGGTGTTGTAGAAAACTGTATTCAAATCATATCATAGAGTAAATTTTGTTTCAAAGTTTGCTTACACAAGTTTCCGGATATTCTGAATTCTATACTTTATTTGACGTCTGAATATAATCATTGTAAACAGGTGATAAAACGACCATTTTCTTCATGTGTTCATCGGATACTGATTGACCACAATTTTTTACTCAAAATGGGAATCTATTACAAACGTCCATCGGACATTATTACCGTGAATTGAATCTGGCGGCAGAGTTCAGAAAGCTGAAAAAACGTTTCAGTTCTATTACTAATTTTAGTTCAATATTACAACGAGCAATTGATACAACTGATAACTCCCTATCTTTCACTCATCCTCAGAAATATTTCACTGCATTAAAAGACATTATCACACCACTGATTGAGATCAGGAAAATTTTCGCCAACTTCTTTAGCCCCATTAATGTCATGGAAAATATTACAAGAAAATATTGCATCCTTATTCGTAATATGGCGGAAACAGAAAACGATATTCCTCTTTCACTTGTGAAAGATGTAATGACCATGGTTAAACTTGTGACAAATCTTCCTTCCGACCGTGGCATAGATTATATTCATCGCTTTGGCAGGACTACTAATGAGCATAATAAAAATACAAGATCCCTACTGGTTACTTTCACAATACATAATAGAAACATTCCATATGGTTTGCTGACAAGAAACTAAAGAGAACTGAAATGCTGATTACAGAGGTCTTCACAAAAAAGAGACAGAAGCTGTACGGTGAAGCGAGAACTCTTTTGATCGTCGGAATGTTGGCCGGTTATGCAGATGATAGACTAAAGCCAAGATGAATTCGCTATCCCAAATCAACTAATTTAAGTGCAGTGATGTAGTTGAGTAAAACACAGTCCCATCTCGAAGCATACTACTCAGTTCAAGGCGGAATGCTCAGTTTTTTTAATATTTATTTTACACAGTACTTGAACATATCATTGATATTTTCGTTATACTTAATTATATTATTTTCTCTCTTTTTCTGAATTCATGTTAATTGCGGTCGTTTGAATTGAATTTTTCTTATTTATTATGAATAATCATGACTATTTCTTTGATTCTTCTTTATTTCCTACTTCCTAGAAATGAAAGATAAAAAGTGGAAGTTGTTTGATTTTGAATAGGGATGAGGGGTGTTGCGATAACTAATTTTGAAGATCGTATTTAGTACTATCTGACCCTAAAATTCCGCTGCAAAATATCCATCGATAATGAAATAACAGCGAAAATGTTGAAAAAGGCAATGTGGAACTCATCTCGAGAATATTATTCGTATCCGACACATTCCAAAGGTATTTCGTAGTTATATTATTAATTTTTTGTCCAAAAAAGTATTGATATCTTGTCTAAAAACGTAGACGGATCATGTTTCTGTTTTACCTTATTCTATCGTTAATTTTCAAGAACGTTACAAGTGTGTCAAAGCGATTGTAAAATTGTAGTAGAATTAAAATGGTGTATTCCATAGAAGAAAGGGTGGAAATGATAAAATTATTTTTTAGAAATAACAACTCTGAGCGAACAACAGTGGCTTTATTTAATGAACGACATCCTGGAAAAAATCCGCTGAAAGTGACGAAGCGAGGGATGTGGCTGTCTTAGGTCATGTAGCAATGGATCCGACCTTGAGTACTAGGAAACTGTCCGATGTATATGGTTTTTCACGCAGAACAATCATGAGAATCCTGAAATATAAATTCCATTCTTATAAGAAACGATTTGTTCAGGAACTGAATGAGGATGATCTTGATCGCCGACTCCAGTTCTGTGAAGTGGTCGGTGAAATGATTAACGGGAATTAAAACTACATGTTCAACATCCATTTTCGGACGAGTGTTCATTTAACCTTAACGGCGTTGTGAACCGGCATAACTGTTAGTATTGGTCAGATGAAAATCCAAGATTATGTCATGAGGTATGAGGCATACTCAGAACTTAAATGTTTGGGCGGGATGTGATTTATGGAAATCACATAATCGGCCCCATAATCGGCCCTCTTTTATACCCATTAATCTCACTGGCCAAATTTATTTATATCTATTGGAGAACGCTAATTATTCAGCCCTCGTGCAAGTATTGGAGAATGCAGAAGACGATCAATTTCCAAAAAGATGGCGCACCACCTCATTTCGTTCAAAGGGTGCGTCAGTTCTAAGATGAAAATTTTCCTCACGCCTGGATTGGAAGAAGGGGACATATTGAGTGGCCACCCAGATCACCTGATCTGGCTCCACTGGACTTTTTTCTATGGGGTTACCTGAAATCCAAGAAATACGCTACCCAGCCTGAGTCACTGGATGATTTGCGAACTCGGATCATAAATGAATGCCGTCATATTACACCAGAAATCTCGAGTAACTTACGTGAACGTTTTCAGAAAAACTTACATTAATGCATGGAAGTGAATGGTGTTCATTTCCAGCATTTAATAAACCAATCACAAACAAAATAACAAAATGACAGGTAAAATAGTGGAAGAGTACTTACTTACTCTTCCACTATTTTACCTGTCATTTTGTTATCGATGGAAATTTTAATGCAAAATTATTTGAGGATCAAATAATGTAAGATCTTCAAAATGAGGTATAGCAATACCCCTCATCCCTATTCAAAATCAAGGGGTTGTACTCATCCCCGTTAGGGGGTTGCAGTTACGCTGATGCGAAGAGCGGAAAAATTGTTCTCCCTAGAATCAGAAATTGACGGGTCCGAGCAGTTATTCACCTTTTCATTTCAAAGCCGGAAAATCGAGCTGTTAAGTTTTTGTTGGACCACACTGTATATAAACATACAGTTATGGAAAAGACAGTCGGAAACATTCGAAATTCAGTGTTAATCAAGAATGCAGTGGAGCAGAGGAAGAATCGAAACCTCAGCGCGACGCGATAACGAATAAATTATTGTTCTCTCTCAATGGCAGTGCGCAGTGTTGATGCTTCGATGGAAAGGCTGTGCAGTCTGCTTTTCTCTCCACTAACATTGAGAGCGAACATTTGTTTGTTTGTCATCGCATCGCGCTGAGTTTTTGATTATTCCACTGCTCCACTGCATTCTTGATTAACACTGAATTTGCTATGTTTCCGACTGCCTTTTCCATATCTGTATACATAAATACATACATATAGATTGAGCTAAAGAAGTTTTGATTCAGTCGTGTGGTCTAAAGCGTTTTTGGTTGGAGATTTAAATACGCGTGTGCAACAAACTACAAGCCGTTCCAATTAACTGAACGATATCTTTAATAATTTCAACTTTGATCTAGTCAAAAAAACCAAATCATCACTTACCCAACTCTTATGAGCTTCTAGACCTGATTGTGACGTCAGTGCCTAACAAAACATTCACCTTCAGCCGAATCAATGCCTATCAATTCTTTCACGAAAACCTTACTGTTGTTGCGCTTAATTCCAAATGTCCCAAAAGAAGGCCACGTGTTATCAAATACCGTAACCTAAATAGAATCGATGAAACAGAACTTCTACATAAGCGGATTGAAATTGATTGGATTCCGTTATATGAGATGACAAACTTTTATGAAAATGTTGGCAGACTCAATAAAAAGTTCATATAAATATATAATTCTATACAATCCTTCAATTCTGTCGCACTAAACCATCCTCCATGTCACTGGTTAAAAGTAATTTGAAACAAATGATGAAGAAACATGGTGAACTGAAGTGGTTCTATGCGAAAAAACCAGTATATAAAATGAGGAAGCATATAGACTCATGGGGAGAGGAATTTTTCACAGGGTAATGGCGTTTTTCCCACTTTACGGAATCTAGCCAAGATCATAACATTTCCTAAAAATATTGATGCTATTGATGAAGCAGACTTTCCACCGATTTCAATACTATTCACATCGTATTAAGTATGTCTTCCGTAAAGAACACAGTACTACCACACCAGTCACCAAAATTACCAACGATATTAGTGAATCGATGGATAGTAAGCAACTCACAATATTGGTGCTATAAGTCTTCAGCACAGCGCTTCATACCATAGACTGAGATATTGATTGCTAAGCTGGGCTTCTTCCTATGTTCTAGGAAATCATATCTTAGAAAAGTGTTTTCTATTCATATATGTCCTCTCATGGCAAACACTCGATGTTAGTAACATTTTGTGCCGACGATCTGCGGAGGAATTTGCATAATTCTGTTGAGAATTTTGCGAGTTGTGTGCAAATAATCAACAGAGAGCTAGCTTTAATAGCTGAGACGTCGACCGACATGAGACTTCTGCCGAATTCTATAAATACCGAATCTATAGTAATTGGTACTCGGAGATCTTTGAATAGCGTTGACCCTCGTGGAACTGAGGTTGTTGTCAGTGGAAGTAAAATTTCATATAACCGAAACATGAAACATCTTTGTATAATAATGGATGAATGAGATATTCTAGTCGCATTACGGACCTTCGAGTTTGATGTCAAGGCTCAAGATACAAGTGTCGGTTTCCCGTCTTTTACACTTTTCCCCCACCATCTCTTCTTTCCCCATGTCCTTTTTCCAGATTAGTCCGATTTTTTATAATTTTGTTGGGTATGAATCACTTTATAGGTCATATTCCAAGATTTCTTCAGTTTTCCATACGTTATTAGGTTAGCAGGAAGATGTCGCTCGTTGATATGTCTTTTTATACTATGATATCTAATTGAGCCACTTTCATTTACTAATAAATATTTATCATTGTTATTTGTAAGATACATTTTAAATTTTTCTATTCATGTTAATTCAAATAAATAAATATGTGATTTACAATTGATCTAAAAGATTGAAAGGCAATTTAACGGCCTCTGTTATAGCACAAGGACTAACTGTATAAAGAATGTTAAGGAAAGCAAATAATTATATATTATGAATGAAATAAAATAAATAGAGGTTCATACTTGATGGAAGGTATATAAAATTATCCAAATATTTTGATATTAGCCTTCTACATATTTAATTTCAGAACATTATATTTAATAATTATAACTTCAGGAATTAAATTAAATTAATGTCATATAAATACAACTTATATCAAACGACATATAAAATAAACATTCATTATAAGACATCCAAATGATATAACAAAATCCAATGAATAAAAATTGTTAAGCAAAATCCTATAAATTAAATACTTTAAGTAGACAAAATTTTGTTTCAGCTCATCAATCTTATGAAAACAGATATCTTTCAAAAATGTTTACCATAATCTTAAGAATTTCATCTTACTTAGAATATTCAATATTATTGGATATCTTACTTGTTATAAAATCTCAAGATATGTAAAAACATTACTAAAGAACAAGTTTTGAGAGAGACTTTGCTCCGTGAGTACCCAATTATATTCATATTCAATAATATATAAAATCAATCAACAAAAATATTTTCTCACCTTTTAACAATTGAGAAAGCTTCTGGCAAATTAATACTGGAAATTTGAATGGAGTGTAATTTTAACTCAAATAAATAATTATGTGGTTTACCATTTATCTAAAATATTGAAAGGCAATTTAACGGCCTCTGTTATAGCACCAGGACTAACTGTATAAAGAATGTTAAGGAAACCAAATGATATATTAATAATAATAATAATAATAATATGGTTTATTCACAATTAAGTTTACATTGATAGCTTTTGACAAAAAAGTAATGTACATACTGGAAAACTGAACAAAATAATAAGCCAATACAACACAAAAAAAAGACTGTTGCTGAATAAACATAGATTTCCTCCAAAAACCGAAGGTTGCACGGAGGATAAATCTCTTCTCAATATATGCATCTGTTTTGTGACCATGGCATTGAAGCAGTTTTATGAGCAAGGTACGACTTTAGACGTTGGACATCGCTATCTCTGATTGATCATGTCTGCTACTTTAGCACTACCAATTTGTCCCAAATAGTTTTTAATATACTTGCTGAATAATTTGCAGGAGTTTAGTGAATAAAATTTAGTTCTCAGTTCACCCTCCAGCAAGTTGAAAATACGTGGCATGATGTAAGTATATGTACGTTGTCCTACAGTCTTCTTAGTTCTATGGGTCTGTACTTTCGGCTTTTCTGTTCTACGAGTATTATATCCGTGATTGAGGTACTCCATCGAATTTCGATTTTTAAAGTTTTGCATAAGTAGGGTGTGGAAGTACATCCCTCTCATATCAAGAACTTTTGCTTCCAAAAAAAGATTATCTGTTGGATACAATCTCTCCCTACGTAGCATGATTCTCAAGAAGTAATTCTGTAGAACCTGTAATCCTTTTAGATGTGTATCATACAGGCCACCCCAGGCCAGAATACCATATTGAAGCCGGGATTCTACGAGTGCATGGTATAATATTTTCATTTGCTTGAATCCCAATATTTGGTTAAGAGAGCGAAATCGATGGAGAAATCGTCGCAGTGTATTTATTACATTACGGCAGTGAACATCCCACCGGAGATGCCGGTCGATATGTATACCTAATGGAACTCACTTGGCCAATTCTGAATGTTGCTTCTCTGTCACATATCAATAGATCATCAAAACGTGGTAGCCCACTTGCGCAAAGTGAAAAAGGTAAGTATTTAGTTTTTTCCTCATTTACTGTCAAGTATCTGCATTTAATAGCATTCAAAATATTTTTCATGTCTTTCTCGACTAGCACCTTTAAACTACTCCATTTCAAGTCCTTATAGAGAATGGCTATATCATCTGCGAAACAGATTATCTTTCCCATACAATTAATACCTAGTATGTCATTTATATACAACGTGAATAAAACAGGTCCCAGTAACGTGCCTTGAGGCACCCCACACTGTATTTCCAACACATCACTCAACACTTCACCAACCTGCACCCTCTGTGACCTATTTTTTAAATACGTACTAAATAGTTGAAGGGATATTCCACGCACTCCAATATTTTCCAAGACATTCAGCATCTCATTATGATTTACCGTGTCAAATGCCTTTGAGAGGTCCAAGAACACACACACTGCCGCCTCATCAGCATCCAAGATCCTATACACCATATCAGACAGGTACGATACAGCATCCGTCGCAGACTTCCCCTCACGAAAGCCAAACTGATTATGTGATATGATCTCATATTTTTCCAGGTAGCTGTTCAACCTCGTTCCGACAATCTTCTCAAATACCTTGGCAAAAGAGGTAATCAGCGATATAGGCCTATAATTTGAAGGTGATTCCCCTGTTCCCTTCTTATATATTGGTCTCACAATTGATAATTTAAATTCCCTGGGACAACAACCAGACTGCAACACATCATTTAGTATATGCGCCAACGGGACAGATATTTCGTCTTTAATTTTCCCCAAGGTTTCACCTGTAATGCCATCGTATCCCGGAGATTTATTCCTCTTTAAGTTATTAATCGTTGACTCAACTTCTGCTGGGGTCGTTGGGTTAAGAAAAAAAGAATGTTGAATTTTTCCCGGCTTGAATGGTTTTGTGTCTGCAACAGTTAGGTTACTTGCAAGGTCCGATGCAGCATTTATAAAATAGCCATTAAAAATATCAGCAACCTCCCTTTCATCCTCTGTTCTCGAACCATCTCCTCCTCGAATCCCCCTCACTCCGACCTGGTTTCCACACTTATATTTCTCCCTTAGTATACTCCATAAATTCCTTGAGCTACCCCCATTCTTCTCTATCTTCTCGCTGTAATAGCTGCACTTGGCTGCCCTAATTATTCGGTTTAGGTGGTTTCGATATCTGACAAATTCCTCTCTATATTTGTCTGGTTCTCTAATGTATTTCTTATAGAGCTCGTTTTTATGATTTACAGATTCAACAACACCCGCAGTTATCCAGTCCCTTCTCCCCGTATTCCTCCTCCCCATCTTAATCCTCCTAGTATTCCTCTCTACCATGTCCATTATCGTCTGAAGAAAATACGTTGTCTTCAACTGAGCGGTCCCCAACGAGTACAGACACCCCCATTCAAATTTCGACATCTCAGATTTGAGAGTATCATAGTCTATAATACAATGGTATCTCTGCTTCCTATGGTTTTTCCCCCCTCTTTTCATGGGGAGGTTTATGGCTGTAGCACGATGGTCTGTTATGTATGTCTGCACTGTTGCCGCCCAAACCAAAGACTCGTCATCCGGAGACCCACTTCTCAGAAATATATGATCTAAGCAAGATCTGTTTCGTGTTTCCTTGTTTATCATAGACCTATAATCGTATTCACTCATGACGTTCATATAATTTGATACTATTTCATTAGATTCATTCAAAATATTGATATTTAAATCTCCCACGATTACATGACTTTCAACCACTGCGGACTTTTTCTGTTTCAGATATTTCTCGAGTGACACAATGAAATCATCAACATCTGTTGATGGAGGTCTATAAACACCAGTGACGAGTAATTTCCTACCTTGTGGAAGAGTGATCGTGACCTCAAGTACCTTCACTGGTTTAATATGTACAATATCGTGCCGGAAGGTGTAACATGTCTTCAAATAAACAATTACTCCATCGTTCTTATTTATCTCGCCCTGATTATAAACCATATCATACCCCGCAATACCAAAGCTCTCTTCATCTAACAAATTGAAGGTTTCTGTTAAAATCAAGCAATCTGGCAGAGTATCAAGTTTCCTGAGGAGTATCATCAATTCATCAAAATTCTTATGGAGACTCCTAATGTTCTGATGCAGTATTTTGAAGGTAACTTCACCCGAGCGCTGAGACCACCTGCATTGATCAACATCAAGACACTCAACTGTAGCTGTAGGCGAAAAATGGACATCTCTTATACTAGGATCCATCCAATTAGTGAAATTCAAAACAACAACAAAAAGAAAACAATGAGGAAACAGTGGACCAACACACAGCGTGACGACAACCCAACAAGGAAAAAAAGAAACAAGAAAAGAAACAACAATAAGAGTACGCTTTTATTTATTTTTTCGAGCGCGTCTTCATCTTCTCCCTAGCGATATATGGTAAAGAACCTCGCAGTTGAGTCCCCGAAGTCCCCGCTGAGAAGGACTCTTGTCGACCCTTATCTGTCGGTCCTGCAGCTGCTCTCAACACTGCCTTATTCCTGCCCTGGACAGATTTTGAAACCAGTTGGCTATCCTGCTGGAGCGCACCTTGTTCGTTTGGAGTTTTCTGTGTCCGCTCCTGATATTCTTCAACGTTGGGAGTGGGTGGAGCGCTATTTGTGCGTTTAAAAGGAACCTCTTGTAGTTCGCTGAGTTCTTCCAGAGTATAAGCTGTGTTTTCTATATACAGTCTATTTCCTCTAATCTGACAATTTGATATATTTTGGTCCCTCAGATTAGAAAGATAACCCCGAAGCTGATTGTACTCCTCACGCTGATGTTTCGTCAAATCGTGAGCGAAGTATACTTCTTTTCCCTTAAGCATTCGCAGATTTTGAAATATTTCCCTTTTTATCCGGTATGATAACAACTCAACTTTAATTGGGCTGTTTTTCGATCTTCCTAGGTGGTAAACATCATTGATATCTGATTCAACGAGTTTGAGCCCCAACAGTTTATTTATTTCGTGGCAGATAGAGTTTGCACTCAGTGTCTCTGGTACGTCTGAGTTAAGGCCATATATTACAAGGTTATTCTTTCTCACTCTACCCTCCAAAATTTGAACAGCCCCCCTGAGATCAGCGTTTTCCTCTTCCAAAATTGAAATCTTTTTTCTGAGAGTCTCTACTTCTAATATGATATTCGCCTCGACCGCTTGCATTCCACGCTTCAATTCATCTCTACTTTTTAATATTTCATCATGCAGACTCTTTAGAGTGATCTCAGACTCGGACATTGCTCAGTAATGAACGGAAAATATGAGGATAGGAAAGGGTTCTACGCTCTTCACTCCAATGGGCCAGTAATGAAGGCTTCTCGATGAATATGGAGGGCCACGGATTGATCGGAAAATTGATCGGGTTAAGAAGAATCAGGATGTGAACAATTTAACAAGCGATAGTTTTCACAATACGCATACAGGAAAAACAACCGTGACCGCAACTCTCACACATGAACAAGCAGCCGATAATAAAATAATGATAATCAAAAGAAAAGATATTAATTTTCAGCCGACAATATGTTTACACGTGCAACTTTTATGGTTTAGAATTTATTTGTTTACGAACTACAAACAATTTCAGCTGCACTCAAGTCTATTTCAGTGAAATTCAACCTAAGAAAATTGGGCTCACGTGAATCCTGTAAGCAACGATATCTCGACTCACAAATTTTCTGCAAATTTCTACCTTCTGAACATCCGATTTAACACAACAATAAGCAACGCGACCTGCACTCATGCACTCACAATCAATACCAAGGATGTTTTTGAATATTATGAATAAAAAACAATAAATAGACGAAGCAAAGTATCTCTTCACACTTGTTTTTCAGTAATGTTTTTACATATCTTCAGAGTTTATAAAAAGTAACTTAATTAGATATCCAATAATATTGAATATTCTAAGTAAGATAGTTTTATGATGAATTTCTTAAGATTATGTTAAACATTTTTGAAAGATATCTGTTTTCATAAGATTGATGAGCAGAAACAAAATTTTCTCTACTTAAAATATTTAATTTATAGGATTTTCGTTAACAATTTTTATTTATGGGATTTTGTTATATCATTGGGATGTCTTATAATGAATATTTATTTTATATGTCGTTTGATATAAGTAGTACTCATATGACATTAATTTATTTTTATTTCTGAAGTTATAATTGTTAAATATAATTTTTTGAAATTAAATATGTAGAAGGCAAATATTGAAATATTTGAATGATTTTGTACACCTTCTATCAAGTATAAACCTCTATTTATTTTATTTTCTTTTCTGAATATAACTAGCTTTCGACCCATTTCCATTAGGGCGGCTATATACGAAATGCATATCAAGAATTTCAGCATTTGTAGATTAGTTAGCGTTAGCTAATTTTCGAATTTCCTTATTCTTATTTGTTACATGTGCCCCCCCCCAGGCATTAGATCTTGTCGTGATGGGGTGCTTGTAATGACTAGAATCCTAGTTTAGTCCCGGCGAAATGGAAGGTTAAGTCATGATACCTAACGTAATGCCATTAGTGGAGACTGCTGAGTAGTCACTTGGTAAAAGAGCTATGCTCGTCATGCCACTACGAAAACCTGGTAGAATTCACGGGTTTCATGTGGGACATATTCAATTAAAACAAAATTTGTCCTTCCACTACAAAGGTCAGTAACTTGGAAGAGAAGAAGCTTAGAATAAAAAATTATATTTACTTAATTTCCATTTAAGTTTTTTTGATTTATTTATTTATGGTACAAGGAATACAAATGGGATTAACCTATTAATAGTATTCTCAAATTAACGCAAAAACAAATCGAAATAATCAGTGGCAAAAAGATTAATTATAAAATGAATACAAAAAAAAGATTAAACAAAAGGAAGAACTACATTAAAAAAATGTCCCTTGATTTCAGCCTTAAATTATTACCGTGAAAAATGTCTACAACTTCTCGTAGCTCATTGCAGGCGCGGAAAATTCGAATTGAGGATTGCTTTTTCGAAGCATTGGTTTTCTTCAAAGGAATGAAGAAAGTCTCGTAATTCCTGAGATTGAATGTTGGAACATTCAGACCAGTCATTTGTAATAAAGTCGGCGTATACAATTCGCCACTTACAATTTTTTCAAAATAAGAATATCATTCATCTCATTTCTGTCCTGAAGGGATGAAAGATTGAAATGTTTTCATGACAAACAATAGAAATCATCATTCTCTGGAACAGTAAAATTACATTTCAAGGTTAAAAATCGCAGCATTTTATTCTGAATACATTTAATTCGTCTAATATGAATCTTATATTGTGAACTTTAAATGACCAAAGCAAAATTGACTTTACTGAAAACATAAGTGTAGCATACATGAAGGATTGATTTATAACTTTTAAAAACTTAAATAGAAATCCGAAATTGTATTTGCTTCGGCTGAAGTACCACCTCCTAAGATTTTTCGCACAAATTTATAAACATCCTGTATTATTCAGTAGGTTTGTTCTCTTAACACTGTGTAAGTTTTAAGTTCTTTCCGCATCCATGAAAAGCGTATAATAGACTTTTCTGATGAACCAAACAACGGATCAAATGAAAATTTTATGCTATCTAATTATATGATCTTTTCACGTAAAATAATCCTAATGATACGACGTTGTGCATTCTACAAGATGCACTGGCAACGTAACTTTTTCCTATGAATCACTTTCTCAAGAACTTTGTTTTACATTTTTGTCCGCATTTGCAATCTATTTATATTATTTTCGATAAACACATATCTGAAGGGATCTATTTGGAATGTTAGCTTTTAGTTTTTTCCTTAATTTCCTTATATGAATAATTTTTGAAGTACTACTACATCTTTGACCTTCTCTGTGTCAAGCAAATGAAAATTGTATTGGACGTCGAGATAGAGAGTTCGTAGTAAAAACTTTTATTATTATTTTGTTTTATTATTATCCTGATACTCCCAGATCTTCTGTAAAGTTCCCTCAGAAACTTTTCCAGCTTGTGCGAGTTAGGAGTTCAGTTATGTTAGTCTTTGTTAATGGGATCTTGCGTCACTTCAGGTCACAGCACTGTTAATTTTTGACCCAACAGTGAAATGGTAGCCGACACCCGTTCAACTAGAAAATTATTTTTCCACCTAAACAGGATTCGAACTCGGACCTTCAGGAGCCCGATGCTCTTCCACTGAGCTGTCCAACCTCATCTTTGCCTATATGTTCATCCAGTCGTTTGCAAGCACGATAACTTCCAAAGGGAAAAATTTAATTTACAGGAAATTGAAAAATCAAGTGCGCGACAGAAAAATTTCGTTCAAAAATGTTGTTTCATCGTTATCTCAGAAGAAAAGAATTCTATCCACGATGACGTTAGATATAGAATAATGAATTGAATGCAATGTTTCACAAGAATAGGAAAGAGTAAAGAAAAGCATATCTATATATTATAAATGGATAACTAAATCTTACACTTTACTGAAACTATGAAAATATATATGAGGTATCCATAATACAAAAACTTTGAAAAAACACTAACATACCTGTTTTTCTAGATTAGCAAGATGGTGGGAGATTATAATATATAATATCTATTGAAATTGTGAATATCTGAAAGAATATTTGATCAGTAAGGAGTTTCTCATTTCATTTTCTAATCAGAGGTAATAAATGAAAATTTTGAGTTTCACTAGAGAGCAGCACGTCAAAATAATAAAACTTCTTCAAGAAAATGAGTGTTCGTTAAAGCAAAAATTGTGCGTGCTATGGCCATTTTTACGGCAGACGCGGTGGTTCTTCAGTTTCTTCTCTTCAACGTTTGGTAACCAAATTTGAGACGACTAGTTCGGCCCATACCATTACATTGAAGGAATGGCAAATCGAAAGATTGGCCAAGTGTATTTTTCTGGTGTTACAGGAGACCTGCCCTCGCTGGGCATAAGAAGTAGACCATTCGCAGACTTCAACTTGGTAACTCTTGCATTAGAACTTGAGCCTATACTCGTACAAAATTCAACTGACTTAGTTTGCTGAATGGACTATAGAATGTTTGAAGGAGGACCCCAATTTTCACCGAAATTGTCTTATATGGAAAGACCGTCACCTACACGAGGTTCACCAAAAGTAACTCTTTTGAGGAGATTTTGGGCCAGAGCTTTCACCGGTCCATACTTTTTTGAAAATGAGGTTGGTGAGGTCATTACCGTCAACGGTAAGCGCTAGAGAACGATGATAACCAATTTATTTTGGCCCAAATTTAACGATATTGACGCAGAAGACTGAGATAGCGTTAGATTGACAATCTGGATTTGATGTACGATTTTATCTCTTAGAGGTCAGGTAAATTGGTCATGAAACCTGACCCTACTAGACTTTATATTGTGTGGTTTCCTAAAGTCGCAGATTTATGCTAATAAGTCAAAGATGTCTGATTCTCTTGAAGTAGACATAACCAATGACATCACTCAAATTCAGTCTATCTATGAGGAAAAGTCATTGAAAAGTGGACCATTTGGATCCGTGCCTTAATGAGAAATCGCGGAAAACATTTAAACGATATTATGTTCCTAACAAAATGGCATAAACGTATCATTCGAATGAAAAACGAATTATGTTGCTATCTATTTCTAGATACCTTGTTTTATCGCCCCCATGGCATTATGGCTTGTCGCGCTGGGGGCGCTTATCTTGACTAGGACTAGACCTGATTCATCCCGGTCAATTGGAGGGTTAAGTCTTGATGCCTAAAGTGATGCCATAAGTCATTGGACCGGTGTGGTGGAAGATCGACCGAATGGGACCCTAGTTTCACCGTTAAGGTGGAATTGAGGGCTGAGCCGCGTTGATCAACTCAGTGACAAGGGACTCCGTCGCAGCACAGAGTCTCTCCCTTAAAAGGGAGTACTAACGTACTCTACACTCTTGCAGTAAATCTCCAATGGCCGAGTGCGTTATGTAGCATACTGCGTTACCTCGGGAGGGTGGAGGTCCTCGGGAAGTATTCGAACGACCTGGCCACCTAATTGGTGTAGGACTCGAGGGAGCAATGGTTGAAAGTCCGCATGCTGGACTAGGAGGGTATTCCTTCTATCTGTTTGCAGACACTCATAGTCAGGATGTCTCGAGAAATTCTTCAGGGTTTAGCGGGACTTGACGGTTCGACCGGCCTCGTCCTGAACCCGGATCGATTGCGAGACGTTTCTGCGGTTTGTGGATCTTGACGATACGGCAGGATCAATTGAAAGACTTCACAAGACTTCCTGGGTCTTGACGTACAGGCTGGATTGACGGTGCTCGTACCAGGATCAATTGAGGCAACAATCTTGAGACTATCTTAGTTCATGGGACTGCGTTCGCATAGATGGATAAGAAACCCCCTCGGCGTGTGAGTTGTGTCCCGAACAACTCGTGTACTGACATTGCAGAGCCAGTAGAAGTTAGAGAGTGCTTCGCTGCTACCAGTCATACGGTTGTAGGTTCTCGAACTGAAGCCCAAACTGGAAGCTGGTGGGTTCAGCTCTTCGGAGTGGTTCTCGCCATGCGTGATTATAAGGCGTCTTGTGGAGATTGCTTAATTAGTCACCTGATGAAAGAGCTACTCTCAGATGCCAATGCGCTAAATGGTAGAATTCACATAATTTATTTTATTTCAATTCAACGTGGGTACACGTTGAATTGAAATAAAATAAAAAAAATACTGTGTAAAATATAATTGCATTTCCTTCCACTTTCAATGAACGAGTCCTTGAAAGGTTCTGACCATTATATTATGCTTTTCAGAAACATGAAATTTCCTGGAATGTTGGGTACAGATTTTAGTTTCACAAACGGTGACGAGAATGTGAAACGAAATATTTGAAAGAAGCATGAAATGACATTATATGCAAGATTTTTTATATCCCAACTGAAAAAAGTTTATTGCGAAAAACCTTACATACAGAATTGTGATAAGACAGCTATTTACATGAAAAGCTTGTTTCATATTATTGCGCAAGTACAAGTGTTCAATTTTTGTACCAGAATCAGTTCTATAAATGTCGTTTAATTTTGTGATGAGAAAAATTTTATGCTGGTAATTAATATCAGTTATGAATTTTGAGTCTTCAAAAAAAAACTGCTGTTTACCTTGAGAAAAGATTCTGTTTCGATTTCAAAGTTATTATCAGACGGTGACACGTGCTCATAGCTGACAGTGTTTGGGTTTTTGTGCAGAATTTTCTTGAATTTCTAATCTTGTTATTATGGCTTATTCTGTGTATTAAACACCTTTGTTGAATGAAACACACACATGTGTATAAATATATATATATATACTATTTCCATTTATTATCTTGACTTGATCACATGACGCGCATATATATATATATATATATATATATATATATATATATAATATATATATATATATATATATATATATATATATACGATTTCCGTTTATTATCTTGACTTGATCACATGACGCGCTTCGTTAACATAGTTAACGTCTTCAGATGCTTACAAACAATTAGTCGGAAATGTAACATGCATCACATAAATATTTCCTGTTTATCGATAATAGTAAAATAAATTTTTTTCATTACTTTCGTAATGCAATGTGCAGTATATACATATTTCTATTTAGAGAAAAGGGTACAATAAAATAGTTTTCTTACTGTTGGTAAAACCACCAGGTTTCTATTTGGAAAGATCCAATAAAGGTGAATTAGATAACTCAGTTTTTTCTTTCTGAATTTCTGAATTGGTTCATTTCCATACTTTCTAATAGGCTCAATTTTATACCCTTAGTTTCTTTACGTAAATCGTGAAACATTCTTCAAAATCATGTCTCTCTTTTATTAGAGGCTTGAGTTACGTATTATAGAATCCAATATATTATTGAGGAAGGAACTTCTACGTTCCATTATTCTTGTGTCGAAATGTCTTCCAGTTTGGTAATATAAATTTTTAAATAGGTACCGCATAACAACTGATAAACGCCTAACAGATGTGATTCGTTCCTTTTAGGTTTTACGTTTATTGAAACGGTTCTTAATGAGTTGTCTGTTTTTCAAGATATGTTTATAACTATATTATTGAGAAATTTATTCTTGATAATATAATAGTTTTCCATAGTTAGTGAGGAAATTATGTTTTCTTCTCGGTTTTTAGCGTGGGGTATATTGAATAAATATTATACCATTTCGATATTCTGTTTTGGTTAACATATTACCTATAGTCCGTCTAGAAAGTATCCGGAAAAAACTAAGCTCAATCGTGATTATTTAGTATATATTTTTAATTCTTTTGTTAGAAAATTATAACAAAATATTGATCTTATCTCCTTACACAATCTCCATTTATCTGTAAACACTTGACTAAACGTCGAGGTACACGCGAAACTAGATAAACTGCATAATTTTCGGTGGTGGTAGTCCAGAAAGTAAAAATGACTTAATTGAATCATCTCTATTATCCTCATAAGTTCCCATATGTTTTCAATAAGACTAATATCTGGTAAAGCTGCAGACCACGAAATGGTTGTCACTTGGTGTTCTTGCATCCAAGTTTGAGTATAGGCCGAAGTATGGCATCTTGCATTATCCTACTTAAAACGCCACCCATCTGGACTTGAAGCACGCGCCGTTTCAAGGAGAAAATCGTTAAGAATGCCACAATTAATTTCACTATTAATGGTACCACCAACTTTACAGAGAGGCGTAGTACGACGCTGAGATATTGCTCCCTAAACCAGTATTTCGGTTGAAAATTTGGAAGTTTGAACGGTAGCAGGTTGTTTTGATAGGATTTTTAGGTGATTTCCACCAAGGTGGAATCAACTTCCATCAGATACAAAGATATTATTAAAATTATCTTCTTGAAAACGTGGACAAAATTCTATCCTTCGTTCCTTTTGCAAAGGTGTCATTATAGGGTTGACATACGGACGGTTTCTGGACATACATTTATATTTCGTTGATTTTCAAATCTGTTAGTCAATTTGCGAAACCTTAGGCGCGGATTGCGTCATCCTAAAGCCAATAAAGCGTTCAAATTGTTTCCTTAAATCTTACGCGGTCTTTATGAAACTGGTCTATGCCTCATATCCATGCCATTTTTATCCTTTTTATTGTCTAATATACAGCACTTTTTCTCAGTTCAGTCAATTGCACTACTTTTTTAACCTTTAAGTTCCTATACAAATATTTTTATGTAAATGCCAATCTTACTTATTTAGTATTGACAGTTCGACTGTCTTATTTAAATTTTGTCAATTTGCATGTGCCAATGAAAATTTGCGTGCGAGAAGTTTACTTGTCGCACTCATAGACATTAAATTTATTCAAAACTCGTGTGGTAATTGTGAAGTGGGCAATTAGCGTCTTTTCGACCCCAAAAGCATGCGCAAAGATAGTACTTTCCCCGCATGAGTAATAAAAATAAATATACGGATACTTTCTAGAGGACTGTATTATTAATTATATTATATTATCATATTATATATTATTAATTGTATTCTATTATCATATTATCTAATATTAATGACGAAGTTAACTATGTTAACGAAACGCGTCATATGAAAAGCTCAAGAATAAATAGAAATCTGCATATAGAGGTGTCTAAATTCAACATTCATATATTTCAGTAGGGGATTCTAGAAGTCGAAATATGAAGAACACTTCATTATCAACTGAGGTCCTAAAATGCACCCCATGGACGCTAGAGCTTCTTCAACATGAATTCCAAAATCCAATAAACTAACGATATGTTTGTAAAAATTTGGTGGATTCAAATGAAATTCTGTACATCGAGAGTTTTGGATAAACTGAATCGTCTGGTAACTAAAAAACCTACTGATTCTCATCAGTGGCAGAGATAAGAGGAATCTTTCATAAAAATACTTCTAATTTTTGACTGAGTGATCCAAATGAAATTTTAATTGAAGGAAAAGACTCCTCATACATTTTTTAAGAAAAAAGAGATTTCCCTTTTGAAAGCGTTACGGAGCACTATTGAGAGAAAAAAAGTGATTTTGTGATGATATGCATTCTAACTGAGCTATTGACTGCTCATCTCGAAAAACATAATAGGCGTCTGTCAGCTTGACATTATCAATAAAACACGAAAATTGAATGGGCTCTTTGTACATTCCTGGATCAAAAAATAATCTGAATTGAAAAAAATGGTTCCATATTCAAATCAAGAAATGGCTGATATGCATTTTATCTATGGAAAAGCTGATGGAAACTCGCGTACTGCCAGACGATTCTATGAAGAAGCGTTTCCTAAACGAGTCCTTCCTTGCAAGAAAACGTTCGCGAACCTCCACCAAAGATTATACGAAAAGGGTACTTTTATCCCTTCCAAGTCGGAATGTGGTAAAGATCGTTTTACCCATACAGTTGAAAGTCAAGAAATCGTTTTGGAAGTTGCAACAGCACATTCAAATATTAGTGTGCGACGAATTTCGATACAGAAAAATTCAGAAGAACACGGTGTGGGAAGCAATTATTCTAACCATATCACCAAAAGGTTCAAGCCTTGAAACCGGAAAACTTGGATTGGAATTTTTTTATTGGTTAACAGAGCAGTTAAGGCTGAAGGTTGACTTCGGGGACAATACTTGGTTCACTGACGAAGCCAGATTCACGAGAGATGGTGTAGTCAATTTGCATAATATCCACGTTTGGGCAGATGAAACCCCACATGCAAGTTTGGAGGTGAACCATCAAGACAAATTCATCATAAATGTCTGGGTGGGAAATATAAATGACTTTTTGATCGAGCCTTATTTACTGTCGAATCGTTTGAATGGAGAAAGCTATTTGTATTTTTTACAACATATTTCCCAAGATTTGATATATGATGTTCCTTGCTCAAATAGACTGAATATGATTTTCATACATGATGGAATACCTGCGCATTTGCGTCGGGGTGGAAGGGAATATTTAGATTAAATTCATAATCAAAGATGGATTGGCCGAGGAAGACCTGTACAGTGGCCAGGTCGGCCTCCGTATTCGAATCCCCTAGAGTTTTTATGGAGATATTTGAAGTTACATGTGCACTCGGCTCCAGTTCGAAATATTGAAGAATTACAGCAACGTGTAATAAATGGTTGCGAACACATTAGGATTATTCCAGGTATTTTGGCTAATGTGCGAACTTCGATGCGAAACCGTATTGGAAAATGTGTTGAAATTCACGGTGGGCAATTTGAACATTTACTGTGATTTATTTTATATCGTTCATGTATAGAGATTTTGTTTTTTTATTTTGTCCTTTACCAAGTTAATCTCGTTGATTAGAATTATATTCGAATAATTTTTTTCATCATCTTTTGGATTTTTTATTTTGAATTTAATTTTTTTCAACACCATTTATTATGGCAGGAGTCAATATGACGTTATTGCGGACGAATGTCAAAGTAGCGGAGACCTATTATGTTTTTCGAGCTATGCAGTATGTGGCTCAGTTAGAATGCATATTATCACAAAATCACTTTTTTCTCGAGAATAGTGCTCCGTAACGCTCCAAACGAGGAGTACCTTTTTTCTTCAAAAATGTATGAGGAGTCTGTTCCTTCGATTAATATTTCAATTTGATTACTCAGTCAAAAATTAGAAGTTATATTACCAGACGATTCAGTTTGTCCAAAAACGTCAATGTGCTAAATTTCATTCAAATCCACCAAATTTTGTCAAAGATATCGCTGGTTTATTGGATTTTGGTGGTCATGTTGAAGAAACTCTAGCGTCCATGGGGTACGTTTTAGGATCTAAGTTTTCTTCATATTTTGACCTCTAAAATCACCACCTGAAATATTTGAACGTTGAATCCGGACACCCGTTATATGTGTTTCAATTAACTCAAGTGTACAACGGATTTCTGTCAAGTAAAGGCCAGTACCATACGAAGTTTGTATATTAAACCTATCTGAAGGATAAGAACAACCCAGAAAAAAAATAAGTAGATTATATTTTGAATGAAATATTCTATCCTTGTTGGAGTTTTTTTTTTGATTCTCACACCAATGAATAAATAAACAATGAAAAATAAATATTTCTCTGGGCAAATATTAACTTTATATAGACATAAGTTATATTTTGCAATATATAAAGGTTTTTCATATTTCTGATATGAGTTTTTAATTTTGAATTAAAATTTTTGCCAATTCGACTCAGAATTCGTGACCTATATAATTAGTTGAGTAAGTGTACAATCGTTTTTCGAGTAAATTTATCCGGCGAACCCTTTTAAGGAATGTATCAAGTATCAGGTAAAGGCCAACACGATACGAAATGTAGATAAGATTCTAAATGTACGTAGAGATTCTTTAGAAGGAAAATTCAGATGTTTCTGTAACTCATTACATATCTATTGATAACCTGAAAATAAAATTCTGTGTTTTAATTTCAGAGTTATTTTCAGACAGACACACGTGCCTGGCAGCATTTAGGTTTCTATCTAGAATTTTTGAATGGGTAAGTTTCAAATCTTGTTTGTATGGTTAATTCTAATTGTAAGAGCCTTCTGAAGAGTGGGAATAACCATAAAATATGTTTAACAGTTTGTATTTTGAACTGACTTTTTTCAATTCTGTAGTCTCTTCTAGATAGGAATGGTTGAATTGACGTACAGGTCTTAAATGCAATATCATTAAATGAAAAATTGTTTGATTTTGTAGACAAGTATTATTTTTATATTCATCTGTTATATATTTTTAAGTATATTTCATATAGTAAAGTTTTTCAGATTTCTGATATAATTTTTAATTCCAATAATTAATTAAAGCATCCAATATGAACCAGTATAAATGAAAGCAGTCAATTAAATCCTTATTTTCTAGTTCTGGATGAGGAAACAGAATGTAACTAACGGATGACGGATTTATCAGTCGTTCATTCGGGTCAGATTCTCTACATAAGGTTCAATTTTTGTCAAGTTTTTAAAATGCATCTAAGAATATTTTTCATGTTGGAATTACCTCTATTCGATACCCCAATGTCACGTTTCAGGTAAGCGTCGATCTCTTTGTGGATGTGTTGGAGGTCTTTTCACCGACATTGGCACCGCAGGGGCCCCACCCCTTCAATCAAATTATACCTTGTTGACATGTATAAGAATTTTTCGCAGAAAATGTGATATGATTACTTTTTCCTGAAATCTTTGTGGGATGAATGTATTCATCTTACTTGATCGAGATTGAATTTTGGATCCATATTTTGTAGGAATACGTTGTCTCATTGAATTTTGTTTTCTGGAAGCAGTTCTCCATTTAAATGATTATTATACCTTGAGTTTGTCACAGATTACGAATTGAAACCTGGCGTTTCTTAAACATGGTTTATTTCATGATATAATCTAGTTATATATTTGGAAATGTAAGTGTTAGGTTTACATGATAAAAATTAATTTATATCTGCATATGAACTCTGGGTACGATTGATTGAATACATAGTAGTAAAGTCTGTAGAAACCAGGGTTTCTAAGTTTAACTTCTCTAGTACCAGCTGAAGAAGAATTTTGGGCATACATCATTGATAAATCAATGAAAGAATTTACTAGGTTCTCAAATGAATTCAGAGGAACATCAAGGGGTAATCAGGAAGAAGAGTTATGTGTAGAAGACTCCGTGGACAAGTGGAGTACAGAAGAGACATCAGAGAGTGAACCCAGTTCAATAATAAGTTAACCAAAGAAAGAGATAGACATAAGTGACACGAGGAGCGATATAAAAATAAAAGGGCTATCGATGGCCATTCACAAAAATATTTCTCAAAATATTCTACACGATATTCTCAGTGTGAACGATCACATCGGTTTAATCTTTGAACTGTTGTTCACACTAATGGATTATTCTGTGGATCGGAGAGTTTTTAGCCCTGTTACTGTACTTTAGAGCTGAACGAAAACTATCCGACTGTCCAAATCTCCTTACTCAAGCATAAAAATTTATAGTGATATTATTTGAACTTCATTATTATTTGAACATATATATTCTAGACACATATGCAACCGCACTCGTGAAAACTTGATTTATGAATTAAGTTGGTTGTTTCTGTCTTTACCACTGAAAAATAGACATCATAGAATCAACATGGATTCATACAAATCTTCATGATCCTGCGATAAAACTGGAGAACGAGCAGATGGATCTGCGGCATTCCCCACTTCTCCAAGTTCTACACAAAAAACCGAAGCTCCCCTGAAATATATGAAAACTCTGAAATATAACTTGCTATACAACCGTTCGAAAGTGTAATAAGACTACGAAACACGGGTCACTATGATAGTGAATAATGAATAAGTGCAATAATGAAAGAGTGATAAAAATAATGCAATTATTATTCATTCCATATTTTACACCATTTTCATGTATTTCACTGTTGGATGAAATGTCTATAAGACAACAATGGAAAATGTTGAATTGATATTAATCTTGACTATGATACTGATACTATGAACTGATGAAGCAAGAGAGGTATTACTTTCTACACTAGTGTTTATTAATGTTTTGTGTAAGGTAAGGATTATTTTCTTGTTCAATAATTTAATTCTATCTGAAAAATCTGAACTACTGAAAAAGCCTCAAATTCTCCAACAAGGGTGTTATCGTAATTACATCAATTACATTTCATGGTACTGTAATTAATTTCGAATTCAGGATTTTATTGAGTGCAGATTTTAGTGATAATTTCGATTCGAAAATAATTTTTGTAGACCCGTAGAAAAAATATAAATTTTCATTTATCTCAATGCCTGTCACATGATTTAACTAGTACGGAAAATCATTGAGGAGTGTGAGCTATGGTAATAGAAAGTTCTTCAAATCGAGACAGTTTAACATACGTTAATGTATAACAATTCTATACTCAAACAAACTCAATAAGGTTTTGTTGATCACCCGGGCAAACTGCAAACATGCGCACGTTTCAAACTTATTGGTTTTCATCAGTGAATGCCAATGACTACAAATTTGACAAATATCTATATTTGATATACACAGCGACACTATTATGTTTATTTATTATACACAAGCGCCATCCAGAGTATGCAAAAATACATACAAGATATAACTTTGCGAGCCAATTCATATGAAGAAATGTATTCCTGATATTTTCACGTTACAAACGCAGAAAAAACTTTCCTCATGCCTAAGTCAGACCGTAATATGCCGTAATTATTAATGATATTTGGTACAGATCAGCCGAAATAATTCATTTGAATAGTACGAAAAAGAGAGATCAAGTGAAAATTTGTGAATAATTTCATAGAAATTTAAGATAAAGAGGGGCAGCAACAAAGTTAAGAATGAAGCATTTACAACGGTAAAGGAAAAAATGAAACTTTGTTAGTACACTCAAATTTTACGCAGAAGCGAGGTTGATGCACTTTCTGTTTTATATAAATTTGTGAAACATCCACTCTCAAGGATCAGAAGCTAGTGTAGAATTAATTCTGTTTTTAATGATTTATTCGATATTTTGAATTCAGAGAACACTTTGATTAAATATTCCTTCAAATTCCACATGTCTAGAAAAACGGCCGAGTTCTCCCCCGATTCCGTCGATATAATGAAGAATTATATCCTCAACCTTACACCTATTCTTGAATCGCCTAGGAAGACTCAACTTTTAGGGCTTCCAATATGTGTGGAAAGTTCAAGAAAAATGTTTTCAATTTATGTAGTGTAAAAAATATCAAATATAAATTATTGAGTCTCCAACTTTCCCGAGTTCACCTAGAATATTTTACGGTGCCAGCAAGAGCAAAGGAGATTACAACAATCCAATAGTAATACATCTTACATAAGCATCTTAAAAACGCTCACTCATTCGGACTGAAATTGCTGCTTCTAATTCTAGAAATGCAGTTAGTTTGGGGCAATTATAATTTTAACATGCAGATTTGGGGCTGTAATCAAATTGAGAATCTACCTTGACTCGAAAAGGATTGCAAGATAGATTAGTTAATATTCCCATGAATCGAGAAAATTATATTTCAGAACTTTAAATAATTAAACAAATAACTATGATCCTGAGTTAATAGACAAATTGTTGATGAATAAAAATAATAAAATAGCTTTAAATCTGGTGTATCCTTATATGAAAAAAAATTTTTAAATACATTTCCTTAAAATACACTAAAGGTATTTCTGAGAAAATTGCTACATACCTCAAAAATAAATATAATTCAGGAAATTCATTTAAAACCAATTCAAACTTGAGTAAATTTATCGAAACTAATAAAGACTGTACACATAAAGATGATAAATCGGGGGTTTATAAGTTAACCTGCGGTGATTGCCCTAAAGTTTACATAGGACAGACTGGAAGAACTTTCCGACATAGAATTTGTAAACATTTGAAGAGTTTCCTCAATAATAAAAGTAATTCTACGTATTCCAACCATTTGTTAGAAACAAGACATACTTTCAACCATAATTTTGAAATTCGACGTATAGAAAGTGAAAGT
The DNA here is from genome assembly GCA_034642435.1 of Megalocaria dilatata. NCBI lineage: Eukaryota > Metazoa > Arthropoda > Insecta > Coleoptera > Coccinellidae > Megalocaria > Megalocaria dilatata. The sequence goes on from CM067854.1 coordinate 86,265,981, forward strand.
TATGCCTTAAATCTGTTAGAATCCCTAGAGATAAATAAGCATGATGAAATTGGAATATTACTTAACAAACAAGTAGATTTAAATAACTCACCTCTGTTAAATATATTCAGATAAGCTGGAATTTGCAGAGACCCTTTTTTGGGTTTTAGTGCTCAATACAAATTTATTGTACTTACTGTAATATAAATAGCAACGGATTTCCGAAACAAGCTTAGTTATTCAAAATGTAATCTTGCCTGATGATGCTAGTGTGATAGCGAAACGATTGTTGTAAACACAACAATGAAAATTTGTGAAAATCAGAATAACCTTATTTAATATGGATTTTCACCAAGAAAGGACTGATTCAATTCAATATCAGAAATATGTGTTACATTATCCCCTAAATAGTTATGTAGCGAACAACTTCTTCGCTCCCCGTCCAGAAACCTGCCTTGCTCTATGGTAGTTTGACCGGCGTACTGATAGAGGACCCGACCAGTCATAAGAATCGTGACTGACCGTCCCCGCTAGGTTCAAATAGAGCAAGGCAATGCGTTTGAAAGTCAGCGTTCCAAGCGGACGCATGGTCACCGGCGTAACAGGCAGAGCCTGCGCATCAGCCTGTCTAACGAGTTTCAGATGCGCATTCTCGGAAACGAAACGCCGTCTCCCTAACTAAGAGGTGGAAGCTCCCTCACAACATTCGCATTCATCCGAGAGCTTCAGTTATTTTGAATGATGAATCATTTATTCCATTAATTGGTTGTGAATGCCACATAAATTGTCATAAAGACAATACTATTTATGAAATTTACTCAAAACACGCCCAATTTTTTAAGCTACGTCATATGTTGAAACATCTCTGCAGATGAAGAAGATCCTCAATAATATATCCTCTAGAACCAATAATTCTAGAAAACTCTGAACCTAAAATGAATAAATCAGAAGTTAAAATAAAATAATAAGAATCGGTTTTCCACTTGATAGAAGGATTACTACAAAATTTGTATATCAATACAGATTTTTAAATCTGTTTTAATGTTCAAATCAGATGTTTACCAATTATCATATGGTGCTTCCTCAAAAATTTATATTGAACAAACCGCAAGCTCCTTTGAAACTAGAATAAATTAATTTAGACGATTTATCATCAATAAGTTAGATTATGACGAACTTTGTAAGATTTCGCAACAATAAAGTGAAAGCTTGAAGCTGAAAGTTTAGAGATAAACTGATTGAGAAAGTTCAGAAAATTACCGACTGACCTAACAGAATTATGGAGTACACCTCTATTGGATCTATTTTCGTAGAAACAGGGTGGTAATATAAATGTAGTTTTTCCTTTTTTTAAAACTCTAAATCGTTTTAAATACTTTTGGGTAGTTGTTTGAAAGCATTTGAAATATCTATGCGTCATGTGTTCAAATAATAATAATAAATGGACAACACCTGTGAATTATTCAATTAATATTAAATTCATTAAAGTCTTGAGCTTGGTGGAATTTTTTATTTCTTTTTATAGAGATCGAGAGGAACTAACGACTTGTTTCCTAGATCTCCAAGGTTTGGAATTGATTATGGATCTGAAATTCGATAATTTAGAAATCATTAATAAGGAGTATGAGCTATGGTCATAGAAAGCTAGAAGTCTAGAAATCGAGACACTCATCTCTATAACAATTCTTTACTCAAACAAAATCGACAAGGTTTTGTTGATCACAGAGGCAAATTGCAGACATCCACACGTATCAAACTGATTGGTTTTCGTCAGTACAATGTATGCTTGTGACCCCAAATCTGTTAAATATCTATATTCGCCATACATAGAGACACTAAGGTATTAATAATACACTAGCGCCATCTAGAGTATGCAAATTACATACAAGACATACCTTCGCGAGTTAATTCAAGTAAAGAAATGTTTTCTCGATTTTTTCACGTTACTAACGCATGAAAAGTATAGATACTTGACAGATTTTGAGTCACCAGCATTCATTGTACTGACGAAAACCAATCAGTTTGAAACGTACGCATGTCTGCAATTTGCCTCTGTGATCAACAAAACCTTGTCAATTTTGTTAGAGAAGAGAATTTTTATACAGATGTATGTTAAACTGTCTCGATTTCTAGAACTTTCCATGACCATAGCTCCTACTCCTTATTGATGATTTTTGGTACAGATCAGCCGAATCAATTTATTTGGATATTTTAGAAATTCGATATTTTAGAACATAAAAACTCGATTTTAATTTTGGCATTTGGGGCTGAAACAACTCGATTTTGATGAATTATTATCAAATACTATACATTGCTATTCGAAAAAATATTTTACTCTGGTTTCGATAAATGTGGAAAGAGAAAATCTGACGCCCCTGGTGTTATCAGTTTGAAGATTTTTTGTTCGTTATAGCGTTGTCAGATATAAAGTGTCAGATTTATTCATCCTTTTCGCACTCGTTAGTTCTACTATATTAATTTTCATCCAAAAAATCTGGATGTTCACCACATAACAGATGAGATTTCAATAGAGGGAAGTTTTGTCTTCTTAGGATAATGAGTCTATGACATTAACATCTAATACACGTGTGGGTTGTGAATATTTAGCCTAAAGGCAAAGGAGTTCATATGTGCGTATGAAAATAACAGGACTATGTATTTTGGATTCTGATTATGGCTTTGTGGAGACCATTTTATGAACATAATGAACCTATTACAAATATGCATGATTTTGTTGATACAGAATATGGCCACAATGTTATATTATATTCATGTATTAAATTGGATTTGTGAATTCAAAAGAATGAGTTATTCGGCGAAATCACTTATTGTCAATAGTGGCGACGTGATAAGTGAGTCTGTTGAATGAAAATGTATCAATAAAAAACACTGAAATCTAGACGACTTTCAGACAGCTACTGTATGATTTGAATATACAGGGTGTCCCAACGAACATTTAACCCCCCTTCAGAACTCAGAAACAAAGAGTTTTCGAAGATTCATAAAAAACAGATCAACTTCTGCTTTGATGGGGACCAATTTCCATAATTAGTTTGTTCCGAAAAAAACACCCCAAGGTTACATCAACCCCCAATTTTTTTTTAATAGGGAAGAGATATCGAGTATTGGTAAGTTTGAAAGTTATTTACACAACACAGTTAAAATTTTCAAAATCGGTTCATTATTCACGAAATATTGTAATATTGAACTTTCCGTCAAAAGGGGACGTTAAACAAACAGTTGAACCGCCCAACCTCAATAACTTAAGAGTTTTGAAGAATCCAAAAATAATTATCAAGTTCTGTAGTAGCGAGAAAGAATCCCTATGATGGTATTGTTCCAAAACAACCACCTGGAGATGGCAACAACCTCCAACATTTTTTGAATAGGGAGTTGTTGGGAAAATGTGTGAAACGCATGAAATTCATTACAACGTATACTATTTGTTTGAATATTATTTCTCAAATGTGTGTCAATCTTTCGTTTCTGCATTAAAATTGGGTTTGAGACTTACTTAAGTGGGCAAAATTAGTCTTTTCTGTGGAAGAAAGAATAGAAATTGTAAAATCTTACTATCGGAATTACAAAAATTCTAAATTAACTGCTAGGTATTTTAATAACAATCATCCAGAAAAAAATGTGAGGTACGAATATGTTAAGTATTTGATGAATGAATTGGAAACAACTGGTTACATTCAGAATAAGAAACACGAAGTTGAGCGTCCAGCCCGAAATGAAGCTATTGAAATAGCAATATTGGGACATTTACAGATTGATAATTCTATAATCTATAAGACCTTTAGCACGAGCATCTGATCTTCCAAAATCTAGCGTTCATCGAATTGTGAAAACTCGTAAATTTCACCCTTACAAGAAGGTAAGGCTGGTACAATAGTTCGATGAAGATTTTCCAGAACGTTTAGTGAGTTTGTGAACAATTTAGTGAGTTAGTGAATAATAACCCACACCGACACTACAATACAATCATTCAACTGATGTTGAATGGGGAAGTCAATAGACATAATTGTCGGTACTAAGGTGATAGTAATCCTCATTTATTCATGGAGATACATACAAATTCCCCAAAAATTAAATGTTTGGCTAGAAATATTAGGAAACCATATTGTTGGACCAATTTTTATCGATGGGAATCTTGACGGATCAATTTATTTGAATTTATTAGACGACATTATTGATCCAATGATTATTGGATATTCAGGAAAACGATTACAACCTATTAGAAATCATATTTCAGCAGAATGGTGTACCACCACATTTCGAAATCCGTTTTCGACAATTTTTGAACGAACGTTATCCAGGACGTTGGATTGGCACGAGGGGTTCTATAGAGTGGCCATCAAGATCACCCGATCTGTAGCTATAAGATTTTTTTGTGGGAAAATTTGAAGTCCAAAGGCTATGCAACTGCGACAAATAATCATCACGGAATGCCTATTACTGACAACAGACATTTTCGAAAATGTTAGAGAAGGATTTGAAAGTGAACTACTATATATCATTGTATGGAGGTTGCTGGTGGTCATTTTGAACAATACATTCTTTAAATAGTTTAAATTTTTTTCTGGAATTTCCCTATCATTATTTACAGATCTGGAGTATTTGAATGTAATAATAATAATAATAATAATAATAGTGCCTTTATTCATACATTTACAATATATAAACATAGGGCGAAGTCTAGCTTAAAGCTACTCCACTCAACCCTGAAAAAAAAAAAAAAAAGAAAAACAAAAAGGGAAAAAAAACAAAAGGATAGAAACAAAATTAAGCGAAAAAAAAAATAAAATTAACGAATCAATTCCATTGTGAGTAAACAAAACATATTTCATATTTATAAAATTTTCCTAATTTATAATTGGCTCGTCAAGAATTTTGACTTCAAAATTTTTCTCAGTGAGCTCAAAGAAACGCCTTCACACGAAACTAAAAATTCATTATGTAATTTCACCGCATTGAAGGTGAAGGAGCGCTGAAACATGGCTGAACCAAATCTTGGCAGCATGAGCCTATGACCATGCCTAACGTCCACGCAATGAACATCACGTCTAAAAATTAGCTTTTCCCTCAAATACGGTGGAAGACAAGAACGTAAAATTCGATGAACCATAATCGTCAGGTGGAGCCGGAAAACATTCTCAACCCTAAGCCATCCCAAGCTGTTAATTCCGTCTCTTATTCCACTGTCATACTTCCTCAAACCGAAAACAAACCGGCAGCATGAATTCTGCATTTTCTGTAGTCTGCGCCTCTGCACGGAATCAAGGCAAGGGTAAAAAACCGTTAATCCGTAGTTCAGTTTGGACAAAACGAGAGTCTCACAGAGATACTTGCGTGACTGAAAATCCAAACAATATCTCTGCCGATACAAAAGGCGCAATGCAAGGAAAGAATTCCTCAACAGCAACGAGACATGCTCCCTGAATCTCAACTGGCAATCGAAAAAGATTCCCAGGTTTCTACAGCAGGTGGAGGACGGAATTCTTTCACCGCCCATCTTGATCTCAACCACACCCTGAAATGTCCTGGGAAAGAAGCATATATAAAAACATTTTTTAACATTTATCTTCAAATTATTCATTTGGGAATAACGCATAATTAAGTCTAAATCCTCATTCAACCGCTCGACAGCCTGAGAAACAGAGGAGGGATGAAAAGAGAGGCGAACCTGAGTGTCATCACAATAAAAATGGGTGGATGCGAATCTGACCACTCTATGCATGCCAGCCACATATATAAGGAAAAGCAGAGGGCCAAAAACAGATCCTTGTAGCACCCCTGAAGTTATAGGGCAATAATCTGAATATGTATCACGCAATTTAACGCACTGATGCCTATCAAAAAGGTAAGACTTGAAAAATCTCAGAGCAGTTTCATCAAAACCAATATAAGTTAATTTAGCACAAAGCAGCTCATGGTCCAGGGTATCGAATGCCCTTGCGAAATCCAACAAGGTGAGAATTGAGGCATGTCCCCCATCCAAAGATCGCAAAATATCATCAGTGATGTTCAGCAGAAGAGTGGTAGTACTGTAACCCCCCCTGAAACCCGACTGCCGCGCAGTGAGAATTCCATTGTCGGTGACGTATTTATAAACCTGAAGAAACAATATCCTCTCCAGAACCTTTGACAGAGCTGGTAGCACACTTATCGGACGAAAATCAGATAAGCTCTCAGGACTAGGGATCTTAGGTATAGGATTCACAATAGAGTACTTCCAATCATACGGATAATAACCAGACTCAATGCAAACATTAACAATGTGCGTCATGAAGGGCAGAGTAACACCGAGGGATAATTTAAGCATTCTAGCAGATACACAATCAATCCCCAGAGCGTTCGAACGAAGATCCAAGACAACAGATTTTATCTCGTCTATAGTCGCAAACCCGATCGAAAATTTTTTATTTGCATCAAATCTGTTCGAGCTATAATAACTGGTTCTCTCCGGGCAAGAATTGGAAGGACTAAAAACTGACCGAAAATAGTCATTGAATTCATGAGGGTTAGAAAAGCGTTCAGGCACAGAATTCTGTGAACAAGGATGCAATGTCCTGAAGGATTTCCAAAAAAATCCGGAACCCCGAGATCTGGCCTGGGACATGAAACCGCGTTTCTCCCTTCGCACAGCAGAAGTAACAACATTTCGCAGATGAGTATAATAACTGTAATCAGCTAAGTTTTTCGTAAGCTTATATTTAGATAGAGCAGCATTTCTCAACTTCATCATGCTTTTTATTGTAGGAGTTATCCACGGGGAAAATAATTTAGTAACTCTCGATTCGACGTAAGGGGCATGCTTGTCAAATATATCAGTCAGGCATTGACAAAAAATTGAGATCTTCAAATCAATATCACTAACATAAAGGATTCTATCAAATGACGCACTAGAAAGGTCCGATAAAAAGTCCTGAAGGGCAAACCGACGAAAATCACGATAACGAATAATCTTCGGGGTATTTATTTTTCTCTTTAAATTTATCCTGCAAAAGACACCCCTGTGATCAGATATTGAATGATCAATAATACCAGAATCAATCACCAGTTCGGGTCTGCTAGAGCAAATCACATCCAGTAAAGTCTGAGATGTCGAAGTTATGCGTGTTGGCTCATTAATTAGCTGTTTCAGACCATAAGATTCCACGCAGTTAGAAAAGCTGTTCTCAACTAATTGATTCTCGTTAATGTCCCCCGCAAGAATTATATGTGAATAACTTGCGGACACCATAGACAAAAAATCATCCAAATAGCGGACGAAACTTGAAGCATTACACGCGGATGTTCTGTAAATACAACCTAACAGAATAGTATCCCTACCAAGCCTTAGCTCAATCCAAATATGCTCCACGCCAACGGGCGGGTCAAAGTCAACGAATATTCTACTTGTGTATTGTGTTTCTGTTTGAGTTACCCTTCTGATAATTTTCAATAACAAATTTCTTTGAAAAATAACCGAATTTGAGAATTTCAATTAGGATGTTTAGAGAACAAATGATATCTTCTATTAAAAAAACTTTGGGGGTTGTTGTCACCCTCAGGTGGTCTCTTCGGAACAAACTCGTCATAGGAATTCGTTCTCCCTAATACAGAACTCGTTGGTTCTTGAGTTTGGGCGGTTTAACTGTCTGCTCAATCTTAGACCTAAAGCTTAAAAGTTTGTAAATTAATATGTGGTATATCAGCTTTGCAAAAAACCTGAGAATTCGTTATCAAAATTGACGCCCTATTATTGAATCTTTAATCCAATAAAACAAGTTTTGGGAAGTGACCAGGAGCCGTTTAGAAAATATAATTAATCAACAACAAAAATGCAACAATAATCGATAAAAAAGAGGATGGTAATGATTTGGGCATGGCATATGGTGAAATTTTGTATGTAATGTTATAAAAACTGGTTTATTGCAAAACTCGAATAATTAAATTATAACAAACTACTATTAAATGTTATGAGCGCATTATTAGTGTGGGTCATGCCACAACAAAAGATATTCATCTACAGTAGAACTCAATATTTTTTCCACTCTAATATTTTCATGCGTACGTACGCCCACGAAAGGGACAAAATATCAAAAGCATAGCTGCTGAGAGGTTTTTATGACTTTGTTCAGTGGAATTGTATTCACTATAAACGGAAGCGCGTAACTGAAAGTTGTTGTCAGTCCACTCTTGAAACAATGCTAAGCGAAAAAATTTCATCATGACAAAAAATTATGGAAGATAAAACTTCAACATTGTTACCAAAGTATGCTTTGAATGGAATCATCTGTTAGGCTTCTAATTACACCGAGTGTATGTTGTACGAATACTCCACAGGGTAGATGCACATCAAGAAATTTTATCAATATTTTGGTAACGGTAAAACAAAGATAGAAATAATATCGGTATGAAAAAAGTAAATATTTTTGTTGAGGATCTAAATTTCGTTTTAAACTAACACAAATTCCGAATTATTTCCAAAGTAAAATAAATAGTGGTTTATACTTGATAGAAGGCATAAAAAATTATTTAAATATTTTAACATTAGCCTTCTACATATTCAATTTTACAAAATTATATTTAATAATTATAACTTCAGGAATTAAATTGAATTAATCTGATATAAGTACCACTCATATCAAACGACATATTGAATAAAAATTCATTATAAGACTTCCAAATGATATAACAAAATCTGATAAATAAAAATTGTTAACCAACATCCTATAAATTAAATAGTTTGAGTAGACAGAATTTTGTTTCTTCTCATCAATCTTATGAAAACAGATATCTTTCAAACATGTTCAACATAATCTTAAGAATTTCATCATAAAACTATCTTACTCAGAATATTCAATATTATTGGATATCTAACTAAGTTATTTTTTATAAAATCTCAAGATATGTAAAAAAATTACTAAAAAAAAAGTTTTGAGAGAGACTTTGCTTCGTCAGTACTCAATTATATTCATATTCAATAATATATAACATCAATCAACGAAAATATTTTCTCACCTTCTAACAATTCAGAAAGTAAAATAGAAAGGCTTTTTACTTGATAGAAGAAATATAACAAAATTTGAATATCAAAACAAATTGAAATATGTTTATCTTCTACAATTTTAATTTCCAAAAGAATTTTTTATTCAAAAACTTTTAGAATTAAATTAATGTCTAAAACAAGCACCGCCTACATTTAATAGACGTATATAATCAAAACTCAATTTACAATGTCAAATGAAATAAATAACCCAGCAGATATACGAAAGTAATTAAAATTAATAAATAAATATTCAAACGAGACAAAATTTTGTTTCTGGTTTTATCTTAAGAAATACTACTTGCCTTATAAAAACATGAACACACTTGAAGGACTTCCCAAAGAATATAATTTATTTGAAATATTTAATACATTTAAATATTCGAACAAATTATTTCAAAAAACTCTAAAAAATGTGCACTATATTTTCAAAAAACAAATATAATTCTAGATAATCCCTTCATCAGCCGTTTTTAATAATCCAAATATCAAAATCAAAAACATAACCTACATCACTCACGTGTTAAAAGACTTAAGCTTCGAACTACAGATCAACTATATATTCAAGATTGATCTATGTTCTAACAAAATCAAAGAACAAAGTGAGTTATTTTAAGGTTTACCTAAATCCATTGACACCGTATAAAGAGATTTATTGAAGCCAAAATATAATTATATATTATATATAAAATAAAATAGAAAGGCTTTTTACTTGATAGAAGAAATATAACAAAATTTGAATATCAAAACAAATTGAAATATGTTTATCTTCTACAATTTTAATTTCCAAAAGAATTTTTTTATTCAAAAACTTTTAGAATTAAATTAATGTCTAAAACAAGCACCGCTTACATTTAATAGACGTATATAATCAAAACTCAATATACAATGTCAAATGAAATAAATAACCCAGCAGATATACGAAAGTAATTAAAATTAATAAATAAATATTCAAACGAGACAAAATTTTGTTTCTGGTTTTATCTTAAGAAATACTACTTGCCTTATAAAAACATGAACACACTTGAAGGACTTCCCAAAGAATATAATTTATTTGAAATATTTAATACATTTAAATATTCGAACAAATTATTTCAAAAAACTCTAAAAAATGTGCACTATATTTTCAAAAAACAAATATAATTCTAGATAATCCCTTCATCAGCCGTTTTTAATAATCCAAATATCAAAATCAAAAACATAACCTACATCACTCACGTGTTAAAAGACTTAAGCTTCGAACTACAGATCAACTATATATTCAAGATTGATCTATGTTCTAACAAAATCAAAGAACAAAGTGAGTTATTTTAAGGTTTACCTAAATCCATTGACACCGTATAAAGAGATTTATTGAAGCCAAAATATAATTATATATTATATATAAAATAAAATAGAAAGGCTTTTTACTTGATAGAAGAAATATAACAAAATTTGAATATCAAAACAAATTGAAATATGTTTATCTTCTACAATTTTAATTTCCAAAAGAATTTTTTATTCAAAAACTTTTAGAATTAAATTAATGTCTAAAACAAGCACCGCTTACATTTAATAGACGTATATAATCAAAACTCAATATACAATGTCAAATGAAATAAATAACCCAGCAGATATACGAAAGTAATTAAAATTAATAAATAAATATTCAAACGAGACAAAATTTTGTTTCTGGTTTTATCTTAAGAAATACTACTTGCCTTATAAAAACATGAACACACTTGAAGGACTTCCCAAAGAATATAATTTATTTGAAATATTTAATACATTTAAATATTCGAACAAATTATTTCAAAAAACTCTAAAAAATGTGCACTATATTTTCAAAAAACAAATATAATTCTAGATAATCCCTTCATCAGCCGTTTTTCAATAATGTAGGTTATGTTTTTGATTTTGATATTTGGATTATTGAAAAACGGCTGATGAAGGGATTATCTAGAATTATATTTGTTTTTTGAAAATATAGTGCACATTTTTAAGAGTTTTTTGAAATAATTTGTTCGAATATTTAAATGTATTAAATATTTCAAATAAATTATATTCTTTGGGAAGTCCTTCAAGTGTGTTCATGTTTTTATAAGGCAAGTAGTATTTCTTAAGATAAAACCAGAAACAAAATTTTGTCTCGTTTGAATATTTATTTATTAATTTTAATTACTTTCGTATATCTGCTGGGTTATTTATTTCATTTGACATTGTATATTGAGTTTTGATTATATACGTCTATTAAATGTAAGCGGTGCTTGTTTTAGACATTAATTTAATTCTAAAAGTTTTTGAATAAAAAATTCTTTTGGAAATTAAAATTGTAGAAGATAAACATATTTCAATTTGTTTTGATATTCAAATTTTGTTATATTTCTTCTATCAAGTAAAAAGCCTTTCTATTTTATTTTATATATAATATATAATTATATTTTGGCTTCAATAAATCTCTTTATACGGTGTCAATGGATTTAGGTAAACCTTAAAATAACTCACTTTGTTCTTTGATTTTGTTAGAACATAGATCAATCTTGAATATATAGTTGATCTGTAGTTCGAAGCTTAAGTCTTTTAACACGTGAGTGATGTAGGTTATGTTTTTGATTTTGATATTTGGATTATTAAAAACGGCTGATGAAGGGATTATCTAGAATTATATTTGTTTTTTGAAAATATAGTGCACATTTTTTAGAGTTTTTTGAAATAATTTGTTCGAATATTTAAATGTATTAAATATTTCAAATAAATTATATTCTTTGGGAAGTCCTTCAAGTGTGTTCATGTTTTTATAAGGCAAGTAGTATTTCTTAAGATAAAACCAGAAACAAAATTTTGTCTCGTTTGAATATTTATTTATTAATTTTAATTACTTTCGTATATCTGCTGGGTTATTTATTTCATTTGACATTGTATATTGAGTTTTGATTATATACGTCTATTAAATGTAAGCGGTGCTTGTTTTAGACATTAATTTAATTCTAAAAGTTTTTGAATAAAAAATTCTTTTGGAAATTAAAATTGTAGAAGAATTCAGAAAGCTTCTGGTAAATGAATACTGAAAATTTACATGGAATGTAATGTTACCTCAAATAAATACTTCTGTGGTTAACCATTGATCTAAAGGATTGAAAGGCAATTCAACGGCCTCTGTTATAGCACAAGGACTAACTGTATAAAGAATGTTAAGGAAATCAAATAATTATATAATTTATAGGATTTTGGTTAAAAATTTTTATTTATTGGATTTTGTTATATCATTTGGATGTCTTATAATGAATACTTTTTATGTCGATTGATGTAAGTGGTACTTATATGATATTAATTCAATTTAATTCCTGAAGTTTGTAACAATTCAGCTACAACTATATTTTAAAATGCCCGAGCCCAGTCGGTTTAACTGGGTCGTGAGCCTGATCTCACAATTCCACAAAATGAAAGGACAAAACTCCCTGACAAACAAGTCACTCGTTTAATTTACCACAAGTAATTTTTCTTACAAATTACATATATACATTTAAAAGAAATATACAATTTACTATCTTACACTAGAGTAAGTTTCAATAATATTATTACCGATAAAAGTAGAAAAATATATACATATATATATATATATAAAAATGGGAATGTTATTATTAATATATACAAAAATTTGAAGTTCCTTAATGTGATATGAATATATACAAAATTTCTCAATATTACTTCCCTGGTTGGTTTAGAATACAGGCTAATGTTTTGCCAATCAAAACAGGTGGTGGTTTTGTAGGTCGTCTCAAGCAGGCTGTTATGTAGTTCTTTGAACTTAATAGCTTCAACGTCTTCGGGCAACCAGTGTACGTGTAACTATTCCTCACCAAGAAAACTTCCAAACTCCAGGAACAAATAACAGGAAAATAATCCAAGAGAAATCCAGGAAAAATATTCCATAAAAAAAATCCAGAAAAAGATAATCCAAAAATAATTCCAGGAAAAGATAGTCCAAAAAAAAAACCCTTCTTTGAGGGTTTTTACTTCTAATCTTCCAGAAAAATTAATTAACGAGAAAATAAATTTTATGACATTCCGATTTCAACTTTACTCTGCAATCCTGAACCGGAAAAGAAATAATTCCTTCATATCAACGCGCACGTGACGACACATTGACGGACAGATATCCCAATTTCTTCATTCACCGGTCATCTCGATAAAGGTGATATACCAGCGAATAAATTTGACGTGTAGATCGCTACACTACCCTCCATTCCCCAAAAAAAAAAAAAAATCTTGTCACAAAGAGATTTTTTTTCTTTGCAAAAAGTTGAAGTTACACAGGAAAAGTTGGGCGCCAGTGATTTATGAATCACAAGGTAAATAAAGGTGAATGACTTCAAATAGACATAAAACTGCATCTGAAAGACACAAAAGATTTATGAATTCTAGACCAACTAAACAGCCACACGAAAGAGACATGTCAGCACATCATACAGATACCGTATAACTGTATGTTGATCCGAAAAAAGGTAGAAGTCTACATTAGGGGTTAAGGGAAAAATTTAGCCAGAGCAGAAGATAAAGATAACCGTAATGGCAAGACAAGAGACATAGAGACTGTCTCTCCACTACGGGAAGGTAAATGCTCTCAGCTAAAAAGAGAAAAGGAAAGGAAAAGGAAGATAATTACCCCTAAATACTTCAAATAAAAATTATGTCAAAAAAAAGTCAATGAATTCGTAAAATATATATATGAGGAATGAGGACGGTGCAATAAATAGTGGGGATACAAGACTATTAACAAGGACACATGAAAGAACAGTATTTTGAGTCACTGAGATTCGACATTCAAATCATCATCGGGGTCATCTTCAGTTAAATCAGGTTTTATATCTTTGATATGAAAATTTCCCAAATTCCTACCAGATAAGTCGACTAAATTGTAGACAAGTGAAGATATTATCTTATTTACTATGCAAGGGACGAATTTTGGAGCAAGCTTTGAGGTGAAATTTTTCGAAGCATCGGACAGAACAAAGTTTTTTTTCCAAACCCTATCACCGATGTTCAAACGAACATCACGTCTTCTAAGATTGTATCTACGAGCGTTGATCTCATAAGAATGCTTCAAACGTTTTCGAACGTCTTCATAAAGCTCTGGCAGCTGTTGAACCAAATTGGAATCCAAAACTCTATTCCCTATAGTGACGGCGTTATTAGCATTTTCCGAAATAAGACCATAGAATGATCCATCAGTAGCGACATTCCTAAGAAAAACTAAAAAGGAAGGACTATATTTCAAGCCCTCACTCCTAGCTAGTCTTATAGCCTGAACTATTTGGTGAATGTGCTGGTCCCAAAGTTTGTGATCACCATCGATGTCAGCAGATAACCGTTGGATTCTACCAGTCACATGAGTTAGGCGAGTGAGTATACGCCTGTGATCAACTTGAGAGGAACCCGAGTTGAACTTGGCACAAATCTCCCTCAAATCTGTCAAACTTTCTTTAATGCCACCGACATTTTCTTCAAAAGAGAAAGGATCAGATAAGATGATGAAACTACGATCAGAGGATTCTTGGGATAGCAAACCCCTCAAAATTTTACGTTTGTCATCTACTGATGACGGAACTTCAATTCCTCCCATCGCAATCTCATAAGCAAGTTCATTTTGCTTTAGAAACTGTGGATTAATCGCCATTATGCCGAAAATGAAGAAAAAATTTAATGACTCTATATATTACCGAAAAGAAAAAATGAAAAATGAAACCCGATTGAAAAATCTTGCAGACAATGACCCAAAGAAACTTACAACTACCCGAAACGAGCACCTTGGTTGACCAGGAACCCAAAGTCACTTCCACCCGGAAAGAGTGAGATCAAGTTTATTTGAAATCCGAAAAAGGAATTCAATCGCCCCACGTTGGGCGCCAAAATTTGTGTAACAATTCAGCTACAACTATATTTTAAAATGCCCGAGCCCAGTCGGTTTAACTGGGTCGTGAGCCTGATCTCACAATTCCACAAAATGAAAGGACAAAACTCCCTGACAAACAAGTCACTCGTTTAATTTACCACAAGTAATTTTTCTTACAAATTACATATATACATTTAAAAGAAATATACAATTTACTATCTTACACTAGAGTAAGTTTCAATAATATTATTACCGATAAAAGTAGAAAAATATATACATATATATATATATATAAAAATGGGAATGTTATTATTAATATATACAAAAATTTGAAGTTCCTTAATGTGATATGAATATATACAAAATTTCTCAATATTACTTCCCTGGTTGGTTTAGAATACAGGCTAATGTTTTGCCAATCAAAACAGGTGGTGGTTTTGTAGGTCGTCTCAAGCAGGCTGTTATGTAGTTCTTTGAACTTAATAGCTTCAACGTCTTCGGGCAACCAGTGTACGTGTAACTATTCCTCACCAAGAAAACTTCCAAACTCCAGGAACAAATAACAGGAAAATAATCCAAGAGAAATCCAGGAAAAATATTCCATAAAAAAAATCCAGAAAAAGATAATCCAAAAATAATTCCAGGAAAAGATAGTCCAAAAAAAAAACCCTTCTTTGAGGGTTTTTACTTCTAATCTTCCAGAAAAATTAATTAACGAGAAAATAAATTTTATGACATTCCGATTTCAACTTTACTCTGCAATCCTGAACCGGAAAAGAAATAATTCCTTCATATCAACGCGCACGTGACGACACATTGACGGACAGATATCCCAATTTCTTCATTCACCGGTCATCTCGATAAAGGTGATATACCAGCGAATAAATTTGACGTGTAGATCGCTACAAGTTATAATTATTAAATATAATTTTTTGAAAATAAATATGTAGAAGGCTTATATTAAAATATTTAAATAATTTCATAAACCTTCTATCAAGTATAAACCTCTATTTATTTTGTTTTATTCATAATATATAATTATTTGGTTTCCTTTACATTCTTTATACAGTTAGTCCTTGTGCTATAACAGAGGCTGTTAAATTGCCTTCCAATCTTTTAGATCAATGGCAAACCACAGAATTATTTATTTGAGTTAATATTACACTCCATTTAAATTTTCAGTATTCATTTACCAGAAGCTTTCTGAATTGTTGAAAGGTGAAAAAATATTTTTGTTGATTGATGTTATATATTATTGAATATGAATATAATTGAGTACTGACGGAGCAAAGTCTCTCTTAAAAATTGATTTTTAGTAATGTTTTTACATATCTTGAGATTTTATGAAAAGTAACTTAGTTACATATCCAATAATATTGAATATTCTAAGTAAGATAGTTTTATGATGAAATTATTAAGATTATGTTAAACATTTTTTTAAAGATAACTGTCTTCATAAGATTGTTGAGCAGGAACAAAATTTTGTCCGCTCAAAATATTTAATTTATAGGATTTTGGTTGAAAATTTTTATTTATTGGAATTTGTTATATCATTTGGATGTCTTATAATGAATGGTTTTTATATGTCGTTTGATGTAAGTGGTATTTATATGATATTAATTTAATTTAATTCCTGAAGTTATAATTATTAAATATAATTTTTTGAAAATAAATATGTAGAAGGCTTATATTAAAATATTTAAATAATTGTATTTACCTTCTATCAAGTATAAACCACTATTTATTTTATTTTATTTATAATATATAATTATTTGGTTTCCTTAACATTCTTTATAGAGTTAGTCCTTGTGCTATAACAGAGGTCGTTAAATTGCCTTTCAATCTTTTAGATCAATGGTAAACCACAGAATTATTTATTTGAGTAAACATTACACTCCATTTAAATTTTCAGTATTCATTTACCAGAAGCTTTCCGAATTGTTAAAAGGTGAGAAAATATTTTCGTTGATTGATGTTATATTATATATTATTGAATATGAATATAATTGAGTACTGATGAAGCAAAGTCTCTTTTAAAACTTGTTTTTTAATAATGTTTTTACATATCATGAGATTTTATAAAAAGCTTCTTAGTTAGGTATCTAATAATATTGAATATTCTGAGTAAGATAATTTTATGATTAAATTCTTAAGATTATGTTGAACATTTTTGAAAGATTTCCTGAGATTGATGAATAGATACAAAATTTCATCTACTGAAGAGATCCGGATCCTCTAAGGATCATACGAGTCACAGAGTCCCTCATAGATTATATAAATTCCACCATTATGTCATTGTATTTACCCGCGATATTTCTATGTCAAAATACTCTGTGTTTGCGGTAACTTGACAAGTAAGTAATTAGTGAGAATAACAAAGGAGAACAATGTCCTTATAGCGTCCCCATTGTATTTGAATTCATTCGAGAGGGAGGTTCTTGGAAACAAACCTCCTGAGCAACTTAGTAACATATTCGAGATAATAGTAATTATAACAGTGTCCCTTGGTAACTCTTAGTAAGTAAACTTCTTTCAAATGCTTCTGATTAATTGCATGCTTTACATTTTTGAATACCACCTTTGTGTTAATGTGAAATTAATGACTGCACGCTCGTTCATTGTACTTCGCTTTTCGTTCTTGGACTTTTGCTTCACTGTTATTTAATCCGACCGGAATGTATTAACTAAATTGCATTGCCTTTGTATATAACTAAAGCTGCACTACCCTCACATGTTTTCTGTTTGTATTGTATACTTTCTCTCGGTGCCTGATTGCTTTTTGCAGTATTTGTGAATAGTGGTTCATTATCTGCGTAATACTTGCTAATAGGAATTTTATATTATCTGTTCTTAATAATTGAGGTGCTTGATATGTAACTGATTTGTATCTACTCTTGTGTGATCCCACAGTTACCTATTTCTTTGTTTGTTCTTATTGTAACGTTCATTAACGCACCTAGGTGATGGGGTACTGTATCTATTTTATAATGTCCTAGTCAGTTCATGTTACATATTTGTCATATGCATATGCCCGCTTACCTTGAAAGATTGTTTTGCTTGGGAACCAGTGGCGTTCTTTAGGGTAAACCGCAGAGTAGTCCTGGTAGAGGACGACATATCGTATAGAGATAGTAAATAGCTCCAGATATCCAACGTTATTGTGAGAATGTGTGAGTAATTGCTAGATATTTGTTCCGGGTACTGTGATATCTCCAGAGATTAGCTTACGTGACCCTTCTGGTAGTGTTCGGTTCGTCCTTTAGTAAGAGCTAAGCCTTCCTGGGCCTTTGTCACCCCGAGGTGGCTCGATACAGTCCATTTTGATAGTAACTTTTCCGGTCAACTCGAATTATGTTAGATTCCCTCTTCAAGGAGATCTCCTGGGCATACCACAGTTACCCTTACCTTACTATCCGTTCAAACTTACCCCTTGTAACGGCAGGTTCAGCACTGGTTACCGGAAGTGCAGTTGAAGGTGCACGCTGGCTGTATATCCTTTTCCTGCATAACTTTACCCTTTCCGCTGCATAAGAATGATATCTGATTTGAGCGAGTACCGACCTAACAATATATAGTAATAAGTCATTTAGACCCGGGGCGCTATTGGTTTCACTGGGGCGCTTTGCGAACCACTGCGTAGAGTAGATTTAACCACAGGCTGATGAATGTGTTTCCATTTATTGAATATTGAATATTATGCTCTCGTTAGGTGTAATTTGGGTTGCCTACACAACGTAACGTCCTATTCGCCCGCCACTAGATGATCACGATAAAAAGGTTAGCGCTCTTTAGATTACTTCGTATAATTCCAGATCTTTAAGAGTACTCCATAAACCCCTAGATCTTTTAGAGTACTCCGTAATGTACGGGAGAGCTCAGATGTTGCCGCGTGACCAGGATACCAAAACGAGCAAGGAAGTCGAAGTTCAAATATTTTAAAATCGATTAATACTGACACAAGTGCATGATACAAGTAATCTGCCGGAGTTTTGTTTTACAGAAAATAGATTCAACGAACCAGACTGGCCCTGCCAATGGGACGATAGATGGGACAGCAATGACAGATGGAATTCTGTTGAGACAGAGCAAGCCCTGACCTAGATGACGACCGTGAGTAGCCCCCAAGCAATTAACCAGGAAGGACGACTGCCCCTGACTGCAGCCCTACTAGAGTCTTAACTGAGCCATCCAGCAGATCACTCCTCTGTACTAGGAAGCCCTTGAACCATCATAGGCTATTGGATGAGGATATCACATCTACTGGCCCTTCTGTCACACCCACCCTCGTAACTCGCAGAATAGTCCATTTTGTACCAGTGACCCACCACCTACCTTTCACAACTCACAGATACCCTGTCATCGGTAGCCTAACAAGATTCATATGCCTTTGAAAAGATGGTCCCTGGAATTGATCGATCTAGGGGTGCACAACTGAAGGAACCTCACTCTTCTAAAGACAGGCAAACCCTAATCAAAGGTTCGCATGTAACTAATCCAGGGAATAACTTTCTGGCAGATACCCCCCAGTACCTTGCTCAGAATCCAAAGAGACCCAAACCCCCAACGTCCTATTCACCCGCCACTAGACTATAACGATAAAAAGGTTAGCGCTCTTTAGATTACTTCGTATAATTCCAGATCTTTAAGAGTACTCCATAAACCTCTATTTCTTTTAAAGTTCTCCGTAAACCACCAGATCTTAGAGTACTCCAAAACACCCTGGATCTTTTAGAGAACTCCGTAATGTATGGGATAGCTCACTACTCAAAATATTTAATTTATAGGATTCTGGTTGACAATTTTTATTTATTGGATCTTGTTATATGATTTGGATGTCTCATAATGAATGTTTATTTTATATGTTGTTTGATGTCGTTTGACATAAGTGATACTTATATGAGATTAGTTTAATTTAATTCGTGAAGTTATAATTATTATATATAATTTTTTGAAATTAAATATGCAGAAGGCTAATATTAAAATATTTAAATATTTCACAAATACCAGAGAAAAGTTAAAATTTATTCAAATATAATTCACATTGTTCTGAATTTATCCGAAGGAATGTTTCAAAGCAAATGGTACTTCATCATTGAAGATGACATTGTTAGAATCGAAAATAATATTCGGTACTCTAAAAATTATCGTTATTTATTATTTTTGAATGCGGACACCACTGTGAACACTGAAAACTTTAGCAGAAGAATTTTTTACTTTTCCATTTCCTTTGTCAATCGTATGACGGATGCGTTTATCAACATCTTGAAGACCACCAAAATGAGGTTTAATCCAAGATCAGAATTTAAGATTGATAAATTTTATAATCGTATCAAGGACAGCATGACTGTTGAGAATATGAGCGGTGTGATTGACTGTATTCCATGTTCGGTTTGCTTAGATGTCTACGTGGGTCAGAATTCTCAGCTTCTAAAAAGAACACAACACAAAAGCGATGTCAAAAATGAAGGAAAAATTTGTGCCCTAGATGAACATACCCGCAAAATAGATCATCCAATGAATTATAATATGATTTCACAAAAATTCTTGATTGTGAAGTGAATGGAAAGGAGAGATGTTTTTTGGAGATGTATTACATCAAGCGCCTGACAAATTCGATGAACTGCAGAAGAGATACCAATAATATAAGCTTCATCTATAAATATTCAATTCATTACTACAAGTTCAGTGAAGGTGATTTGGCAAGACCACGTGATGAAAGGGTTTCTACAAGTTCTGTAGTTGGTGGGACAACGTGTGTAGTTCCGTTTTTCAAGCAGTGGACTCATTAAGTGTTGGTGATTTTAATATCGACCCAGTGAGAGTGAATTTAGTTTTATTACCTTTTTAATGATCCCCAAGATGTCGAGATCATGAGTTTGCTGTACTCATGATAACTCAGTTGGCGTTATCACATATATAACACTGTTACCTTCAAAATCGGAGGTGATAACGTTTCGCCTTATTTTTTAGCTTGTTGAAGTCAGATCAACATATCAAAAATTTGTTTTGAGATCACAACGCACCCTATATAGTTATATATATATATATATATATTTTTTTTTTTTTTTTTTAATAATCACCATTATGGGAGTTTCCTCTAGAAGGTCCGGGTCTTAACGACCAAGGACCTTCTATATATATATATATATATATATATATATATATATATATATATATATATATATATATAGCATAGTGAAGGCTAAGTGATGCCTAATTAAAAGAAGGCATCAAATCAGAATACTCTCAACGACGTTAATTTTATAGGGAAGCTTACCAGGCAGGAACTCAGAGCATGGAACTCATTTGTTAGTGTAGTAAGAGGATTTTTGGCCAAAAGTATTAATGCAAACTACCAAGAGTTTATTAATGAACTATTTGATGCCTACAAATCGATTGGTGCCCGAATATAATCAAAAATTTATTTCCTCCATTCACATCTGCCATTTTTTTCTGACAATTTGGTAGCTGTCAGTGACGAGCAGGGTGAAATATTCCACCAAGATACACCAATATATTGGTGGACAACGGGTACGATAACTACAAAAAATTATAGCATATGTTATGGAAAGGCAGTTTTCGAAAATCATGTCCCAGGTTCTTACACATGTAAACGGACAAAACCTTCCTTTTCACTCATTCGTACACCTCTTCACCATGAGAAACAAAACTCCATCTGAATTGTTTTCATGATTGATTCGATCGTAGTGTTGCGAGCGGCGCAGTGGCCGATAGCTAATTCTTCAAACTGACATAAATTGAATCTTCTATCCAAACGACGGACGGGCGTAGCAATCAGAAACGTGAACTACAATGGGAAAGGACCGAAAACTGTAATCCCCGGCATTTCGACTGTAAAATATGCTTCTGGATGCACAAATATTTACGCGATTTGCAGATTTTCTGAGAGAACGAGTTTAATAAAGAGATAGAACCTGATTCGGAACCGTCTTTGTGTCAGGGATTCGTTCCTGGGATTTAGATAGGATTTCGAATTATGACCTTTCCACAATGAACCATTGGGATCGAAGAGGCTAAAAGGTCCATTCGAATATTAGTTTTATGAGTTTCATTAATTCCTTGGATAAAAATGAAAAATCTGACGTCACAATTGTTTGCCAACATGTTAATAAATGTAGTATTTTCTAGTTTGCGGAAATTTCGTAATTATATCCAATCTAATTCAATTAAGCGGTACGGAAAAAGAGCTCTTCAAAATTTTAGTCAAGTAACTATTTAATAAACTAAAAATCAATAAAAATACCAGAAATTTAATAAAACTTGAATGTTATGACATTCAAGTTTTATTAAATTTCTGGTATTTTTTTCGCATGCAGTACGTTATGACGTGCTGCATGCGAAAAAAACTGATTTGCCGATGCTATTCGAGTTGTAATCTCTGGAGATACAAACAGAAGTTATTCATAAAAGTTGTACGAAATCAACTGAAATTTTTCAAAATAATTTCACAAAATGGAACATGATGTTGAATGCAACTTAATTTTTTAAATGGATCCTTTCTATTTTCTTAGTTTTGGCTATCTCTTTCTCTTCTGATTACGAATATATATGCATGTGTTGATATATCTCTTTTATATTGGGAAATACAGTCGCAAATTCTAGGAACCACCTGACAGCCTCAGTAATCAGTTGTCAAGTGGTAGGCTGCCATAAATCAACAAACTGTATTGGTAACAATATAACCCATGTTGACATACAATAAAATTATTTGCGAAACATGCATTACACAGAAGTGGAAAAATTTTAAATATTTACTCTTTATGTGAAGGAAAATAAAAGCAGGAATGCTGCAAGGAGAGAATATGTGTCAATATATACAGGTGATCTAATTCCAAGTGCAAATATATTTATTAAAACTTTCAACCATGTTAGAGATTCTGAAAGTTATAAAAGAAAGAGACGCAGTGTGCAACGGAATGAGAATCAAGAACTCGACATGTTGCTTTGTTTTGAAGATAATATTATTGTAATTAATTGTTGATAAAAGCGTTTGCATTTGAAATTAACCACACATCATAAACTTCATAAAACTTGTTTTAGAGAATCCAGAAAAAGTATCAAAGGCAGCACCTCGTGAACTTGTCAGTGATCCCCTGGAGCCGTGCAGGTCACCCCCGGGGGAAAATTGAGAGTGCCTAGATTCAGTTACGTCGTTATATTTCAGGAACAAACAATTCACATATGCAAAATGCTGAAAAAAGAAATAATTTATGGTCTAGTTTAAAGGAATACCGACGAATTTAACTATTATAAAAAACCATTACAAATGCCAATTCGTGTCATAAATAATATTCAAGTCGACGTAGGATTCTCTGCAATTTCTTATCTTTAGGAGTTTTTTGCGTTGATGGAGTTTGTCGGCATGATAAAACTTGTCGGCGTACTATGATAAAAGCGCCAACTGATGTTGTTTTGTAAATAGTGGCGCCTTTTTTTATTTCAGCTTCCAATTTATTCTTATTATTCTTGGTTATTCTTGAAACAAATCTCCTTTCGTTACGGTGTATTACTTGTGTTGATGTGTTGTGTTTAGTGTTGGCAGTATTTCAATTATAAATTATACAGACAACTGTTACTTTTGTATTCAGTTGTTTTCTCGCTTTGAATTGGTAAGTAGGAATATAATATTTATATCAAGTAAATATATTTATAGTTGCAGTACACACGTGATACCACAGAATGAATACTCTTTGTAATTAATAATTCTCATATCAAACTTCAAATCATAAAAAGTCATTTTAGGGGGCTCGTTCTAGGTACTACATAAACAAGTGCTACATTATTTCGTTACGATTGTAATTTTCTCATTTTGACCTGGGAATGGTCCCAAACGCGTTCGACTCACAGAAAACGAATCCTTGGTTCTTGGTCAAATTAAATTCTGTTCGTTCGGCATGATAACTAACGTATCGAAAAAGGGCCCTATAGAGTCTTGATATTTTCAGGAAAGGTTCGAGTCACGAATGCCTCGTATCGTTTACGGAAAAAATTCTACATGGTGTCCCGTAAATATTACCGATCGAAATTTTGTTTCCTTTTTATTTCAAAACTACTTATTTGATCGCAATATAATTTCGTATTTAGATGAACAATGACGTATTCAAATTAGGCGAAATTTTGTTCAGATTCTACAGGGGGGGTTACATGAATTAATATGGCAGTTCGAATTTTTGTTTTCTAACAATCATATTATTTTTTGGCAAATTCAAAAATTTTCAAATCGGTTTCTCTAACTGGTGGATGATAAAATGCAAATCTACCTATCTTATTATAAGGTGACTGAAATAGCGTTCAAAAGCTCTTTGTATAAGGTCAGTGCTTTAATAATCTAGTGTTTGAATGCTTATATATTCAGAGCCCATTGAAGTTTACGAAAAAATATGTTCTGGAACTTTCCGGAATTTTGTGAAGTGAACACTCATAATGCGAATGAAACCTCTCTTTCGAGTTATTTGAAATAATTGGTTATTTTCGATTATATCGAAAACTACTATCTATTCGCCGATTTAAACGGTATAGCCTGTTTATTATCAGTACAGTTCCGAATATCCAGATTTTACGTTCATTTTTAGCGTAGCATTCTCTCCATGAATATTGGAGGCATTGGTAATTTTCCTTTCAATCACAGATTGAGGCTCGTGAGAAACTCATTGCAATGAAAAGAACAATAGACTCCTACTTTCGTGCCGTATCGAAGAAACCGAGAGGTCAAACGGAAACAGGACCTACAATTGAATCAGAACCTGAACCTGGTGCATCAACATCGATAGAACCAAGGCCGTCTCTTCAATCTCTTCATTCGCAAAGGAAAAACCCGGCTGGTTCGTCTTCTGCTGGTCTCCACTTTGAGAAGGTATTCAGCCTTTCTGTTAAAGAAGATGTACGTCGACATTCTAACAAAAATTTTTATTTTACCCTTATTACATATTGTCATTTGCTTGTAAAGGAGTCCATGAAGTACCTTTTTAACTTTATCTTATTTCTATGAACATAGACTAATTAGGATGTTTATAAGTTCACTTTATTCTAGTGTTTGTACAGTAAACAGCATCATGCAGTGGGTTTGATATCAGGTTCTTTCTCTGAAGAATGTGCTTTATATTCTTTAAAAAAGGAAAATAAAGAGAAACCCTTTATGAATTATATGTTGAACATTTTTTGGTGATGGAACTTGTGATTATTTAACATCCAATCGAAACGTTTATATGTATAAGGTGATGTCTGTTCATTATTATATATTTAGTTTGATTCTTTATTAGTTAATTTCCACCACATGTGATGATAATATATATGTCTATAAAGTGATACACTGTATGTACGACATGTTTTAAAATTTATTTCTGAATTTTTTCATGAGATTTATTTAGATTAAAATTTGTAGAGGTTCTGATGAATTAATTCCAGCTATTATTATGCAACTTCGTGAACTTGCTTCTGACAAAAAAATTCTCAGAACGAACCTGGATGCTATCAGTTTATGATTGTCCAAGGTGGAGGAAGCCTCCAGTTCAATTGTTCATGACTCGGTAACGACAAGCTCTTCATTCAAAACCTCTGAGATACTTGACCGCTTGCGGAGATCATACAACATTTTAATTCGTGGTGTTCCTGAGTAGGATTTAGTGAATGACACGGTACTCGTTTTACAGCTGATTGAATACGTAGCTCCGGAGTTGAGTGCCCATTGTATCTCTGTCGAAACATTTGGTCGTGTCAGTGGCAACCGCCCCATGATGCTAAAGATTACATTCACTAACCCGATGGTGGTTACTGAGTTGCTGCGGAACAAGAGAGTCATGAATAATGCACCAGCTTGGAAGAAATATAGCATTTCTGATGACGAAACACCTTTGCAAATTGAGGAACTGAATCACCCACGTGAAGAACTTAAACATAGACGAAGAGCGGAGGAGTCCAATATTGATATAAAGTATATATCTGGTATTCCTTCAATAACAAATATTTATGTTCCTGAGAACAACAAAAACTAAATAATCTTCGCGAGTGGTCGGTTGCGTATACCAACTCGCAGTCTTTTTTCTCAAAGCACTCAGAACTACTTGCTTTCACTAGAATTTATCAGTCTGCATGCATCCTTGTTGCTGAGTCCTGGTTACATTCTGGAGTCCCGGATAGTTTAGTCTCGATACCTGGCTACTCCATTTTCAGATGCGATAGTGTAACAACAATTGGTCACGGGGGAGTATGTATCTATATCGTGGGTGAGATTTTTTGTTCTTTTTCTGTCCGATCTTTTATCCCAGGTTTACCTGGTATCGACAGTGTCTTCTTTGACCTCTTCAACGGCCGTCTTCCAGCTTCACTATCGAATGTGTCTACAGACCTCGACCTTCTCACTCCGACATCGAGATGACAACTTTTCTGGGTGATTTGTCGACAAATAAACGGAACCTCTTTGTTGCGGGTGATTTCTATCTCTAGATGTTAATTAGCCACTTTCTCCTAGGGTCGACAACCCGCCTTCCGGTCATTACGTTGACGCAATTCGTGATTCTAACCTCCTTCAGTTAGTGGAGGAGCCTACACGTTTTCGAAACCTTCAGAAACTATCTTTGTTGGATCTTATATTAGTGAACGATGGTGACTTAGTTTCCAAAGTGGAGCATCATCGTCCTCTGGGAAAATCAAACCATGTCTTTCTCCTCTCAAAACTACAGCTCCAGTTCTACAGCCCGAGTATAAAATATAAAAAGGCAATAAAAGTTACTTATTATGAACAGTTGAAGCTAAGGGTAGGTGGTATTGATTGGGATGTTATATTCGAGTTTATGATTGATTTTAACACTTTGTGGAATCATTTCGTGGAGGTGCTGAGGAACCTAATTAATGAATGCTCGTCATCAAGAAATACCGCCAGGGTGGCTTCGACAACGTGGATCAATCATGGCATCCACAAGATAACCAGACACAAAAAGGCGATATGGCTACGCTCTATTCGGCGAAGACAACAACGGGACTACGACGCCTATCGCACATACTCAAATATTTTCTCCAATACTATTTCTGCTGTCAAGAGGGAGTTTGAGTCGAGATTGGTTCAATCCAAAGACCACAAACGTTTTTTCAAATCGTCAGATCATCACTGAATTCTAAAGTCGATACGCCACTGGTTTCTGACTCTAACAACCAACCTTGCGATAACCCCGAAGAGGCTGCTAATGTTTTTGCAGACACTTTTTTTGCAGATTTTACCATCGAGGCTGGTTGACTTCCTAAAATGCATATAAATCGCGTCAACTCTTACTTAAGAAGTATAACTTTTCCTCCCTGCCATTGTTGAAAAGCAACTCTCAGCTCTCGACGCACGTTCTGCCCCTGGTGATGAGGGTCTTCCATAGAACTCAAGAGTGTGCTCAGTCTCTACCCTTTCCTCCACCTAGAATTTTTACAAAATCTTTCGAAACATCACCGCTATCTACATCCTGGCAGTATGTTCTTGTAACTCCAATATTTAAAAAAGGTGATAAGCTTGATGCGTCAAACTTTCATCCCATCAGCCTAGTTTCTGTTGCAGCCAAAATTTGCGAGAGGATGATCCTCGATTACGTCCTCAAATTTACTTCAGACAACAAGGTCATTCCCGATTGCCAACATGGTTTTCTTCCGGGTCGTTCAGTGATATCAAATCTTCTGGAACGCGTCAATTATTGGTCAAAAACGCTCGATAACAAAGATCCTATAGACGTGATATACTTGGACTTTTCCCGTGCTTTTGATCCTGTACCCCACAAGCGGTTTTGCACGTGCATGATCATCTAGGCTTTCGAGGTGACTTTTTTGCGTGGATTGCAGCATTTCTTTATAATCGTTCATTTCAGGTTAGAGTTGGCAGTTCTCTCTTGTCTCCCAAACCGGTAACCAGTGGCGTACCACAGGGCTCCGTTTGAGCGCCTTTACTTTTTCTCCTGTATATCTCCGACTTACCTACCTTAGCTTCCTCTCAATATCGAGAAATGTGTAGTTTTGCACGTGGTTGCCAATAACTCTCGTCGTCATTACAATATCTGTGGCCAACTACTACCTAGGTAGTAGTACAAACATTTTTGTGGAAATAAATTACTGTCTCATATACATTTTTTTAATTAAAATGAGTTTCCACCAAGTAAAGACCGAATCTATCAAATATTTGTTAGTTAGAGGCATAAAGGTGAGACTGCTGGAGTGAGAATTTGGGGACTTTTTGGGACTATTGGATATGGTTGCTTATCATCATCTCCATAATTACACGCACAAGGGTAATACACTAACATGGATGGCGATGTGATTTTGAATTTGCATTTACATTTTTTTTTAATTCACATGTAGGAGTAAGGATTCTAGGTTATTGACCATAATGAAAAACCACTAGTTTGCCTTATTTGGAGCAGTATGACAGATGAGAGTTATGTTGATGATGTCCTGGATTGTCATCCACACGTGTTTTTCAATAAGACAATGCCCGTCCCCATATTCGTCGAACAATGAACCTTTTTCAAGAAACAAATATTAATGTTTTGCCACGGCCACTTCTAATCGGACATGTGTGTTCAGCGTATGATGAGGAGGATACTTTTCCAGAAACACATTTAACCAATGAAATTCAGTTGATTGGAAAGAGGTATCACAAGCATACATCGACTACCTTATTTTGTAGATGTCTAGTCATACAGGAAATAGTACTTAGCTATAGAGTTGTAAAAACAAAGTAATAATAATTTTTCTCAGAACATATATTAACGAAATTTCTTGCAAATATTATCCCTTAATTCCTACTGCAGTACAACCAATAATGCCAAATAATCGAGCTGAAGAAATTATTCCTTCGGCATGTTATGTCCATGAGTATGATAAAACTTCTCTTTCTTATCCTTCAGTAGGTGGCAACGTTTTAAAAAACACTCAATATCGTTCACTTCAAATCGAATATTACATTCAAAGAGAGAAAATGATGACAAGTAATGTAAATGCTGCCAACAAGAAATTATGTTCATAGATTTATATCTTTCGGAGATAGATAATCCATAGGAAATATAGTCGCTCTTATATAACCGTAAGGAATTGTTTCATTCAATTCGAGCCTGAGCATACAACCACTCAAAGGAATGGGACAAATTTTCGTCTCAATCAAAGAAATTGTTTCACAAGTTCATAAAAATATTATATGATAGCCGTAAATGGAGGTCAGTAGACGTGAAGGTTTTGGGGTAATTCGTAACTCAGAAAAAGCCCAATCATTTCACCTAGAATGCAATAAAACAGTGTCTGGAGAATTTTGTAGTGAGAACCATTAACGACAGTCTGTTTCTGAGTATCTATCTAACTGCCTAATTCGTTAAATCTGATCCGAAAAATTATTTGGATTGTTTGATAGCGAAAATTTGATACAATTCCGATATAACATTGAAAGTTATCGATCATCTTGGAGCTAGGTGTGTCAATGTAAGTTGGGTTAAGGAAACCACAATCATCCTAAGTGCACAATTTAGAATGATTTTCAATTCACAAGTAGTATTTGACCAGAAAATTGAAAATTCGCCATCAAAAAATAACAAGTAATAAATTGTAATGATTTTAGGTGGGCGGAACGAATCATTAAGCAGTCTGTCATGGTTTCACGGCTTTTTGAAAGCTGTATTGAGAATTGAGCTATTATTGTAAAACTATTGGTTCAGTTCCAGTTTCCATATGGCAATTGCCAAAGATTTGTCAGCGACTGTCTCACACATGAGTAAAATCTTGAATCAATTCCTCTCACGAGAGATGTCGATACTCGATATTAATCTCGAAAACTTTTGGCACGTTAGCAGGGGTGAAAATTCAGTCCTCCATATTTATATCGAATTCCCGCTGTAGAGAATGTTGGATAAATAGTTGTTAAACTCAGACTAGAAGTTCTCTTGGTATTTATTTTGGAAGTTGGAGTTTCATCGTAGCATCATGGATGTGAAAGAACATCAGCTGAGGACTCCCTGGAGTAGTAGAAGATTTGTGAGAGAATTACATCATATTGGAAAGCTGTATATATATATATATATATATATATATATATATATATATATATTATTCCAAAGTCAAATAGTAAAATAATGATGTATTTCCACGCAGTAGCGTCTATGTGTTAGTTATTATTCATGAATGACGCTGTCAGGCGTGAAATATTGGTGTTTTCAATATTTTCATCAGATAGCTCTGTATGTGCTACAAAAGAAATCACTAGCAGTTATAGGTGGTCGCGAATACAATAAGTGATGATGAAAAAATTTTTCTTGCAAGGTTGTTATTCATGGCATGAATGATAGAACCGATATTAGAAACCTGAGCTAGATTTATTCCACCATCATATAAAGATAAATGCTTAAAATCTAACAACCTTGCAAGAAAAAATTTTTGATCATCACTTATTCTATTCGCGACCACCTATAACAGTTAATGATTTCTTTTGTAGCACATACGGAGATATCTGAGACAAAAATATTGAAAACACCGATATTTCACACCTGATAGCATCATTCATGAATAATAACTAATACATAAACGATACTGCGTACCAGTGAAAATACATTATTATTTTACTATTTGACTTCGGAATAATAATAATTTTCTGCTCAGGTACATCACCTCTTTATTCTATTTTATATATTTATTACTGTTATATCCTTTTATAGACTTGTCAGATGACTGGAAAGTTTTAATTTGTGTGCTAATGAAATTGAGAATGTCCTCGACCGAGGACGAAACGTCTTTTTAATACAAATAGTACTTTTCTGTTTTGTTTGTGGAATCCAATATCCTAAGAAACTCCAACATTATTATCTATAACAGGATCACAGAAAATATATTGCATATATACATTCTGTCAAGAAAGTACCGGGAATTATCAATTTAAATCTGGCGGGGCAATGAGGCAGGTAAAAAATTTTTTTCCTAGGTTGGTACCACTGTCCTTAATTACTATGCCAAGCTTGAGCGGGATCTGTCAACAAGTGTGTTTGCAACAGCTGATTAAGTCAGTCGACGTCAGAGTGCGTGCCGATTTTTACTATGGGTGATTACGTTGAGCAAAGAATTTGTTTAAAGTTTTGTGTTGCAAATGAATTTTCGTGTGCCGATGCATTGAAATTGTTGCAAAAGGCCTTTGGTGATAATGCTCTATCGAAAACTCGTGCATATCAGTGGTACAGAGCCTTCAAGGACGGTCGTGAAGTGGTCGAAGACTTGCCTCGTTCCGGACGCCTATCGACGGCTTCGATCGAAGATAACGTCGATAAAATTAAGGAAAGGGTGCTGGAAAACCATCGTACCAGCTTGAAAGAGATAGCACATGATCTTAAGATATCCCACGAGTCCGCACGTACGATTTTGATTGATATTTTGGGCATGAGAAAGGTGGCCGCACGACTCGTACCGAAAAACCTGAATTTTCTTCAAAAACGTCATCGTGAACAGGTTGCTTCAGACATGCTGGATCGCTGTAATTCCGATTCTACATTCATGGAACGCATTATAACTGGTAATGAGACCTGGGTCTACGAGTACGATATGCAAACAAGCCAGCAATCATCGGAATGGGTGGCAAAAAATGAGCCGAAACCGAAAAAACCACGTCAAAGTCGCTCGAAAATGAAGGTGATGATCATTGTTTTCTTCGATATCCGTGGCGTGGTGCACTACGAATTCGTTCCAGAGGGTCAGACGGTAAACAAGGAGTATCACCTAGGCGTTATGAAACGTTTGCGTGAGCGTATCCGTAAGAAGCGGCCAAATTTGTGGGCGAACAACTCGAAAAGCGCCTATAAAAAATGTTTCGATAATTGGAAGTGCCGTTGGCATAGATGTATTAGAGCAAATGGAGCCTATTTTGAAGGCGACCCAATAAATTTTGACGATTAAATGTAAAAATTTTGTTTTAATTGAAAATTCCCGGTACTTTCTTGACAGAGTAGTATATATATATATATATATATATATATATATATATATATATATATGATGATATATATATATATATATATATGTATACATATATACATGTACACACATATATATATATATATATATATATATATATATATATATATATAGTTCTAGGAGTTCTAGGTTCTAGGAGTTTTAGGAGTAGAATTTCAAGATTATCTAATTCTGGGAAAATATGACTTGTGTAGAAAAAATAGCGCAAAATAAGAATGATCTTGCCGATGCTTCCCGGTTTGACCTACATATACGCAATCGCACTCATGCCTCAGGGAAAGTGTTAACTGACGATAAGGCCCACGTGTCATGTGTAAACAGAAGAAGATAGAGAAAGACGCAGGAAACTAACTAGTCAACAGAGCGCCAAGCTGAACACTTCAGGTCGTTTCGATACTATGCATCAAATCGCGGAACCATGATTTGGAGAAGAAAGTCATCTACGTTCTTGTTACTATGAGTACACTATATCGCCGAGTTTGAACCTTTGAACTTTATTATACAGTCTACGATTAGTCCATCTTTTGATTGTAAACAACTGCCATCATTGTTTTAACTAGTGCTGAGAAGGGCAGCGTTAAAGGCCAACGATATGTGGCAAAGAATCAAGTCTAGGTATGCACGATGGTCTTTATATTAAAGGGCGATGTGATTTTGAATTTTGTAGTTACAGGTAGGTATAAAGAACGACTGTTGGAGTGAGAGTATGAGGGGGAAATTTTAAATTTAATATTTTTCGGAAGTAAAACGATCATAGTAATTTCTGAAAAGTTTTTTTAGATATTTTCATTGAATGAAAGATATCTTTCCCTTTTTTTTGAATCTATAAAATATGTAGTCTTCTGGATATCTAACGGAAAAGGTATTTTCCAGAAATAGTATTGATGTCAACAATTTGGTGAAGGTACTTCAGAATTACAAATTTTTTAGAAAATCACATTTTTCTTTCACTCAGTATTAGTCATGTTTCGTTGGCAGAATTTGATGCACATTATGAGTTATAGCTCTTCGTCGCATCAACGAAACATTACTTTTGCAAAGTCTGTCAACAAAATACTATTTAGGATAATGAAAAATTGAAGTTTGATTTCCTCTCATTGATTTTGATTCACATGTAGATAAGTTGGTAAAAGCTTCAAATATTTTAGTTGAAGACTAAGATATTTAAGGTTTCAACAAGCTATCCAGGATTGTTCAAAGATATAACGATATAACAATTGAAAATCTATTAGCTACTAGTTCAAAAAATCACAATATTCATTTGAACTAATCGTTAAAGTATTCGTACAACTACTTGCTCGTTGTAATTAGTATTGTGTAGCTATATAATACTTAGTCACGACCATATATTCCAGAATACAGATAATAAATCTTATTGCCAGGCAGTTAGATAAAAACTGTGGACCAGTAGAGAAATACTTCACCGGAAACAAGAATGGAAAAAACCGACTGAATCTGAACTACGTCTTTCGGCTATTCAAAGAACTACACAGAAAATAGACATACATTACAGCTGAATAGATAAGGATACTGCTATTTCTGTTATTCTGGTGATTAAATGAACAAACACTTCCGGAAATGAAAAGACTTAATGAACCCCACAAAGGAAAAACCTAGGAAGACGACAAAACCGAAACTCTATATCAATATCGTTATAGTTGAAACAAATACAAACAAGAGTTAAGAATGAAAATTCACTTAGAAGTATTTTTTGAAATATTCCAGATAAGAGCTGGATTTATTTTCAGAAACCTCGACCGAGTTAATCTAAAAAATAAAATAATAAGAAGCGGTTTTTAATTGATAGAAGGATAACTACAAAATTTGAATATCAAAACAGATTTGGTCTTTTTGTTTTTTACAATTTTAATTTCAAAAAATGTATTAAAAAATACTTTTCGAATTAAATTAATGTCTTATAAGCACTGCTTATATTTAATAGACGTATAAAATTATATTTGTTGATTTTTTCAATTCTATTTGATATTGTAAACTCAGTTTCGATATTTACGTCCATTAAATATAAGCAGTGCTTATAAGACATCAATTTAATTCTTAAGGTTTTTTTGAATAAATTTTTTGAAATTAAAATTGTAGAAGACTAACAGATTAAATCTATTTTGATATTCAAATTTTGAATTCTGAAAATTACTCAATAAATTTTCGGAATTGAATGAAATGCCTTAGAAACACTGTTTTTTTATAGACATTTAAAATTATCCGCACATGTGAGCGGTAGCTAACTAATAAAAAATCAAAGAAAAGTATGAAATACTGACTATCATCGTTTAATTCAATCACCAAAGACAATTTTGTTTCTATTGGATATTCAGGAATTACAAATTCCATCACAAAAAATATTCCACATAAATTTCAAAATGTCTTCAAAAGATCTTTTTTATTTCCCTCTTTAAACAACAGATATCACATTCTTCAGAAAAGGAATCTGATATTATTACCCATATTCTCCTCAATTGGAAGTTATTTGGATGGTAATAAAAACAACCCGTAAAATATATCTACATACCCTCCTTCGACAAATATTCTATTCAAAGCGAACTTTTCACGAAAGCGGAGTTGAACATCATTTGGAAAAATTAGGCGCTACTTCACAGAGAAATGTCGAAAAAAAGATACGAACATAGATTCAATATCTGGAAACTGAACGCGCATGTGTAAAAATACAAATTAAAAGTAATTCGAACAAGTATAAACATTGAAAATTCACTTGGAAAGGTATTTCTGAAATATTACAGATGTTAGACGGATTTTTTTTATTATTAATTCATTATTATCCTGATACTCCTAAATCTTTTGTGAAGATCCCTCAGAAGCTTTTTTTTCAGCTTGTGCGAGTTAGGAGTTCAGTTGTGTTCTGTGTAGGCTTTGTTACTGCGATCTTGCACCACTTTAGGTCACAGCACTGTTAATTTTTGATCCAACAGTGAAATGGTGGCAGATATCCCCCCAACTAGAAAATTTCTTTTCCACCTGAACTGGATTCGAACCCTGACTTCCCGGTCACGAGCCCGATGCTCTCCCGCTGAGCTATCCACATTCAATTATTCTCATGACAGGTCAGCTGCACTGTGATTATTCTTCAAGAACCTTGAAACTGATAACAAAAAACCGACGTACCTTTATATCTCAAAAATCATCTCTTCGTCTTATATAACATATGTATCATGAAAATGATTGAAATATTCCAAATATTACTGGGTGTTCTCAATTCATCAATTGATGTCAGTATATAATAAAATAATAATAACAATAACTTTAGTTCTGCAATATATGCATATGACTTTTTTATTTAGATATAAAGTTTCTAATAGAGCCAGCAATAAAGCAGCAAAAACTCTGGAGGTGAATACACACTTGTTTTGAGCTATTTGCTATACAATTTTACCATTTTAAACACAAACAAAATAAAATATTTTTCTTGTTTGACAGTGAATTAAAACATACCTAATTATATATTACTCAACATCAGAGGAAATCCTTAAAATTACATTGAAAATAACGAGAAAACTAAAACACGCATACCAGATATGAGAACGGGTGCATCCAACACTCTCGCTTCCTGAAACAAAGCGTCGCTTCCATAATGCTTAGGTCTCTTGAATATCAACTTTAAGATTCTCTTCTTTCTTTCCAATGGCTCGGTATGCGTTTTAACAGCAACTTCCCAACGAGTTATAGCATATCGGAGATGACTCTCTACAAGAGCGAAGTACAGCGTTTTCAACTGTGGCGTTGGTAGTACCCTGGTACCCTAGTACCCAAACTTGTGTGACAAAAAGTGTAATTTATTGGTCAAGTTCTTTAAATGCTCTGACCATTTCAAATTTGAGTCCACCGTGACACCTAAGTACTTAACCTTAGTTACACCTTCAATTGTATAATTTTTCCCCATACTCGAGATTTTGAGGTCAAAAGATAGGTTTCTTTGAATTGAAGCTTATTGGCAAATAATTTTTTTTCTTCAAACTTGTAATCCATCCAAGTTTTTATGATCTCAAAATCATTTTCCGCTTTTGCTTTTAATTCATACCAATCCGCCGCCTGACAAAATATCACGGTAGCGTCAGCGAATCCAACAATGTCTTTTACAATATCCAAGTTGAACAGCGTATCAACATATATGTTGAAGAGTACAGGTCCCTTTACCGTACCTTGGGGAACACCGTATTCCACTATTTCAGAACCGCTTGGTACTCCGTTAATTCTCACATTCTGAACCCTATCAGTCAGTGGTCCTCTTACCCCTATGTCTCCCAAAAAGTCCAACAAGATCGGGTGGCTCACCGTATCAAACGCCTTCGTCAGATCCAGAAATAGACACAAACAGACCTTTGAGGAATTGAGCGAAGGGTACACTTTTGATAGCAAAGCAAGGATCGCAACTTCAGTTGCAATATTTTCTCGAAAACTGTATTGGCATTTCCAGAGAACAGAGTATTTATTCATGTATGTTGTTAGTCTTGAATGCATTGATTTTTTAAATAACTTAACTAGGTGTGTGATCAGAGATATCGGTCAATAATTCTCAACTGAATGGTTGTCCCCCTAAAAAATAGGAATAACACTTGATTTTTTCAATTCGATCAGCCATATCCCCTTCTCCATAAACAAATATTCGAGAGGAGTCACAATTTCGCGGGAGACCTCTTTGGGTGTTTCCGTAGTTATATTATCTACAATTGGTGATTTTCTGCTAATAAGTTTTTTCATTACACAATCAGTAGGAAACAAAACAAATGAATTCAGATTTTTTTGGGTGAGTATGTGAGATTTTGTTTCACCCTACTCGATTATCTCTTCCCTAGATTTGGAAATATCTTGTTGAATTCATTGGCCATTTTGAAAGAGTCGGTCAAGATATTATCATTATCGGACTGTATTGAATCAATTTTTGCAATGCTTGATATTGATTTATTTATATCATTCACTAGCTTCCACTCCGTTTTGCTATTTATGCTGCCATCAATTTTGTTTT
The DNA here is from genome assembly GCA_034642435.1 of Megalocaria dilatata. Taxonomy (NCBI): domain Eukaryota; kingdom Metazoa; phylum Arthropoda; class Insecta; order Coleoptera; family Coccinellidae; genus Megalocaria; species Megalocaria dilatata. Next base: position 86,302,851 of record CM067854.1, read on the forward strand.
TGTAATAACTTTATATATATATATATATATATATATATATAATTGGTCAAAAAAGGCATTATTCGTCAACGAAAACCCCAAGCGGGAGTTTAATTAATATCATTAACGAGTGAGGAAAAATTCCATGCGAACTTTCGTCGCAATAAACACCAATTACCTACAGATCACCACCGTTACCTAAAGTGCTGTTGTCACTTCATAAGTAATTAATTTAAAGCTGTTCCAAAAAATAATGGCAAACGGAAGTCCAGAGATAGAGGTTCCCCTAGAGCTAGTCGAAGCTTTCCCATGTCTTTTGGCTCACTATACATGATGGGTCATAGAGGCATGAATAGGGATATAATTAACCTTGCAGGCAGAAATAATTAAGAGACGATCTGGTACCACTGTCCCATAAAGAACTTGTATTTGTCATTTGCGCAAAATGGCGACTGTGAAGGAATAACCAATTCTGAGTTTAACTGAATTTCAGTTTAAAATTTTTTTCAGTGCAATAATATGAGATGGTTCCCCAATTATTTTTGTGTTCGCTTATATTTGAAATAAATCAAGTTTATATCTCTTTCTGAAATATGGCAAAGGAATGAGAGTAGACTCGATAATCCGGAGCGCACTAATCCGGATATTTTGCTACTCTATATGGATGCTTAAATTGTGTACCTTATAATCTGTTTCGTATGACTCCATAATCCGAATTGTCGATCGTTACATATATGGTCAGCGGATTTAATTTGTCTTAACGTGTCACATATAATAAATCCGAAACTCTTTTTTTTTATGGTTAGACTTATTTTAGTGTAATGCAGAAACGAAAAACATACATTTTACTTTGACCATAAGAAGATGAAATATGAGACATATTAAAATATGGCGTTAGTGGGTATCTTCCGCATAGTATGTGACTTTGGAGCGTCCACTATTTTTGACATAAGAAAAAATAAGAATAAAATAACGGGACCTAGTTTTTGAAGATGATATTCATTAATGTTGTAAATTTGTTAGAATTGCCATTCTGCACCAGGTTTTCGTAAAATTTCACGGAACAAAATGAGTTTGGCATCTATGATTTTTTTGCACTTAAAAGTATAACAGAGAAAGCTATGGTGATACATTTTCAATTTAATATAATGAGGAGTCTGACATATAGTAAATAGAAAGTTTTTTTCGAATCTAGAGAGTTCAACATGCATCTGTTTAACAGTTCAAAACCCAAATACATCCGAATAGTTTTTGTTGATCGTCGGGTCATAAGAGGCAGACATGCATGTTTCGATTATTGTTGGTATCAGGCAATGCATCGCGTCTACGCATCTATATTTGCTCCGCACACAAATACACATACACATCATACTCCATCAAGCTCATTCCAAAAATGAACTGTATTCTCGATTATTTCCAGCGCTACAAACGGGGTGTGATGGATTGACCTCCAAGTGGTGCACCCTGGGCAATGTCATACGGTAACGGCGAACAATCTACACCCCTACCCAGTTGTAGTATCGTGGCCAAGGGTATTTTACAGGGGAGACGATGCCAGTTGAATATTTCAACTGTTACATCGCTGATCGGATGTTGTCAGTTGTCATGTCTGGCGGACATCCCCTCAGTGGGATTCTTGGCTTAATGGTCTGGATCAAGTACTTGGTAAATACAATAAAATTTCCCCTCAGACAAGGTAGAACAGCCTATGCCGAAGTCTGTATGTCTGATAGGTAGATAAGTCCTTTATAGGCGAACTCCAGACACCGGGCGACCTCTAGTTACTCCAGCACCGTGGGGCTCTACGGGGGTGGATATCTTATATCCCTGGCTACTTGTGGGGCCATATAGGAAACAAAAATAAATAAAAATAACCCTGACAAGGAGGAACAATCATTTGTTCCTCAGGCGACTGAGGAGCTCATGCAGGTGGTTACTCAGACCACTTCAGCCCATTGGAACGGGGACTGCGATACGACGGAATCCAAGGTCTTGCCAAGGTTTGCCAACTGAGACTTGGCAAACCAAAAAGAAGGCAAGACTGACTCAATAGACTCCTCAAGAGCGGCACATCGTACGATGCCGCCTTGAAAATAATCCTGGGAGAAGAGTCCAAGCTGCCGAATGTTGAAGAGGGGGATAAATCCACCTCAGAAAGAAAGGTCGGTAGCGAAAAGCTCATATCCGAAGGAAACACATCTGAGCAGATCTCAAAGCGACCTAAGACCTCCTACGTTGTGATAGTGGCTAATGAAACAAATACAAGGAAGCTCTAACCCTCTACAATGAGAGCATTAGGAAAGTCAAGAGGGACTTGTGGGGTAAGTTCTGTGAGGGTATAAATGATGTCCGCGGAACTGCCAGAATACACAAGATTCTCTCCAGAGAGCCAGTGAGAACAACCGGTTCGCTCAGACGACCGGAGGGTGGTTTCACTGGTATCAGAAAAAAAAACATTGAAGCTCCTTGCGAACAAACAGATCCCTGGATGTCAAACCTTGGAAGATACAAACGCCAGATCCAACCCTGATCATTCAATCTGGCCTGAGAGGGGCAACTGCCGAATATCCAAAAACATAGTCACGATACAAGCGGTGGGAGACGCCCTTAAACCTTTCAAAACACCGGGGGTAGACAGAATCTATCCAGCCCTACTTCAAAAGGGCATGGATGTGTTGATTCCGCATCTGCTAAAATTATTTACAAGTCTGGCTTTGAGGGTCATCCCTACAAGCTGTAAACTAACTAAAGTGGTCCATATACAAAGGTGGGACGAACAGAACCGGAACCCTTATCGTTCAAACCAATAAGTTTGACATCGTGCCTTGGTGAAGAGTCCGGAAAAGGTGATTGATGTCCATATCAGGGGTAAGGTGCTAATTGACAATCCTCCTAGCCCTCATCAATACGCCTACCAGGCCGGAAAATCGGCAGAACTTGCATTACACAATTTGGTCGGAAAATTAAACTAATCTCTCGATATTCGAGAGATAGCACTACCAGCGTTTCCACATTGAAGATGGTTTTAACAATACGCTGCCGGCTTCTCTCGCTGAAGCTATCTCTGCGAGAGGAATCGACCTGCTAATTTGTAGATGGATACAGCCAATGCTATGCGGCAAAATAATAACGACCTCATACCAGGATGAGATCTTCGAGTTCAAGGCTGCGAAGGGCTGTCCGCAGGAATGTATTCTCTCACCTTTACTGTGGACCCTTCTCGTTAATGACCTGCTAGCGATCATTTCGCTGTGGGGAATTGACCTTCAAGCATTTGCTGATGACCTGGCAATCAAAATGAAAGGTAAATCGGAGGTGACGTTATCAGCCGTCCTTCAAGAGATACTAAACACTTTTGACAAATGGTGTATAAGGGAAGATATGTCTCTTAAGCCACAAAAGGCAGTTATAGTGTCATTCACTAAGAAACGGAAGTTGAATGGAATGAACCGCCGGCTATCCGTAGTGAAACAATACAATTCTCATTTGGGGCAAAATACCTGCATGCAAATCTGTGGTAAAACCTGGGAATTAAAGCCCAGGCAGATGTAAACACTATGATGATTAGACCACAGATAATGTATGGTGCTGAAACGTGGTGGAAGAAAGGATAACAAACGGTTGGTCAACATAAGCTCACCCGACTACAGAGACAAGCTTGCCTTGCAATTACAGGTGCGTTTCGCACCACACCCACGGCAGCCATGGATATCCTACTAAATCTACCACCCCTACAGCTACTCGTGCAGAGGGATACGGAGCGGACCACATACAAACTATATCAACTGGCGATCGACAGGCCAGAGGCAATAGTAATGGAAGGCTCAGGGCTGCTGGAAGAGCTTTAAACGAACAGCACACTATCGGTGCCCTCAGATCTAATGTCAAAAGTCACGAGCCAAGAACGGTATTTCAATATAATCGTCCCCAGCCGGGACGAATGGACCCCGCACGCTGAGGTTCTATTGAGGACCGATTTCGGCTTGTTCATTGTTCACAGACAGCTCGCGATCGACGAACAGAACAGGAGCGGGAGTCTATGGGAGCAAACCAAGAATCAACCTCTCATTGACTCTCGGTCAAAACGCAACCATATTCCAGGCAGAACTATTTTTCACTGAGACCGCGGCAGAACTGTTGATAAAACGGCAAATCCACCACGGAAAAATCAAAATATATACTGATAGTCAGTCAGTACTGAAAGCTCTGGAATCCAGCTGTTATACCTCGAGAACAGTCTGGAGTTAACGCACGGCTTTGAACAGGCTCGGTATGTATAACAGAATCACTCTTGTTTGAATACCGAGCCATTTAAACTATTTGGGTAACGAGGAGGCAGATCGGCTTGGGTTTGCTGGAGCTGCGCTGCCTCTGGTAGGACCGTAATCATTCCTGGGAATACCACATGATGTGGCTAAGCGGGCGATAACAGGCAGAATGAACTCAAGACTAGAGTCTTTCTGACTGAGCCATTCTGGCCTGAAACATTCGAAGGTGTTCCTTGGAGCAGCTTCGAACAAAAAGATGGCGTACCTAGCGCTAGGTCTTGATAGGTCCAAACTAAGAACACTTGTCGGAATTATGACAGGTCACTGCAGACTAAAAGCGCATTTGCACAAAATCGGTCTGGCTGAAGACGATGAATGCAGGCTGTGCTTGAGGACACTGAAACAGCCATGCACATCGTCTTAGAGTGCCCAGCGGTGAGTCTCAGAGTGCCCAGCGGTGAGTCTCAGAGTGCCTAGCGGTGAGTAGCATCAGATTCGAGGTCTTTGGTCAGGTTTTTATAGCCCACTGCGAACTGAAAAAATCACCCCTAAAGAAGATTTTCTGTTTTATCCAAAAACTGGATCTCATTGAGGAGATATAAATTAGGGGTGAACCACAATAGTCTGTGCGGACGCAGGGGTAAGGTGAACAGACGTCCGCTCACCATAAAATAATAATAATAATAATAGCGCTACAAACGTAGAAACCCTACACAGATGCAAACAGCACTCTCACGAGTCGAAAAAATTTCTGTTTACTATATTTCCTATTATATTCGGAATAAAATATATGCAACATTAATCAACAAGACAAAAGCTATTTATTGGCATTACGGCGTAATAGGATATGACTTGAGCATGGGGAAGTTTTCTATGTTTGAAACGCTACAAATAATCAATCATAGCGTTCTTTTCTTGAATAAGCCTGGTGGGGTATGTTACATATGTGTATTCGCATGAATTAGGCAGCGCTATTGTTTGGTAAAATTTTAATGTCCCTATGTGGAGCGAATATAGGTGCGTAGCAGTATTGCATTCGTTAGCCATTAGATAATTGCATTGATAAGGTTCCAACAAGCATTGAAACATGTCTGTTACCCCGACCACCAACAAAAACTTTTCGGCCATATTTGAGTTTTGAACTATTACACAGATACAAGTTGCACTGATTTCAAGAAATCTTTATTTACCATAGCTTATAGTCCTTACTTTATTCAGAATAAAATAGGCACCGCATTAATTATTTTATTCTTGAATCATAAACCTAAAAAACAAAGCAAAATTTTCGATTATTTTGAATTATGGATTTAGTAGTGATTAATTATTGTAATTATCGAATAAACAGATTTTAACTTCACCTAGCTAGATTGATATTTTACCCGGTGTTGCAATAAGGCACCAATTCTCACACTCTATAATTGTTCAGACAAAGGATTATCATAACAATTTCACCTATGCGTCTTCAATATGCTATACGTTATGAATGAAATGCAACAATTTTTGGATAATTTTCATATGAAAAGGATGCATTGTAGCTTTTTTATGGTTTCATGTACATTGCTTTTTCCCATTTTCATCTGGTTGCTTATTCTCGCGTATTGGCCGATGAATTTTTGTTTATCAGTCCCAAAGTCACTATTTTGAAAAGTGACAGTACATCCCTACTATATTATTATATTTATATATATATATCCCTACTATTAATATTATAAATGCGAATGTAAGTTTGTTTGTTACGCTTTCACGCAAAAACTACTGAACCGATCATCATGAAACTTTGTACATATACTCTTGAAGGTATTAGAAGTAACATAGGGTACTTTATATTTAAAAAAAAAATTTTTTCACGCAATTATGTAGCCTGTTCACGTGTATCTAATGCCAGGAATTTACACATATTTGCACGCGACAGGAAAACTTATAACATTGTCTACAAAAATATCTTAAATTAATACTTTGTATTTTATTTTTTTAAATTGTTAGAATTCAGAATTATTTATTTGTGTTACGGTGAAATATATTTTAACATTTGTTGATACATTTCAATAAGCATATATTAAAGTGTTGAAACTTCTGTCTGTAGTAGATTTTAAAAATTGTTGATCTCAGCCAAACAATAAAATTTAGTTATCATATTGACTCATTACTATTATTATACCCTTACCCTTTATCTTTCATACTTATTTAATGACTCCACTGCGGGCGAAGCCGCGGGTAAAAAGCTATCCCTTATATCCCTTCCCTTATAATATTATAAATGCGAATGTAAGTTTGTTTGTTACGCTTTCACGCAAAAACTACTGAACCGATCATCATGAAACTTTGTACATATACTCTTGAAGGTATTAGAAGTAACATAGGGTACTTTATATTTAAAAAAAAAAATTTTTTTACGAAATTATGTAGCCTGTTCACGTGTATCTAATGCCAGGAATTTACACATATTTGCACGCGACAGGAAAACTTATAACATTGTCTACAAAAATATCTTAAATTAATACTTTGTATTTTATTTTTTTAAATTGTTAGAATTCAGAATTATTTATTTGTGTTACGGTGAAATATATTTTAACATTTGTTGATGCATTTCAATAAGCATATATTAAAGTGTTGAAACTTCTGTCTGTAGTAGATTTTAAAAATTGTTGATCTCAGCCAAACAATAAAATTTAGTTATCATATTGACTCATTACTATTATTATACCCTTACCCTTTATCTTTCATACTTATTTAATGACTCCACTGCGGGCGAAGCCGCGGGTAAAAAGCTATCCCTTATATCCCTTCCCTTATAATATTATAAATGCGAATGTAAGTTTGTTTGTTACGCTTTCACGCAAAAACTACTGAACCGATCATCATGAAACTTTGTACATATACTCTTGAAGGTATTAGAAGTAACATAGGGTACTTTATATTTAAACAAAAAAATTTTTTTACGAAAGATAAAACAATTGTTTGTCAAAAAATCGTCAAATTTAGCTACTTCAGTAATGAAGTTTTACTATTATTATACCCTTACCCTTTGTCTTTCATACTTATTTAATGACTCCACTGCGGGCGAAGCCGCGGGTAAAAAGCTAGTAATATTATAAATGCGAATGTAAGTTTGTTTGTTACGCTTTCACGCAAAAACTACTGAACCGATCATCATGAAACTTTGTACATATACTCTTGAAGGTATTAGAAGTAACATAGGGTACTTTATATTTAAAAAAAAAAAATTTTTTACGAAAGATAAAACAATTGTTTGTCAAAAAATCGTCAAATTTAGCTACTTCAGTAATGAAGTTTTACTATTATTATACCCTTACCCTTTATCTTTCATACTTATTTAATGACTCCACTGCGGGCGAAGCCGCGGGTAAAAAGCTAGTAATATATAATCTACATACATCAAAATATACTTGTCAGTAATACGACATGAATATTCAAACATTGAACTGATATTCAGAATGTAAAATAAGGATTGTGTAATCCATTGTCAGAATAATTATAGTATCTAAGAACTGTTATGTCATCGCTGGAGGGTAGAACATCAATCTAGCTAGTTGCAGAAATAAAGTTGAATTCTCCTTATTCCGAAATGAAATTCAGTACACAGAGAATACAGAGTGGATTTTTATTAACAAGGATAGGAAAGTCTTAAATTGTCCTATTTAGGTTCTAATTCTTCTATTTTAAGAATGAGTAACTTAAGTGGTAGCAAAGATGATTCAACTGCAAATTTTGAAGCCTGACAGTTGATTGGATTAAGATTCATTAAATTTAAAAATTTTACTCAATATCATAAACTCACCCTGGGTATTTAAAATCAAGGCCTTCAGACGAAAAAAGTTTCTCGATATAATGACCGCAGTTTATGGTTTTATTTTGTCGCATTTCACCCGGGACTGCCTGTATATTCATATACACTCACCGGCACAATTAATCACCGTATTTTGTACTACAACGTTTGTTTTCTTTGAGTACTGCTTATAGCGATGAGTTTTGTCAGTCATATTTTGAACATACTACTCTGTCAAGAAAGTACCGGGAATTTTCAATTAAAACAACATTTTTACATTTAATCGTCAAAATTTATTGGGTCGCCTTCAAAATAGGCTCCATTTGCTCCAATACATCTATGCCAACGGCACTTCCAATTATCGAAACATTTTTTATAGGCGCTTTCCGGGATGGACTTTAGCTCTCGCGCCGAATTTTGTTTTATGGCTTCAATCGACTCAAAACGGGTGCCACGAAGGGGCAATTTTAGTTTTGGGAAGAGGAAAAAGTCGCAGGGAGCCAAATCCGGCGAATACGATGGTTGCTGAAGCACGTTTGTTGAGTTTTTGGCGAGAAAGTCAGTCACAATCGTAGCTCGGTGAGAAGGCGCGTTATCGTCATGCAAAATCCATGAGTTGTTCGCCCACAAATTTGGCCGCTTCTTACGGATACGTTCACGCAAACGTTTCATAACGCCTAGGTAATACTCCTTGTTTACCGTCTGACCCTCTGGAACGAATTCGTAGTGCACCACGCCACGGATATCGAAGAACACAATGACCATCACCTTCATGTACGAGCGGCTTTGGCGTGGTTTTTTCGGTTTCTGTACCACTGATATGCACGAGTTTTCGATAGAGCATTATCACCAAAGGCCTTTTGCAACATTTTCAATGCATCGGCACACGAAAATTCATTTGCAACACAAAACTTTAAACAAATTCTTTGCTCAACGTAATCACCCATAGTAAAAATCGGCACGCACTCTGACATCGACTGCCTTAATCAGCTGTTGCAAACACACTAGTTGACAGATCCCGCTCAAGCTTGGCATAGTAATTAAGGACAGTGGTACCAACCTAAGAAAAAAAATTTTTACCTGCCTCGTTGCCCCGCCAGATTTAAATCGATAATTCCCGGTACTTTATTGACAGAATGTATAAATACCTGTGATAGTTATTCATTTCGTGATTCAATGCTCTCAGCAATTTCATTACCCTAATGCAATTATACTGCCATAAGGTGTAATCTGAGAAGCCCATGGCTGTTACTTTAACTGATCACGGGTACAGCCAACGTCAGATTAATCAGCCACTTGATGTGCCTCGAACAACTAACTAATGTGCCATAAGATATTGCAGGGAGACTTGTTTTACACCCCAAGGACAGTTCAAGGCAGACATCGATTCACATCTGCTCGAAACAACTGTTTGTTGTCAATATTGTGCTAAGAGATCGACCGCTTTTCTACAGTTATTGAAGTTCATACCAACTTTTTGAAAGAGAGAATTGTGTCAGCAAATGTACCATGAGAAGAAGACCAAAGGAAAAAGCGTTTCGACCAGCTCGGAATACGTGAACTTCTTACACAGCATTCGATAGCTAGATTTCATTTTGCAGATGAGATCAGAATAACCTTAAAAGGTTATGATGGTCGTCAGCGGTTATAGAGGAATTTGTTAGTGCGTGGAGGCAAGTAGAAGAAAATTTCATTGTTAACGCATGATAACGCAAGTTCCTATTACTCCAGAATCGTCACCGATTATGTCGATCAGATCGGTCTGCGAATTTCACTATGTACAGCGCGCTGTCCTGGTCTCAATCTTATAGAACACTTATGGGACAATCTTAAAAGACAAGACAAACAAGAGGACCAACTCCAACTTCTAGAGAGAACTGTAAAGCAGTTGGGGAAGAGTAATAGTAAAATATCCCCTAGTTCGATACTCAGAAAATAATGAATGCACCATCAAATAGACTTCATGAAGTCATTAGAGCTCGAAATGGTGATACACGTCATTGAACAAATGTGAAATCGTCTAGGAAAAATCAAGTATAGTCCATCTAGAAAGTATCCGGAAAAAACAAGGCTCAATTGTAATTATTTGGTATATATTTTTAATTCTTCAATTAAAAAATTGTAACAACATATTCATCTTATTTTCTCATACAACCTCCATTCACCTGTAAACACTTGACTTAACGTCGAGATACACCCGAAACTAGATCACCTCCATAATTTTCGGTGTTGTAGTCCAGGACTGTAAAACTGACTGAATTAAATAATCTTTATTTCGTGGTGCTGGTCGTTCAACTTCAATCTTCATTAGTCCCCTTATGTTTTCAATAGGACTAAGATCTGGTGAAGTTGCTGGCCATGAAATAGTAGTCACTTGGTGTTTTTGCATCCAAGCTTGTGTATAGGCCGAGATATGGCATCTCGCATTATCCTGCTGAAAACTCCAAACCTTCTGGATATAAAGTATCCGCCGTTTCAAAGTGAAAATTATTTACTGACAGTTAGTTAGTTAATAGCACGTACATGTACATTTTATGACACAGTTTGAGACTTAAATTATATCGAAGATATCGTGGCTATGCAGCGTCGTGTGTCTGCTTTAGTCACGAAAGGTCCCCCGTTATAGATCCACAGAGAAACCAAACTATTGGTATAAAATATATAAATATTGAATTTTAATTAGTTCAATTAATGAGTGGTCTTCTGCATGACCTTTTTTCATGCACAGGTTCCGTAGTGTAGCGGTTATCACGTCTGCTTTACACGCAGAAGGTCCCCGGTTCGATCCCGGGCGGAACCAACTTTTTGGCATGAATTAAAATATTGAGATTTCATCAGTATTTACACAATTATACTCTGCATGTCTTTCTATTCTTGCACAGGTTCCGTAGTGTAGCGGTTATCACGTCTGCTTTACACGCAGAAGGTCCCCGGTTCGATCCCGGGCGGAACCAAGTTTTTGGCATCTGTTTTAATAATGAGATTATATCTGTTTATTCACCAATCATCTCCTGCACATCTGCGTATACATTTCTTAGTATAGCGGTTATCACGTCTGCTTTAAACGCAGAACGTCACCGGTTCGATCCCGGGCGGAACAATGTTTTTCTTAAATGTATATAATATTGAGATTTTATCAGTTTATTCACGTAATGGTTCCTTTCATGCCTCTATGTATTCTCAGAGGTTCCGTAGTGTAGCGGTTATCCTTCTGCTTTAGACGCAGAAGTTCCCCGGTTCAACCCCCGGGCGGAATTAAGTTTTTTATGTTGAATAGAATATTGACATTTTATCAGTTCATTCATAAAATAATATTTGCATGCCTCTTTATTATTGCAGAGGTTCTATAGTGTAGCGATTATCACGCCTGCCTTACACGCAGAAAGCCCATGGTATCCATTCCGGACGAAAGTTTTTGGCATGAATGATAATATAATGATAAATGAATGAATGATAATAAATAATAAATTGTATCAGTCCTTACTTGATGAAAATCCATATTCTGATTTTCACAAATTTTTATTGTTATGTTCACAACAATTGTTTCGCTATCACAGTAGCATCATCAGGCAAGATCACATTTTGAATAACTAGGCTTGTTTCCGAAATCCGTTGCTATTTATATTACAGTAAGTACAATAAATTTTTATTGAGCACTAAAACCCAAAAAAGGGTCTCTGCAAATTCCAGCTTATCTGAATATATTTAACAGAGGTGAGTTATTTAAATCTATTTGTTCGTTAAGTAATATTCCAATTTTATTATGTTTATTTATCTCTAGGGATTCTAACAGATTTAAGACATAACTTTTGCTTTCTATATGTAGAATTTCAAAGTTATGGTTGAAAGTATGTCCTGTTTCTAACAAATGGTTGAAATATGTAGAATTACTTTTATTATTGAGAAAACTCTTCAAATGTTCACAAATTCTATGACGGAAAGTTCTTCCAGTCTGCCTATGTAAACTTTAGGGCAATCACCGCAGGTTAACTTATAAATCCCCGATTTATCATCTTTATACATTCTGTCAAGAAAGTACCGGGAATTATCGATTTAAATCTGGCGAAGCAATGAGGCAGGTAAAAATTTTCCTAGGTTGGTACCACTGTCCTTAATTACTATGCCAAGCTTGAGCGGGATCTGTCAACTAGTGTGTTTGCAACAGCTGATTAAGTCAGTCTATGTCAGAGTGCGTGCCGATTTTTACTATGGGTGATTACTATGGGACGATAACGCGCCTTCTCACCGAGCTACGATTGTGACTGACTTTCTCGCCAAAAACTCAACAAACGTGCTTCAGCAACCACCGTATTCGCCGGATTTGGCTACCTGTGACTTTTTCCTCTTCCCAAAACTAAAATTGCCCCTTCGTGGCACCCGTTTTGAGTCGATTGAAGCCATAAAACAAAATTCGGCGCGAGAGCTAAAGTCCATCCCGGAAAGCGCCTATAAAAAATGTTTCGATAATTGGAAGTGCCGTTGGCATAGATGTATTGGAGCAAATGGAGCCTATTTTGAAGGCGACCCAATAAATTTTGACGATTAAATGTAAACATGTTGTTTTAATTGAAAATTCCCGGTACTTTCTTGACAGAGTAGTATGTACAGTTTTTATCATTTATAATAAATTTACTCAAGTTTGAATTCGTTTTAAATGAAGTCCTCAAATTATATTTATTTTTGAGGTATGTAGCAATTTTCTCAGAAATACCTTTATTGTATTTTAAGGAAATGTATTTAAAATTTTCTTTTATATTAGGAAACACCATATTTAAATCTATTTTATTATTTTTATTCATCAACAATTTGTCTATCAACTTAGGATCATAGTCATTATTAATAGCTATTTGTTTAATTATGTTCTGAAATATAATTTTCTCGATTCATGGGAATATTAACTTATTTATGGATCATACAATTAAATGCTGATAATTTTTGATTTAGAGGATGATTTGATTTATTGTGTATAATAGAATCCGCATAGGTTGGTTTGTGAAATATTGAAAAATCATGTGAATTATTTATTCGAGTAACACTTAAATCAAGAAAATTAATAGAATTATTATGTTCGGTTTCCATAGTGAATTTAATTGGCGGATTCTATTATACAAAATAAATCAAATCATCCTCTAAATAAAAAATTATCAGCATTTAACTGTATGATCCATAGATTAGTTAATATTCCCATGAATCGAGAAAATTATATTTCAGAACTTAACATAATTAAACAAAATTAAACAAAGGAAACTTAGGATCATAGTCATTAATAATGACTATGATCCTAAGTTGATAGACAAATTGTTGATGAATAAAAATAATAAAATAGCTTTAAATATGGTGTTTCCTGATATAAAAGAAAATTTATATTTCGGGAACATGCTTAGTTATTCAAAATGTGATCTTGCCTGATGATGCTACTGTGATAACGAAACAATTGTTGTGAACATAACAATAAAAATTTGTGAAAATCAGAATAACCTTATTTAAATATTATTTGTTATGAATGATAATATTACGATTTTATCAGTTTATTTACACAATCTTATCTTATGTTCATTATTCTATTATAGTATAAATTCTGTAGTGTATATTGTATAGATTCTGTAGTGAAGCGGTATCACTTCGGTTCGATCCTACAGGAGCCAATTATTTGGAATATATCAATCATTGAAATCTAGTTCAATTAGTTAATGATCCTCTTCATGCTTATCGTAAAGGTTCCGTAGCGGTTATCACATTTATTTTACACGCAGAAGGTTTGCGATTTTGAATGAAATATAATACTGATATTGAGTGCATTAATTCACTTAATAAAACACGAGTTTGATATGAATTATAATATTTACATTTTATCAGTTTATTCACACAATGATCCTCTGCCTGCCTGTCAATTATTTCACAATTTTCTTAGTGTAGCGATTATCACCTTTGATTTACATGTGGAAAATTCCGATTAGACCCCAGGAGAACCAACCTTTTGTTATGAACTGTAATATTAAGATTTATCAGTTTTTTCACACAATGATCCTCTGCATGTCATTCTACTATTACACAGGTTCCGTCTAGTAGCATTTATCACTTATGCTTTGCATGCAGAAAGTCCTTGGTTTGATTACGGGAGGAAACAAATTTTTATACCAAATCATATATCCTTTTATAACTAAATAGCACTAAATTTTCGCAATATCTGGTGGACTTAGAATTAAATATATCTATCAGTTTATTTAGGTTAATAAAATCCCCAGAGATATTTTACATAAAGTTCTATTATTTTCACCATAAAATGTATATAAAATCAAATTGAAATGAATTAATTCGGCTGATCCTTATCAAAAATCATTAATAAGGAATATGAGCTATAGTAAGCGGTTAACCTAATTGAGAATCAGAAAATGAAATCAGGTAAACTTAAGAATTGTTTCAGCCGTTACTATTTGGTAGTTGATAATAATTGAAACAAATTGCAGAAATTACAAGGTTTATTACCAATAAAAATATAATATATAATATAATAAAAATATCATATTTTTATCGGTAGTAAAACATAGTAATTTCTACAATTTGTTTTCTTAAGGTAAACTTAAGATGGTTCCATCGATATCAGACCAGGACCTTCTGCGTTTGGAGCAGACGTGATAACCGGCTACACTACGAAATCTCATGTGAGTGATCGCTAAATGCAGGACGTCTCTGGTTCGATCCCTGGCGTGAACAAATTTTTTGTACGAAAACTACTACTGAGAGTTAGTTGTTTCATTTATCCAAAGATTATCAGCATGGAAAGATGGAATATTAATATCCGCAGCGACAACTGGCTTGATCGCCTCCTAGAGTCTAAGGATTTAATTATTATATGGTCCGTGTAGAAAGTATCCGGAAAAAATACAGCTTAATTGTGATTATTTAGTATATATTTCTAATTTTGAATTACACAGTTATAGCAAAATATTCATCTCATTCACTTATTCAACCTCCATTTCACTGTAAACACTTGACTCAACGTCGAAGTACACCCGAAACTAGATCACCTCCATAATTTACGGTGATGATAGTCCAAGACTGTAAAACTGACTGAATTAAATCATCTTTATTTCGTTGCGTTGCTCGTTCAACTTCAATCTTCATTAGTCCCCAAATGGTTTCAATGGGACTAATATCTGATGAAGCTGTTGGCCATAAAATGGTTGGTCACTTGGTGTTTTTGCATCCAAGCTTGAGTATAGGTCGAAGTAAAGCATCTTGCATTATCCTGCTGAGAACGCCACCCCTCTGGATATAAAGCATGCGCCGTTTCAGGGAGAAAATCGTTTAGAATGCCCAATACTTTTCAGTATTAATGGCACCATCAACTGTACAGACAGGCGTAGTACCACGGTGAGGTATTGATCCCCAAACCATTATTTTGGTGGCAATTTGAACGGTAACAGGTTGTTTTGATAAGATTTTCAAGTGATTTTCACCAAGTCGGAAACAACTGTCATTAGATATAAAGATATTATTAAAATTATCTTCTTGAAAACGTTGAGATAGTTATATCCTTCTTTCCTTTTGTAAAGGTGTCATTATAGGAATTATTTTTGGTTTCCTTGATATGTATCCTTATCGTTTCAGTAACATACGGACGGTTTCTGCATACACATACTTTCATATTTCGTTGATTTCCAAATCTATTAGCCAATTTGCGAAACCTCGGGCGCGGATTGTGTCGTCCTAAGACCAATGAAGCATTTAAATTGTTTCCTTTAATCTTACGCGGTCTTCCTGAAACTGGTCTATGCCTCATAGCCATGCCATTTTTTATCCTCTTTATTGTCTCATATACAGCACTTTTTCCCAGTTCAGTCAATTGCGCTAAAATTTTAACGTTTCGAAAACCTTTTCTATACAAATATTCCACCTGTTTTTTTCTATTTGCGACATTACTCCATAAATTGTTTACCTATTTACAATCAACAATATTCAACAAATAGTGTTGCCATGCAATTTTGGCCATAGCCGTCTATCTGCACAACCTATTTTATACATTTTCTATTATCCTAGAATGTTACAAAAAAGAAGTTTATTAAAATTATGAAAAATAATAAATTCCGGATACTTTGTAGGCGGACTGTATATTAATTAAATCAAAAGTTGATAATACGGATCACAGAAATAAATTTTATGGAAACTTTTGAAAGATGTTCTAATCCATTAAACAGTACTCACGATATACATAAGGTTCGATTGAGTATTATCGAATAAAACCTATGAAAATAGTGAAATGACTGGTGAGCGTTTAATTGTGTCAGAGTGATGGTACTTGTTTTGATATTTTGAGAACGAAAGCCAAATTTATTGACGATTTTTCAATGTAGATATCTCTCTGTATAAAAGAGCACAAGACACGATATTTTAGAGATTTCATTTATCTAGTTCTCATTGATCCGTATTATGGAGTCTATGCAGTATATTAATATTGAAGTAATATTTTCGAGAAAAATATTTGTTCATTTGTACGAATCATAACAAAAAAGTTGAATTTGGAACAATAGTAGTTTCCTTTCTATTATACACCTGCATTAATAGAATTTCTTTCCTCTGAAATGGCTGAGTAATCAAAATATATTTTAAAACGCGGAACTGAATCCTGCTCGTTCTACTTTTTCTGATTGAATTCACAAGATTCCTTCCAGTTAGTTGAAGTTGGTAATTCTTTTTCCATTTACATATGGATTGAAGTTCATCTCCATAATTTCATTCAGAAAGGCATTCCGGAAAGTTTTTATCGCTATGGTATGAACACAGTATTCCCCAGTTTCCCTAGCTCTAATCGAGGAAGTTTTACTTTTATTGTGAATTCGTGCAATATATTTCATGATTGTTCAATGAGTCCTCACTAGATTTTATAAACAAGTCCTTCATGATTTGTGAGTTTTTGTATATCCGTAATTGAAAATAGCAGATGTTTCTAGAGATCATTGATCTCAGAAGTTGAATATACAGAATGTTCCTGAATTGGTGCAAACAAAGAGGGGTTTTCAAGATGCAGGCTCTTAGAGCTTGAATTTCTTAAAAGTTTTTTCATAACTTCTTAATTTCTCTTTCATCTTTAAGATATTTAGCTGAAATTCTGCCAACATATTACACTGCAACATCATATTAAATAACCACTGATTATAAAAATCTACAGAGTGATAATCTTGCTTGAGTGATCTTCCCTTTTTGACTCCACAATTCCCTTATCTTTGGCCACTGGCAGTTCCAAAAATATTGAAACGAATATTTATTTGTTTCATCAAAAGACTTCGACAGTTCAAAAATTTTCGTATCTGTTAGCGTTGTCGAAAAATAGAACAGTTAAACAATTCTTTCTGACTCGTCAGTTGAAGCGAAATTTCCAAAACAATTCTGTAGGATTTGATATATTTGGATAATTTCATGGTTGTCATTATAAAATAAAACACTTGTTTACATTTTCTACTTTATTTTTGGTATTGACGTACGTTTCGTCTTTGCTAGAAAGACTTCATCAGAATTATATATATATTATTTATATTCTGATGAAGTCTTTCTAGCAAAGACGAAACGTACGTCAATACCAAAAATAAAGTAGAAAATGTAAACAAGTGTTTTATTTTATAATGACAATTACAACTGATTTCTACCAAGCAACGGCCCAATCTATCATAAATTTCATGGTTATTAGTTTTGAGATATCAAATCAAACTCATGTTTCTTCAATAGTAAAAGTGTTTTCAAAACTTGTTTCAATAACAAATTGCAAACGCTAACTTTCAGGTTTAAATAACAATAAAATACAACGACACGCAGATGGATATTTCAGGTAAGGAGATGATCTTGAACAAGCTGAATATTTTCCATCTGAAATATTAAGAGTAGAAATGAGTTCGTGCGGTTTTGATAACAGCTGTCGCTACTTGTTTATTATTCCATTATTTCATCTGGCAACACCTTCATTTTGAAGTGTCATCATTAGGCTTTTTTTTTCATTATCTGTCATCTCGCTGAAGTGTAAACAACATAGTTTCTGTGTGCTCTGAAATTGTCAACTCTTATACCAAATAATATGTTTTTGCTGAAAGTTTTACTTCATTTCTTCAATATGAACAAGAACGCTGCCCAAAGTCATGTTTTGTCCGATTTAAAAGTGGCAATTTTGATTTAGGAGACGAAAAACGACCCGAAGTGTCACCAAACCTCGAGGATGAAGAACTAGAGGTAAGGCTCGATGAAGATCCACCACAAACGCGAGAGGAACTCGCAGAAACACTTGGAGTTACTCAACCAACCATTTGCTATCGTTTAAAAGCATGATCCGAAAGAAAGAGAATTGGGTGCTGCATGAACTGAACATCGAACGCCGTTTTTCCATGTTGCTGCTTCAAAGACAGAAAATTTGTCTTTGCATCGAATTGTGACTGACGATTAAACGTGGGTTGATTATGATAATATAAAACGCCCCCCCACCCAATCACTGATAAAAAGCATAGAAATGTGTCCTGGAACGGGACAAATACTACTTTGTTCTTTTCTGACAAAAGTAAAACAGCTTCTGCCCACAAAAATAAAACTTAAGAAACTGATCGGAAGGTTGTTTCAAATAAAAGAACAACAACAATAAAGCTAGTGTCCATCGTTTTTTTCGGCCGAGAACAATGAACCAATCTGCGAAGTCAATAATGCTCGCACTAGTAGTATTAACAAAATCAAAATTCTACAGTTAAATGTCCAGTGTATCACCAATAAGCTGGATTAACTTCTGTCAGAGAAGAAACCGGAGATTGTGAGCATTTTTGAACATTGGTGCAGTTCGGAAAATGTAAAAAGCATGACCATCTCTGATCATATACAGGCTGACTACTACTGTTGCCCCAATAGAGCACAACGAGGTGTGAAAAGTTTGAGCGTGACGCGATTTTCTGAAGAAATGGTCTGCGAAATAAGTGGAACTATATAGAAGGCTCATAACACCCGATTGGCCATTTTAAGTGTATAACGTCCAGGTTCTGGTAGTTTCGAAATTTTCTTAGACAAAATATCGGCTGCTCTGTATTATTGTTGGAGCATAGCCAATTTAATATTTCTTTGATTTTTGAAGCTCATATCAGTGATCACTGTGTTCTGTCACTTGAATTATCTATTACCTTTAGCCAAGGTCTAGGCAAAAATTTGAGTCAACAAAATCTTGATGATTTTATTTATCGTGTTTCAGGTTGTAGTTTTCAGGATTTTACAAGTCTGCTCACATTGATGAGTGTTTAGAAACATTCATTTGTGATATTTTTTAATATTGTTGCCCATCTATAAGATATAATGTTAATGGTCAACACGAAAGTAAATGGATTACTCAAGATGTTCTTTCCGCTAGAAGAGCTTAAATGATCTTTATTAGTTACATCATAACCTCAAAAATCAATCCACTTATGATTTATACAAACAAGCTAAAACTTCTTATCCTTCTCTTATAAGAAGAACGAAATTCCAGTTCCATGGTGGTATTGTTGAGAAATTTGACAAGAACATGACAGTATGGGCATGGTTAATACAATGGCAGGACGTAAAAATAGGGGTCAAAGGTCTATTGTACCAGACATTGAGGGAGTTTCGCATGACGATCCTAAAGTCTTAGCGGATATTTTCGCTAAACACTTCACCTCGGTTGCAGAGACCTCCCTCAGATGTTTTTACAAGTGTTCATTATCCCCTTCATGTACCACCTCTTCTATGCTGGGTAATACTTTTTGCTTTCATATTGAGAAAAATATTATTTTTGCTTTCATCCAGTTCTTCAGCATGAGGTGATCGATGTTATAAGATCTCTTAAAGATAAAAAGAGTTCAGGAGTTGACTGCATCTCTGCGAAGATTCTGAAGTCGATAAATGAGGAAATAAGTGGACATTTTGCGCTTGTCATTAATCTGTCAATTAGCACGGGTGTGTTTCCTCAGATTCTCAAAAAGGCGATAGCTATTCCGGTCCACAAAAAAATAGTATAAGTGATAATTGGAAATACCGATGAATTTCCTTACAAAGTGTCTTTTCTAAAGTTTTCGAAAAAATAGTGCAGATTAGAATGATGGAATTCTTCGACAAGTTTCAAATTCTTAATACCGCACAGCACGGTTTCAGATTTGGCCACTCAACTCAATCCGGAGCTTCACATTTTGCCGAGTTTGTCTATAAAAGTCTAGATAATGCCTCACGTGTTGCAGAATTATTTGGCTTATCAAGAACATTCAATAGTCTTGTTCTTCAGTTCATAATAGACAAGCTGTGTAATTTGAGATTCAGGGGAGTATTCATGAACTGGATCCGAAGTTATCTCGAATGTAGGGTAGCAACTGTTAAAGTTAACGGTTCATTTTTCAGCGGGCAAGACCTTAAGTTAGGAGTGCCCCAGGGCTCTGTTCTGGGCCACTTCTTTTTTTGTTATTTATTAGTGACCTTCCCGCCAATCTGAGGGAATTAATAACATGAATGGAGTTTGCGATTGGCACTAGGTGAAACATTATAGCAAGTTTATTCAAAATAATTCACACAGTTTTTATGACCGAAACACGTGTTAGGATTCGGAATGAATTGTGAAACATAAAAATTGTGTGAATTATTTTAAATAAAACTGAGGGAACTATTCGTTAAATTGTTAAATTGCGAAAACTTATCAGCCAACTTGCTCAGATTTATTTTGTTTGCTGATGACTCCTCTATAGGGATCACTACAGAGACCTTGGAAGAGTTACAGAGGTTATGTGAACTGCTTGTGCGGAGCTTTAAAGAATGGTGCTATTTAAATAGGACTATATTAAACATTGATAAAACGGTGTGCGTTCACTTTTCCTTGTCATAGGATAAGAATAAATTCACTATTCGGCATTTGGATACAATTATTCCATGTAAACCAACTACTAGTTCCTAGAAATCCATATCGATCGTCGACTCATGTGGAATTCACATATTGATTATGGTTGTTAAAACTCAGTAGATCCTACTATGTTTTGAGTAGTAATTAAGAATTCACTTCTTTTAATATCTCTTATAAATGTCTATTATAGTTTATATATTATATATATGTTATTATCAGAATAATATATATATATATACAGGGTATTTACTTCTAAAAGGGCTTTTCCTTTAAAATCAAATATACTTCAGTTATCCTTGTATCCTCATAAAATTTGATCACATATCTGGAAACGGCATTAAATTTGCTACGAGATAGGAAGTTCTTTGTGCAAAAAAGTTCTTATTGCGGGCGTCGTAAGGAGATGAATATTACGATTGTGGAATGAACAGAATCAGTCATATTTCTCCAATGGTTTTATCGATGAAAATTTATTGTTTATGGGCATGTTTTCTTTTCAACAATAAATATCTCATTTTATGTGCTTTCGAATAACAAATCCACTTTTGTGCTAGCTACTTGTCCTCTGCCATAATATTATGGCTAAGAAAATAACAACGAAAAGTTGAAATAGACCTAAATTTGAAATCTCGAAGCTCTTTATGATTGAATATTAAAGTAATTCTCATGGAATTCAGGAATTCATCTGTCGAATCAAAATATCTTAAACGAATAGACTGAATTTCAATAATACAGTTTTTATGAAAAAATGTATAGAAAACAGAATACTACTACTTATTACAATTGTTCGAAATGTCCACCACCTTGTTCAATATATTCCACACATCGTTTTCGCAGTGAATCGACAACACTGCGAATTTCGCAGCGTTTCTGCCCCATTTTTGCACAGCATAATTGTATTCTTTCGATCAGATCCCCTCGAGTCTGAACGCTAATTTGATATACTGTGTTCCAGACATAAAAATCCAAAGGCTTAAGATTGGGGCTTCTTGCTAGCTATCTTACCGGACCGTACCTTCCAATCCATTGCACTCCAAAATATTCATTCATTAAGTCCCGTACATTCCGGCTATTATAAGCTGAAACCAGACATTATGTCTGTTAGCCAAAGGCATTTCATCCAATATGTCTCTTAAGCTACTTTGATATGCCATTCTAAAGCACACTGAATGAGGTATTTTTTTGGTGAAAAGAAAACATGTCCATAATTAATTATTTTTCGTCGATAAAACCATTGGAAAAATATATACACACAAAAAAATATATCTGTGGTTTACCCTTGATCTAGAAGATTGAAAGACAATTTAACGTGCTAAATAAAAACTTCTGAATATATCAGATGTTTCACAGAAGAAAGTCTAGTCGATGACACTTCTCAAGTGTTTTTTTCAATCTAGTTCACTAAACCTTTCTTCATTCAATAATTATCGAATGGTGCTATTTTTCATTCTAGGAATTTCATAAATGAACTCTTTCTCTGATTCGAAGAAAGATCACCTAGGGCAAGAGCTCAAATTTCGGAAAATTATGGAATTAGAATATTGACGAATAATGTCTTTAGACAATTCTATTGCTTACAATTGAAGTGTACAAATACGGAATCGCGAGAAATAAATTGATGTGTTCCGGGGGTTCCCAAAACATCGATTGAGTGATGTGGCATGTTTCAGTTGAGATACTCTGTACTTTTGATTCACGGTCAAAATGTTGACTTGTATTAAAACTATCACTTACCTTCATGAGCACGTACTAATATATCTAAAATATAAATAACATCACAGGCATAGTCGAGAGTCCACCACAGCACCGGAACAGAGTTGTTAAGCTCCCAGAAAACGGCTCTGCCCAACACGAAGACAACGTTGTAGAGGACGGCTAAGGATACCAGCATCAACCACTGTAACGAATCGATTTTAGTGAATTTACGTCCTATTTGTTCAAAAAATTTCATTGTTTTCGCGTGCTTGTCAATTGTACGCCGTTAATTTACTAATTGCCACTTGATAGTATGAATTCAGTAGGCGGGTACGTGGTAAAATATGCTGGTGTTAACAATGAAAGAAGATAGCAGTTCCAGTTATTTTCGGAGGCATGATATGATAGTTTGGAAACACAGGTGTGAATTATCGATTAACAATTTCTTATTCAAATTTCCAAAGCGGACTCTGCAAAAGATTTATTTTAAGGGGTTTTATGGGTATTTTCAACCTGATTTTAAATACCCATTAAAATAAGTATTATAAAAGCACTGACAAGTGCTTTGGATTATAACAGCTTTTCTAGTAATGATATATGTCTTTGAAATCAATAAGTATTTGCAACAAAAGCAAAATTTGTTTGTTTCAAAATGTAGCTCATGACAATCATTTTCTGAATAAAACGGTACTGAAACCCCCAGTTTAGCTTCTGGACAACAAACATACCTACTTCTTTGCCGGCGATGTTAATATAGATATTGAATCGAATACTGATTTTTGCAGTGAGTATCTTAATATATTGGGAGAATTTGGATTTCATTCGATGATAGATAAATACACAAGAGTTCAGAATACATCTACGACTCTACTAGACCATATTTTCATCAAGGACTCGATGCTCCCTTTGGGTTGCAGCTCATATGTCATTCGCTGCAATGTTACAGATCACTTTCCTACGCTGGCAATATATCCTGCCTCAACTCTCAAATATTATAGGCCCCCAATAAAGAAAACATTATTCGATCGAAAAAATTTCTACCAGGTTATGCAGGCAGAAGACTGGAGTGATTGTTATTGCTTGAATAACGTGAATCTGATATCGGAATGCTTGATCACAAGAATAACTAATGCTATGATGTTATTTTCTAGAAGACAAGTGAAAGGTTGTGAGACAAAGAGAAAACCGTGGATAACGAAAGGCTTGGTGAAATCAGCTGATGAGAAGCAGAGAATTTATAGGCAAGTGGTCAGAAACCCGGATGATACTGAATTACTTAGAGAATATAAAGCATACAAAAATAAATTCACAGATTTGCTCAAGATAACAAAGAAAGAGTACTACTTCAAGCAGATTAAAGAGAACAAGGATAATCCAAGAGCCCTCTGGAAGAACATCAAAGAACTGACAGGTAGTAGGCGAGCTCAAGCTGAAATACTAAAGAACAAGTACGCAAATGAAGATATAACAACCACGGATAAATTAGCTCGAATATTCAACTCGTACTTCATTAATGTCGGTAGGGAGATCGATATAAAACATATTCACAACACAAGGCATAGGAGAGAGGGCGAGTATGTCACAGAAAGGGCAGCTAAAGCAGTGGGTCAGAGATCGTTTTATCATATAGCTCCAAGAATCTACTCTCAAGTTCCACCTAATATAAGAAATATGAACAGCTTTCATTCATACAAAGAAAAGTTGAAAATCTGGTTGAAGAATTTGCTTCTAGATGAAATTGACAGGGTGGCCGTGGTTTCTACTTGGAGTGGTGAAGGATGTTTGTTTTCAGCACGTGGATCTTGTTTGTTATTATCATTATTATTTTTTTTTTTGGATCATATTGCTTTATTTAAGTATTTGTGCAAATATATTTTTTATTGTATTAATTTAGATTGTTATAATTTAGTATAAAATTTTTCTAAATTTATTTTGAAGTAAATCACATTATTGTTGTTATTATCATTATTATATTAATTGTGAGAACTCTTTCATTCATGTAGTTTTGGGAAATAAACATTATTATTATTATTATTTGCTGAATCAAATTCATAAATTTATTTTCGGTGAATCTTAGCAAAAATTCATACAAGCGGCGCTCAATGTCTTCTCGGTAGAGGCATGAAAGATAACTCAGTAGGTTTTGGAAAAATTCTATTTTTCAATGTAGTTCCCTAGAACTTCAATACATTCGTAAGATCGAGAAATAAGCTTCTCTGAATGTTGTGAAAAATATTCTTCCGGCATTCCGTCAATTTAAATATTATTGCTGCTTTCAGTTCGTCGGAAAATCGCTTTCCACAAAGTTATTTTGTGACATTGGAAATAGGAAGTAGTCACTGGGGGGCCAAGTCTGGACTGTACGAAGGATAAGCAATTTTTCCGAAGCCACATTCCCGCACGCGGACCTTATGAACGGGCGTGTTGCCGTGAAGCAGCAATAACCCCGCTGTGAGTTTTCATCGTTTATCTGAAATTCCGCAAAGTAGTTCCGTATGATGCTGTTGTGATGCTTTCACCCTTTTTAGTGTATTTTATTAATAAAACACCTTCAGAATCCCAAAAGATCGTAGTTATTATTTTTCCAGCGGATGGGGTGACTTTAAACTTTTTTGGAGGCTGTGCATCCTTTTCAATCATGTGCATGGACTCTTGTTTACTATCAGGGCATGGTTATGAACCCATGTTGCATCCCCAGTCACTAGCTGGTAGAAAATAGTCGATGGGTCTTCTCCACAGAGCTCTCAAAACTCCTTACAGCACTCGACTCGCACTTGCTTCTGAAGTGCGGTGAGCATTCTGGATACCCACCCTGCACTGACCTTTGAGAGGTTAAGATGGTCATGTTGGTACCCACAGATAGGTTTGTCATCTCTGCTAAAATCTTGATTTTTATTTTGTACCTTCAATTACCAACTTTTCCACTTTTTTCACATTTTCTTCAATGGTTATACAGATGTATGTTGGACTGTCTCGATTTCTAGAACTTTCTATTACCATAGATCATACTATTTATTAATGATTTTTGGTACAGATCAGCTGAAATAATTTATTTTGATGGAAAAATAATGATCGTAAATTAATGAAATTTCGTATTAATACCCTCTGATAGTGTTATTAGTAAATGAGATATTTAGATAACTCACATTATTAGCAAATCACCCCGATACCGAGAATAGACTGAACGCCCCTCGTACGTAAGTTGCTCAATACAGCATTCCATATTTAATTCCAAACAGTGCCTAGTTCGAAATTTTTTTGCAGAAATCAAAGACTTCCATTATAGCCACAAAAAATCGAAATCGCAACTTGTTCTCTGGAGTTTTCAAATTACCCAAACCTCTATCTCAATAACTCTATGAGGTAATAAAACAGGTTTTTCAATTTTTACTCGATTTTTATATATACTTGATATAAGGATTTTTTAATATCTTAAATATCAAACAATAATTCTGTTGTTATTGTTATTTATGGCGAGCGGGCGTCTGTCCACCCTACCACTGCGTCCGTACGGACTATTGTGGTTCACCCCTAATTTATATCTCCCCGACGAAATCCAGTTTTTGGATTAAACCGATAATCTTGTTCAGGGGTAATTTTTTCAGTTTGCTGTGGGCTGTAAAAGCCTAACCAAAGAATCTGATGCGACTCACCGCTGGGCACTCTGAGACGATGTGCATGGCTGTTTCAGTGTCCTCAAGACACAGCCTGCATTCATTGTTTTCACACAGACCGATTTTGTGCAAATGCGCTTTCAGTCTACAGTGACCTGTCATAATTCCGACAAATGTTCTTAGTTTGGCCCTATCCAGACCTAGCGCTAGGTTCGCCATCTTTTTGTCCGAAGCTGTTCCAAGGAACAACCTCGAATGTTTCAGGCCAGAATGGCTTCGCCAGAAAGCCTTGAGTTCATTCTGCCTGTTATCGCCTCGTTAGCCATGTCATGTGGTAATAATTCTGTTATACCCAACTACAAATTTTAATTTTATAATATTTTTTAAAAATTTTTTTAATAAAATTAAATGGGTGACCTAGAAAATACTGTTTCCTTTTTAATGGACATATAGAATTAACACTAGTTACACAGTTCAAAAGGAGATGAAATAATCCAAAGAAATCATTAAAAGTTGATCTTACCCGAAAAGAAATTAGCACTGTTTCCTATCGGTATTATGAAAAAAATGAATTCCACTCTGAAAATGTCAGTGGTTATATCTAGAAAATACCATGTGCATGAGTGAAAAAAGGATTGTGATTATTTCATATAGAATTAAATAATAAAAAGGTCTATTTTCTATTTTTTAACCGGATAAAAGGTTTTCTCAATATCATAGGACGTAAATGGTTTTTCAGTCTTACTACTACAGACTATTTGCGTTCTTTCTGCCTTCAGTTCGGGACACACGTGGTCGTATAAGTTAATATAATAGATATGATTATCGATGAAAGTTTTCAAGCCTTTTTGAAGATGCGTTACAAAGTTGTGAAGAGTTTTTTGAAAGAGAGGTTGTTTCAAAAAATTTCTTGATTTCATGCTGGACATTTTTAGAGTGGAATGTGATATGGAATGATAGAGTGGAATGTGATATGGAATGATAGAGTGGAATGTGATATGGAACAGTCCTGTTTCCACTAAATGTTAGTTAGGTAAGTACGATCGATATTTTATATTCGCTTTGGCTTTTGTATCTCTTTTTGATACTTTGTGATTAGTTTTAATTTTGTTTGTCTATAAAAAACGAAACAGTGTTTTCTAAGACATGTATTCAATTCAAAATTAAAGTATTTAAGGAATTTAATGAAATTAAAATGTAAAATGAGGTATGACAGAATTTTTTGTTAATTAAGGTAATTCTATTTGGGCGTAGTATTACACTATCTAATTCAAAGTAAACGTCTTGCAAATCGAATTTATCTAATTTTAGTCATGAATAATCTTTCAACATAGATTGATAATATTCGCCATATACTCCGTATTTTAATTTGCATTTTCACAAAAAGAAATGAGTAACCGTGTTTCCAGGACTCTCGGAACAAAACTAAACAGTAATTTTTTCAGAATGTGAGGGCTTCTCAAAAATCTTCTTCTTCTCATGGTGCCTATCCGTTACGGTTGTTGGCGACTTATATGGCTATCTTGATCTTGTTTGTGCTGTAGACAGTAACTTGGTGGAAATTCCATTCCCTGACATTATGGAGCCAGGAAATCCTTAGTCTGCCTTTTCCTTTCCTTCCTAGCACTTTGCTCTGCAAAATTAGTTGCAGCAGGCACTACTGTTGTTGATTTATCATCATATGGCCCAGGTACTCCATAGTTTGCGATTATTCACAGATATTTCTATCTCTCGTTCTTTATTCATTCTTGTTGTAAGCTAACTATTGAAATAGCGGTCAATGTGGGGTGCCTAAGAAATACATATACAAGATTCAAATTACGAGGGTTCATCACAGAGCATATAGGAGTGTCATGAAATATCAAATATACTACTCTGTCAAGAAAGTACCGGGAATTTTCAATTAAAACAACATTTTTACATTTAATCGTCAAAATTTATTGGGTCGCCTTCAAAATAGGCTCCATTTGCTCCAATACATCTATGCCAACGGCACTTTCAATTATCGAAACATTTTTTATAGGCGCTTTCCGGGATGGACTTTAGCTCTCGCGCCGAATTTTGTTTTATGGCTTCAATCGACTCAAAAAGGGTGCCACGAAGGGGCAATTTTAGTTTTGGGAAGAGGAAAAAGTCGCACGGAGCCAAATCCGGTGAATACGGTGGTTGCTGAAGCACGTTTGTTGAGTTTTTGGCGAAAAAGTCAGTCACAATCGTAGCTCGGTGAGAAGGCGCGTTATCGTCATGTAAAATCTATGAGTTGTTCGCCCACAAATTTGGCGGCTTCTTACGGATACGCTCACGCAAACGTTTCATAACGCCTAGGTAATACTCCTTGTTTACCGTCTGACCCTCTGGAACGAATTCGTAGTCCACCACGCCACGGATATCGAAGAAAACAATGAGCATCACCTTCATTTTCGAGCGGCTTTGGCGTGGTTTTTTCGGTTTCGGCTCATTTTTTGCTACCCATTCCGATGATTGCTGGCTTGTTTGCATATCGTACTCGTAGACCCAGGTCTCCTTACCAGTTATAATGCGTTCCATGAATGTAGAATCGGAATTACAGCGATCCAGCATGTCTGAAGCAACATGTTCGCGATGACGTTTTTGAAGAAAATTCAGGTCTTTCGATACGAGTCGTGCGGCCACCTTTCTCATGCCCGAAATATCATCAAAATCGTGCGGGCTCGTGGGATATCTTAAGATCATGTGCTATCTCTCTCAAGCTGGTACGACGGTTTTCCAGCACCCTTTCCTTAATTTTATCGACGTTATCTTCGATCGAAGCCGTCGATGGGCGACCACTTCACGACCGTCCTTGAAGGCTCTGTACCACTGATATGCACGAGTTTTCGATAGAGCATTACCACCAAAGGCCTTTTGCAACATTTTCAATGCATCGGCACACGAAAATTCATTTGCAACACAAAACTTTAAACAAATTCTTTGCTCAACGTAATCACCCATAGTAAAAATCGGCACGCACTCTGACATCGACTGACTTAATCAGCTGTTGCAAACACACTAGTTGACAGATCCCGCTCAAGCTTGGCATAGTAATTAAGGACAGTGGTACCAACCTAGGAAAAAATTTTTATTTTTTTACCTGCCTCATTGCCCCGCCAGATTTAAATCGATAATTCCCGGTACTTTCTGGACAGAATATATATATATATATATATATATATATATATATATATATATATATATATACATATACAGGGTGTTTACTTTTAAAAGGGATTTTCCTTTAAAATCGATTATACTTTGGTTATCCTTGTACACCCTGTATATATATATATATATATAAATTTTACCTGCCTCATTGCCCCGCCAGATTTAAATTGATAATTCCCTGTACTTTCTTGACAGAATGTATATAAAAATTTAATGTCCCTTCATCTGAAAAGATTTTTTCTGAGAATATTTGCCTCAAGTTGTTCTGGAGAAGTGAACACACATTTCATCCATGAACATTTTTCCGTACACTAATTTAATCCTTGTTAATTCTTGAGAACATCGATTGATTGACCGATTTGCATTTTCTGTAATACAGGCACTCACACTGTCAACATTCTCCTGGTTCCGCACACTTCGGGCTTATTGGTGTTCTAGTATCTTATGAGAAGGAATCTTTCTCGAATTTCTCAACGATTCGAATAATTCATACAGTTTTATGTTTCACACTTTATTCAGAATGCTGGGACGTGCTTCGGACTTTGACACATGTCAGAATTCTGAATCTACTGTGGAATATAAAATCTGTGTCAATTTTTTTTAAATAAAATTCTTATAATGTTTCACCTAGAGCAAACCGCATATCAATTCATTTAATTGATTCGAAGAATCGTAACCACATGATGATCATTAAATAGAAAATAATTGTCATGAATATCTTATTAATAATAAGAGAACGATCGTTCTTATGATATGTTTGGATAATGACAATACGTTTACGTCATACATATGTCATCGAGATTTTTTGATGTTTTGTTTTTCAATTTTTATTCACCTCAAACCTTCAGAAAAATTGGATATTTTGGGGCTAGTGTTAAATCTATAGTACTTTCTAATTAAAAGTCAGTACAGGGCTCACAGGAAATTTTTATGGTTATACAACTAATAGTATATTCATTGCCTTTTATGAGTTATGCTTAACCAGGTATAATAATTTGATTGATAAGTGGAAATTATATGTCATGTTATTCCAATCATCACATTGTCTGATCGTTGCTACAGTTACGTTTGCTACGAACATTGCACTGTCTCATGATAATTTTCAAATTTCAAATATGTCACGTTTCCGAAGAATTCCTTTGGAAAATATAGAAGAATCTAGAGGAAATAATATGCGAAAAAAAGAGTGGACTGTCATTTGGAATGTTATTGCCAAGTTATTACAGAAGAAATATTGGAATGATTTCAATTGTTCAATTTATCCCTTTAAGGAGGACGTTTCCTGAAAAATCTCAAAATGCAAAATACTCAAAACGCTAAAAATTTCTAACGCTTACCAAAAAATTCGAGAAATGTACTACTAATGTGAAGTGGAGAGTTTCTACGCGCAGTAACAAAGCCTACACAGAACACAACTGAACTCCTAACTCGTACAAGCTGAAAAAGCTTCTGAGGGATCTTCACAGAAGATCTAGGAGTATCAGGATAATAATAATAATAATCAGGATAATAATAATAATAAATAATAATCCTCACAAAATTTTGCACAAACCTTATTATTTTACTCCTAAATAATGAATTTAAGATCGATGATAACTTTTGAAAGTGTTGGAAAAAATAGGAAAAGATTTCAAATGAGAATTATTCCAAAACCATTAGATCAATTTTGCAAATCAACTTACTCAACTGGGGACATTCAAGCCTCAAATCTACCCTCAAAGTTTCAAGTCTACAGCTCTTTTCGCTCGAAAGTTTCAGAATACTTTTGACCTAGGATGCTTCACAGAGTCTAAACTAGACATTTCAGGTCATTTTTGGCTCGAAATTCTAAAACGACACACATTTAGACAAAACGATAGTACGTTGTTTTCTAGACTAAACGCACACAAACGAGAAATAAGTGATACAACAGTGCAAGAAATTCAGATGACCTATTCGAATTTTCATGAAAATACACCAGAAGCGGTTTCTGCATTAGCTTGGAGAAGAAATGAAACTTTCTCTAGTCAACTAGGTTATTTTCATTTAGAAACCAACAATAATGATTTTCAGACAGAGTGTATAGAAAATAATCTGGAATTCTTCAAAAACAACAGTAGGGGGAAATAGAAATTTGGCAATCAGCAAATGGCTCGTTCCAAATAGAGAACATGAATATTCATGCCTGTCAGATTGTTCACAAAACTGTTATAGGAAAATACCGAAAACATTATATTGAGAAAGCTTTTTCACTTCAAACAAACATTGAATGAATATATAGAGGTATCGAAATGACAGTCGGGAACAGGAAATTCAATGTTAATCTAGAGGATCAGGAATGTCCAGTGGAGCAGTGGAAAAATCAAAACCTCCGCGCGATGCGATCAGGAATAAACAGCTGTTCTCTCTCAATGGCAGTGGCTGGTTTAGGGGATGCTTCGATAGAAACGAGGGTCTGCACTGCCTTTCAGTTCAGCAATCAGAATCATTCGCACTTCAAACGTGGGAAACGTGGACATCGGTTGAAAATGAAAACGACAGTCTTATTCCATTGTATGCGAGGAATTTATCTGCCACGATCAATTACACATTTAAGCTTCTCTGTGAAAATGAGTACTAACGTTCTTTTTTGGCATAACTGGCTTGAAAATAGAATGAATTCTAGGATAATAAGATATTCGAAAACAAGAAAAATGCAATCGAAGATCGAACATTTCAAATTAAATGTTCAAATAATCCACCTTGTTAAGCCAAATGTATTAAAAAGAGATAATCTCATATCTCTGAGCAGATTCAGATTGGTGCTATTTTGGCACAAGGTTGGATTATTTCGATCCTCAATTCATTAATATTCGTCGCTATGTCAATTTGATGCCCATAACTCAAATCTTTCAGATATTCTCAATAAAAAAAATCATTGGGAGATAAATGTGGTAATCTGGGGGGGGGGGGCATTTGATAGTGTCATTTGTAGAAATGATACGGTCCGAAATAAATAGTCGTCCTGAGATATTGTGTGACTACTCTTGCGTTGTGACTTGAGCAGCCGTCCTGTTAAAACCAGTCATCATCAAAATTAATTGGTA
The DNA here is from genome assembly GCA_034642435.1 of Megalocaria dilatata. Classification (NCBI taxonomy): domain Eukaryota; kingdom Metazoa; phylum Arthropoda; class Insecta; order Coleoptera; family Coccinellidae; genus Megalocaria; species Megalocaria dilatata. The sequence continues at coordinate 86,335,301 of CM067854.1, forward strand.
GTTGTCGAACTGTCGTTGTAATTTGATTCTCTAAAAACTCCAGATATTTGGCAGCTTTTAGGTTACCATTGATAAAAAATGGCCCTTTGATGTAATTTCCCAATATTCCTGTCCAACCATTAAGTTGTTGGGGATACTCGGTACGCACAGGAATACGTATTCTTCCTAGACCAACGTCTTACTTCTGATGGGTTATGTCTTGTATTCAAGGAAAACGATGTTTCATTAGTGAATAAGGTATTGTTGAAGAATGAAATATTTTCATTCACTTTTTCTATCAGAATTTCACAAAATTTCAATCAATTGATATGATCTTCTTGAAAAATTTCTTGGTTTGTTTGAACCTTATAACATCGGTAACCATTCCTTTTCAAAATATTTCGAACTTGTTCAGCTATTTGTTTCAACAGCAGCACACACATCTACTTCTTTGTCAATAATGGTTTGAGATACAATGTCTGTCTGTTGATGAACACCCACATTGCTCTAATTTTTCAATTATTTCAGAAATAGCCGAACTTGACGGAATCCGCCTATCTTCAAAGGCATCAATAAATTAATTTATTGTCTCTTGAATTGATTACAGTGTGGATAGCTCAGCGGGAGAGCATCGGACTCATGACCGGGAGGTCCGGGTTCGAATCCTGTTCAGGTAGAAAAGAAATGTTCTATTGGACGGGTGTCTGCCACCATTTCACTGTTGGGCCAAAAATTAACAGTGCCGTGATCTAAAGTGGCGCAAGATCGCAGTAACAAAGCTTACACAGAACTCAACTGAACTCCTAACTCGCACAAGCTGAAAAAGCTTCTGAGGGATCTGCACCGAAGATCTAGGGTTATCAGAATAATAATAATAATAATAATTTGATTGACCACCAAAGTACCATTTTATGATCTGAATTGTTCCTTCTACACAGAACATTTCGATTTATTTTATTTTCTTATTTTCTACCGATATGGACAAATCAATCTCGCATTTGAAGTGCGAATGATCGCAGACTGCAGATCCTTTCGATCGAAGTATCCCCCCACCATCCACTGCTATTGAGAGAGAACAATCATTCATTTGTCATCGAATCGCACCGAAGTTTTGATTCTCCACTGCTCCACTGGACATTCCTGCTCCTCTAGACTAATATTGAATGTCCTATGTTTCCGACTATCTTTTCCATACCTGTATGTTATGAAGACACACTAGATGGAATGAATGGAATTAGCAAATGAACTTGGAACAGAAAAAAATGGACTTGATGAAAATAACTGACAATTCAAATAAAACATGTCGAACGTTTGTATTTACTTCCATGAAATAACCAAAATAAGTGGTCATGCAAATACGAGTTTAATGAAGCCGTACATAAGCTTAAACGGAAACCACATGGAAATCATTTTACATGCAATCAAACGAAAACCACCACCCCCTGAAATAATTTCGTCCTCTGGGCACACGTGATTTTCTACAAGAAACGACCTATTTAACACGAACAATGAACGATAAAGAACTACTACCGGTACTATTAATTCCTTGATCCCGGAACTTAGCACTATGTCTGACTCTGAATTAATTCTTAAACTTGAAGAAAAATTACTAATATCTCTCAATATAATTATAATAATGTTAAATTCTTAGACCAATTCGAGCCTCGCACTACGATCTTTTCTCGACGATCTTACTAGTTTTTCCGGCGTGTCAAGTCTCCCCAACAAACTCCCTTTTGGTCCTTTGAATACCTCGTACGAGTCGGTTTTCTCCTTCCAAATTCCCACTTAGCACTTTTCGAAACTTCGGCTCCTTGTTGTGCTACACGTGTTAATTCCGACTTTAGCGTTTTCGCTGAAACATTCCGTTCATTAACTCATCTGAAGAGAAATATTTACGTGTTGTACAATCAGCTCTTATGAAGTTTTTAATCTCTAATTTTTTATTACAATATATAAGCCAGAGTAAAAGAATTTCCTTTCATGAAGCCTCGAAGGCGAATGGCTAAGTTTAACGTTAACTGGTCTGGAGATTGGAATAAACAAATCAATTCAGGGCATTGAACCTCGATCCAAATTTGCTGTTGTCCACTGGATTAAACCCTGTATCATTACAGCCCTTTCATGAATTCGATATCTTGATGGTTTTACCACACCTATAATCGTGATAACTTTTTTATAGAATTGACTATGATGAGGCAAGTTGCATTTAATGACAGCTATAGTTAAATTTGAAATTGTGAGTTTTCAAAACAACTTGACTAGAATATAGCTTTTAGAACGGTTAAAAAATTAGGAATTTACATAAAAAATAACAAAGATCAAATAAATAAACATAATGAATCTTGAGTCTGAAGTTGACTTTTAGTGATTGATCTGTTGTTAGATGGGTCACAAAAGAAACTCCTTCGAGAAAAGAATACACGAACACCACCGGAGTAACACGTCAGAAATCTCGCATTCAACATGTGCCAGTCATTTGAAATCATTTGGACATAATTTCAACATTCACTATGAAATTACCAATAGTGAAAATGACAGTATTAGGCTCATGCTTTCAGAAGTAGTAGAAATTAGTAGGTACAAGTACTTAGTGAGGTATTTCCGATAATTGATCCCAATATATGTTATAGTTATCTGAAAGGTCTTTCATCAACAGCGCCCCATTTTGTTTTGTGAATAGAAAACATTATTTATTTGAAAATTATTGAAATTTTTATTTCATTATTATGTACAATAGATACTATTAATACTGAAATAAAACATCATTTAAATGCCTACCAAGGAAATACTGATAGGAATGAAGTCGTTGAAACCTATTTGCCTTGACTCTCTCACAAAAATCCGGTCCTATTATTATTATTAGTCGTTCAATATTGATCTATAAATTGTTTGAATTTGATGTATTATTGCTGTTAATCAATAACTTAATGTAACCCCAAAGAAAGAAGTCTAATGGAGTTAAATCACTGAGAATGACTTTCTTATGAAAATCTGCATCATTTCCGATTTTTTCTAAGCACCAATTACTGAATACACGATGCTTTATATCATCTATTGGTTTGAGTTCTTGAGTTGTAAACCAAGGTCAAATTCGCCACAAAGATGTCTGGGAGATGCCTAGTTCTTGTTAACGTCGAGAAATCAATATATTTTGGTCTTCACGAATACTTTCACGTAACGCAGCAATATTCTCTTCACTTCTGGCATTTTTTTATCTCACTGACATTGTAACATCATGAAGTGTATAATTTTTTCAAAGTTCTTCACTAAACGTTAAACTGTTCTTTTATCCGGACGATTATAACGGCCAAAACTTGGAGATCGCGATTTTTCATAATAAAATAGGGTTATTTGTAAACATTTCCTTTCCGTATATTATTCATCATCGGTATTTCTGTAAATTCACGGGTTATTTGTATCCTTTTTGCAGATGTTCTTCTTATCTTTATTTCCGAAAATTGTTAGTTGTACCGCTTTTTTTCAAGTGTTTAGCTATGCAGGTTGTCTACTTTTAAAAGGCCCAACTTCAGGGGGAGATCATACAAATTATTTGCAATACAAAATGTCATATAATGCATGGTCTAAATATTGATGGTTATTCTTCAGTTAAGCATTTCTCGATTTCACGAAATATTTCAAGTTTTCCCATAAAATCAATTATATACTTCAGTTATCCTTATAGCCTCATCTAATTTGATCACATATCTGGAAACGGCATTAAATTTGCTACAAGATCAGAAGTTCTATGTGCCAACAAATTCTAATTGCGGGCGTGGTAAGGAGATGAATATCACGATTCCGAAGTGAACAATATCAGTCATATTTCTCCATTATCGATGAAAAATTATTAATTATTTCTTTTCAGCAAAAATACCTCATTTAATGTGCTTTCGAACGACATATCAACTTTTCTGTTAGCTGCTTGTTTTCTGCCATAATATCATGGCTAAGAAGATAACAACGAAGAATTGAAATATTCCAAACCTAAATTTGCTCTGTCTTGAAGCTTTTTACGATTAAGTATTAAAGTAAGAAGAGATATCCAGATATTCGAGTAGATATTCGAATATCTGGAGATCTCTTTGGCTCATAAAAAACATATGATAAGTTGGAATTTCACTTATGTCCATTGCTGACATTTGTTAATAACTAGTTCCTTTGCAAATGAGCAAATACTGTCAACAGATATAACTTACTGTTAACAACGTCAAATAAAAAATTCCGTCACATCCATCTCTTGTCCGAAAAATATATAAATTAATGTTAAGTAAATCCCCCTTAGTTTTGAAAATAGGTTGAAACCCAAAACATATATGTAAAAAACATCAAATCAAATTTCAAATTTATTCATCATTCAAATGTTACAACTTACTCATAGACAAAAATTCTCAAGAATTCAATTTATCAAATATCCATATTCAAGTTGTGTTATCGGCAACCTTCCCGCACTAAACCTGGAAGTACAAAGTATTCCAAGTCCGTGTTGCGAAATCCTTGCCAATTACAAGTTATTGAACGCAGATGAGAAGTGGAGCAGAAGAGGAGCCGAAAGCCACCCAGCCGAAGGCCTGTCGGAAAAGCGGCCACGGGAGAAAATCTCAACAAATAAATTGATGTAAATCTAAAGGTTTAATCTGTTAGTCTACTACAATTTTAATTTCAAAAAATTTTTATTCAAAAAACTTTTAGAATTAAATTAATGTCTACAATAAGCACCGCTTATATTTAATAAACGTATACTACTCTGTCAAGAAAGTACCGGGAATTTTCAATTAAAACAACATTTTTACATTTAATCGTCAAAATTTATTGGGTCGCCTTCAAAATAGGCTCCATTTGCGCCAATACATCTTGCCAACGGCACTTCCAATTATCGAAACATTTTTTATAGGCGCTTTCCGGGATGGACTTTAGCTCTCGCGCCGAATTTTGTTTTATAGTTTCAATCGACTCAAAACGGGTGCCGCGAAGGGGCAATTTTAGTTTTGGGAAGAGGAAAATGTCGCAGGGAGCCAAATCTGGCGAATACGGTAGTTGCTGAAGCACGTTTGTTGAGTTTTTGGCGAGAAAGTCAGTCACAATCGTAGCTCGGTGAGAAGGCGCGTTATCGTCATGCAAAATCCATGAGTTGTTCGCCCACAAATTTGGCCGCTTCTTACGGATACGCTCACGCAAACGTTTCATAACGCCTAGGTAATACTCCTTGTTTACCGTCTGACCCTCTGGAACGAATTCGTAGTGCACCACGCCACGGATATCGAAGAAAACAATGAGCATCACCTTCATTTTCGAGCGGCTTTGGCGTGGTTTTTTCGGTTTCGGCTCATTTTTTGCCACCCATTCCGATGATTGCTGGCTTGTTTGCATATCGTACTCGTAGACCCAGGTCTCATCACCAGTTATAATGCGTTCCATGAATGTAGAATCGGAATTACAGCCATCCAGCGTGTCTGAAGCAACCTGTTCGCGATGACGTTTTTGAAGAAAATTCAGGTCTTTCGGTACGAGTCGTGCGGCCACCTTTCTCATGCCCAAAATATCAATCAAAATCGTACGTGCGGACTCGTGGGATATCTTAAGATCATGTGCTATCTCTCTCAAGCTGGTACGACGGTTTTCCAGCACCCTTTCCTTAATCTTATCGACGTTATCTTCGATCGAAGCCGTCGATGGGCGACCACTTCACGACCGTCCTTGAAGGCTCTGTACCACTGATATGCACGAGTTTTCGATAGAGCATTATCACCAAAGGCCTTTTGCAACATTTTCAATGCATCGGCACACGAAAATTCATTTGCAACACAAAACTTTAAACAAATTCTTTGCTCAACGTAATCACCCATAGTAAAAATCGGCACGCACTCTGACATCGACTGACTTAATCAGCTGTTGCAAACACACTAGTTGACAGATCCCGCTCAAGCTTGGCATAGTAATTAAGGACAGTGGTACCAACCTAGAAAAAAAAAATTTTACCTGCCTCATTGCCCCGCCAGATTAAACTCGATAATTCCCGGTACTTTCTTGACAGAATGTATATTCAAAACTCAATATACAATGTCAAATGGAATAAATAAACCAACCAATATGAAAAAGGCAATTGAAATTAATAAATAAATATCTGAAGGAGACAAAATTTTGTTTCTGATCTTACCATAGTGAAACCAATTCCTTTTTAAAAACATAGAACACAACTTAAGGAATGCCTTGCAGTTTTCTGTGATTTTGTGACGAACTGACTACCTGCATTTTTAAAGTTAGTCTGTTTCAAACAAGTCCCGTGTTATATTCTAAGGTATGATATACTGATGGTTAGTTGATTTTGATATTTAAATGTTATCTAGGGCTGATGAAGAGATTATCCGTATTCTAATTGTTTTTTGAAGATATATTGCATGTTTTGAGAGATTTTTGAATTAACTTATTTGAATATATAAATATATGAAATATTTCGAATAAATTATATTTTTGGAGGAATCCTTAAGTTGTGTTTTATGTTTTTAAAAATAAATTGCTTTCACTATGGTAAGATCAGAAACAAAATTTTGTCTCCTTCAAATATTTATTTATTAATTTTAATTACCTTTTTCATATTGGTTGGTTTATTTATTCCATTTGACATTGTATATTGAGTTTTGAATATATACGTCTATTAAATATAAGCGGTGCTTATTGTAGACATTAATTTGATTCTGAAAGTTTTTTTGAATAAAAATTTTTTTGAAATTAAAATTGTAGAAGACTGACAACATATTAAATCTGTTTTGATATTCAAATTTTGTTATATTTCTTCTATCAAGTAAAAAGCTTTTTTCTATTTCATTTAACCTAAAGGATTAAACCTAACAGAATTATATATTGGTAGACGAAAAAGTTACATTAAAACTAGAAATGTCATATAGTGTTCCTTAATATCTTGTTTTGTGAGAATATTAATTTTTTTCAGATACTGAATGGTAAGAATCGAAGAACAGTATTACATTTTTAGACCTCTCGATATCACACTCAAATAGAAAAATTGAATTCAACGTGTTCAGAAAACCCACATCCACTGATATATGTATTCCTATTGATTCCAATCACCCATATTCACAAAAATGTCAGCGTATCAATCGAAGATCCATAGAGCCTTCGCATTACTCGTTACGGTTTCAACCTCAATATAATAGATAATCTAATTCGACAGAAACTATCTAAAATAGCTATGAGCCAAATTTATCCCATCATAAAAACTGAAGGAAATAAAAAATTGATTTCTCTATCGTACTTTGGTAGCATAAGTCAAAAAGTGGCATATAGTTTTTCAAAATCAGATGTCAATATTGCCTTCAAAACGCAGAACAAATTATCATCGGTATTATTTAACGCAAAGGACCCTACTCCATTCATACACAAATCAAGAGTTTATGAGTTATCTTTTCCTACGTGCAGTAATAAATATATAGGACAAACAGGACGTTCCTTCAAGACGAGGTTCAACCAACATAAAATGAGTTTCATAAAAAATAAACAAAATTCTACTTTTGCCACTCATTGTCTAGAAAACGATCATTCCGTTTCCACAATAGATAATCTTAAAATATTACATGTAGAATCAAAAGGGAAGAAACTCGATTATCTAGAATCTGTTGAAATTTTCAAATTATTTCACAATAACAATAATGTGAAAATAATGAATGACTGTACGGAGCTATGTAAATCGAAAATATTTGAGATATTTGAAAAGTAACATCTGTTTAAAACCTTTTTCAACGAACATTAAATGAATTTTATGAAAAGTAAACAAAAATTCAACTTTTGCCACTCATTCTCTAGAAAACAGTAATTCCTTTCGACAAATGAAAATCTTAAGAAACACAAAGAAAAGAAACTTGATTATTGAAATTTTCAAATTCGTTCACAATAAAAATATTGTAAAAGATAATCAATGACTGTACGGAGCTATGTAAATCCAAATATTCGAGATATACAACAAAATTATGTGAAAATAATAAATAACTGTACGGAGCTATGTAACCCCAAAAATTATTTGAGATATTTAAATGGGTACCATCTGTTTAACAACCTTCTTTGTCGATTGCCGACATTTCGATATCTGTTAGATTTCCCCCCCTTTTTTAACCCGGTTTTTTATCACGTTCCGCATGTAAACCTCTGTACCACTATTAGGTGTTACCTTGAGTCTATTGAAATATTCAAAATATTCATCACTTTTATTTAAATACCTCTGTACCACTGTTAGGTCTTCAGTTGTCTGATGATGGAATAGTTCACTTAATATATCTTTTTATTGGTAGTGAAACATAGTAATTTCTACAATTTGTTTCAATTTTTTTTTGTTAACAATTGAATTTTTTATTCTAGGAGATAGTTTATTGAAAAATTCCGGAGCAAAGTACGTAACAACTCTTTGAGTGTAAGCATTGGTATACAGTTGGGTTCTCAAGGATGCTGTTTTTATATTATAGTCTATAGTATTGTCCGGTAAGATGAGTTCAATTTTTGTTAGATTGATGAGACAACTATGAACGAAAAGCGCCTTCAAGGATAGAATATTTGCTTCCTTATAGAGTGACTCTGTATTATATGTTAGTTTTTTTTATAAATAATTTTGAGGGCATAATTCTGAGTTATAAAAACATTTTTTAATGCTTTCTTAAAACTACCACCCCAAACTATTAAACAATACCTCCGTATAGATTCGACCATGGCATTTAATATTTCTCTCAATTGGTAGATTCGAAAGACCAAGTTGCTAATTTCCTAATTGATTAATAATTTAAGAGGCGTGCTCGTTCCACCCCAGATGCTTGTCCACAATAATACCAAGGTACTCAATATTTTCCTATAACTATAATTAACTACTATAATTCAAACAATTATATAGTTCATTTTCCGCTATCCCAATTCAAACTCCGGAAGACAACAACACTGCCATCAGCATCTCTCTCTCTCTCCAAACATATGTTTTCTACTTCAGTTATCACAAGCCAATTATAACTAAAATTGAGTCTACTAATTAAGTTTATATCACATTATATTTGTTAATAATAAAAAAATATTACTATAACTTAAAAAAAATAAAATTTCATTACAATTCCTTCACTAATTAATCGAAAGTAACTCCATTCCATCCGGGTGTCCCTTGACCCCTCTCAATTTTTTCTGAATCCATATTGGTATTTATTTAGTAATCTGGTTGATTCCAAAAAGTCAATAATTCGTTTTTCTGAGCATTTTTCGAAGATTTTGGTGAAATTATTAATAAGAGAAATCGGTCCATAATTTTAAATTTTTTCTCTATCACCAGATTTAAATATGGGTAACTCAATTGAGGTTTTCCGAGCAGAGAGTATTTCATTTTTTCAGAGAAAAGGTTGATCAGGTAGGATAAAGGCTTTATTAGGTGAATATGCACATCCTTGATGAGTTTAGCGTCAATGCCGTCCTCCCCAGGTGCTGAATTGTTTTTTAAATTTGAAATTTCTATAATTAGTTCTTGAGGAGTTACCTGTTCTAGAAAAAAATATTTGTGTGTACTAATCTTATTCTTGTATTTTTTTTCAGTAGGTTCTATACCTGATTGCATTCGGTTTCCTACATTGTTAAAATAATGATTGAAAGTATTGGCAATGTAAATCGGCTGAGTGTACAATTTATTATCGTCGTTTATGATGCTAGTGATTTCTTGTTTTGTTTTGCTAGTATTTATCCCTTCATTGATTAATTTCCAAATTTTATAAGGATCATATATAGCATTGTTGAGTTTGTTTTCATAGTAATTATATTTTGCCTGTTTCATAATTTTCTTGAGACAATTTCTGTATTTTATATATTCATTTTTTTTGTACTGAGTAAAATTTATTTAGTTTCGATTTCATTTTATCCCTTTTCCGAATAGAATCTATTATTCCGAGAGTAATCCAGGGTTTCAATTTTCTATTTCCGTTATTTATAAGATAGGTTTTCTTACTGTTATCTGTATAATTTAATAATATATTTTTGAAACAAAGGTAACTTTTCTCTACTTCTTTTATATCGTAAATATTTTGCCACTTTTCCTTCGCAAGACTAGTATGTAACATTTTGATATCGACTTTTGATCCATTTGTGACCTTAATTTTGGGATTGTGTATGCTTTTATTGAATTAGTTTAACCTCTAATCCTATCGAAAAATGATCTGTTAAAGAGGATTCGTAAATAAAAGGTATTATAATTATCGTATTGTTGTGATCATTTAGACATTTAGCAAATATATGGTCGATTAAGGTCGAAGTCGACTCCGTTACTCTCGTTGGTTGTTTATATAATTTTTAAAACCATAAGATGCTAACAAATTCATATACAGGTTGGACATTCTATCTTTCTTATCGAGAATAGTAATATTCAAATATCCCACCAGCAAATCAATTGGTTCATGTTTCGAATTGTCAAAAGATTCCTCGAGCTCCCTCAAAAATAAATTTAAGTTCGTAGAGACGGTGTGTAAATTGCTGTTATTCCCAAGGTATGTTGAGCCAATATAATTTCAAGCCTAGTGATCATATTGTAGTTATATTGAAGGTTTCTGAAAGAAAAATTATATGTATCTATTCTACCTCCATTCTTTCCAGATATACCAAAAGTTCTTCGAATTTTTTATAAATACTCCTTATATTCAGGTGGAGTACTCCAAATCGCGAGGGTCCCCCCGCAAAGCATATCCCCGCCACAAGCTCACCAACTACGGCGGCCTCAAGGACCTCGTCCCGCTCCAATGTCTCCAAGATATTCATGAGATGAAAGAGTATTGCAAAATAGTGCAATATATTCTCCTGAATTATCTCTCGATCAAATGGCAGTTGATGCATCAAACAAAAATAAAGTACTCAATCATAATTAAAAGTAACAATTCCAAGGTATCTATAAAAAAAAGAAAAAAAAATTCTTCTCATATACAACGTTTCATATATTTCGGTTTTTAGTGAAAATTCAAACCTGCAAACGTAAGTTCAATATATTCTTAATTTCTAACGATGATTTGTTGAAATGAAAGGTTTATTTTTATTGCCCTGAGGTTACTAATTTTTTTGACCCTGTCCTCTATTCTCACGAAAACATTTCCATATCGCGTGAAGACTTGTCCTTCATCACCCAGCTTCTGTCGCAGAGCATGATACAGTTCCAACTATGTAATACTTCAGGATGTCCTGCTTCGTTCATTGAATAGTTGCAGAGTTTCTTCCATCAAATTTCCTTGTTGTATTTCAGAGAGATTGTAAATACAAATGTTATTATTTTTTCCGCTTGACGCAGGTTATCAATTTTCACAAGGATCGCTCTTATCTCTTCTATGGTCTTAATAACTGACTTCTGTAAAACATCCAATTTCTCGTTGATCTTGATTAGAACATTGTTAGAATTCGTCATTAGAAATCATTTCCATTAAGGATTCTTTGATGGCATTCTTTATATCGCCGGATATTTTAGGGCCCATTTTTGTGGAATATCAAAACTTACAGCGAGCAGGTATTTTTGATGTATTTGCAAATAATTTATTGGCACTATAATACTGTTTATTATATGCATAAAATTAAACTTTTGTGAAACTCAAGCCAAGTGTATTTGTTTATCTTATTAATAACTCGGATTAGTTCTGGTTCATTTTGAGAATGACTCCATTTCAAAAACAGCACCTATTTCTCGTATAAACCATTAATTTTTCCACTATCTATCTAATATTGACTTGGATGTATCGCAAAATGGCATACAAATCACTCGGCTTGAAGTCTTCTAGCACAAGAAAGATTGATGATGCTATAGTTGCACGTAGTCTTACTTTATCTTCCATCGTCTCTATATAGGACAAAACAATGTGCCTTAAAAATATCTTAGAACTTCACGACTAACATCATAATGGAAAGAAGGAGCAAATTCGAAGGCATTTCGAAATGCAGCGAGCAACGCCAGGATCAGAGGAATAATGAAAACAAAGGAATTCTTGGGACGAACTGGAATAACGCTAAACTGGCTACGTAGGATGTGTTCTTTATGTAACAGAAACAAGGGTAAAATAAACTACGAAGAGGCCGATTTAGTTAGCTGATGGTTCCTTGACAAATTCGTATGTTTTAATGGTGCCTGCAGGTTATCTTCATAAGTTGCAAAATATTGATAATATATTAAGCAAAAATAGATCAGAAAACTTATCCCGCTCATTTATTATAAGTTGAATACATTACACTGATTCCTAATACTTACAGCCAGTCATTTTTAATGAAATATTCGAAAAATCTTTAACTATAGTCTTGAATTTATTTATAAAATAAAATGATAAAAAAGGTTTCTTTTCCTTGATAAAAAGCTTCTTCAATATCTTAAATATCAAACAGATCAATTCTGCTAACCTCGCTACAAATCTTAATGTCATAAAATTTCTCGCAAACTTTTGAGAATTAGATCAAATAAATGCCTTAAAAACACTGGATCAATTTAAGTAGACATATAAAGTTCACACTCGTTACACAGTGTAATAAAGGGCACATGTTTTACTTAGAAATGGGGAAATAAATTTTGATCTGAAGAAGTCCATTAAAATAAAACTCGGGGACTTGAGAGGACCGCGGCTGATAAGCGGCATTAATAGTTACATAAGTAACGGGTGAGAATCTTAAAGCAACAATGTATTAATCAATAGATCGATTCATTTAAATTTGAAGGAGGAGGACTTGGGAACGGAAGTTCGCGAATATGAATTTAGTGCAGACGACACAAAGGATTTCAAGGCTAAGATTGGGAATTCTCAGTTAAGTCGAGATAAGAAATCGACAAGTCAAAAGATCTGGATGGTTTAGACGAGTGTAGGCGTTGAAACGATGGGAACTTAGACAAAGTCGACGTAGGAAAATTTTGAGTAGGAGGAAAGAAGCCAACGTTTTGCGAGTTCGAAAAAAGCGGTCGTCGTCGTCAGGCATTGGTGACAGACAGTCACTAATCGGTTCGTGGTCGGGATAGTTTAGTTTAATTCAGGTTGAAATATAAAGGGCTAAATTATAGTTTTAATTCCTGAAGGGGTGTTGTGCCTTTGGGCTGAGACCACACCCCCGTGTAGAGGGTGCAGCTATTGAACATGGTATGGTGTCCCGAAAAATGTGAGATCTTTTTTTGTTACCTCACTAGCATCTTTTTATTGCTATCGAATATAAATTGTTTAGAAGGAGAACGAAAGTATGACTTATTGAAATTGACAGTCCAGGGTCCTGAAGCCCTCCAAAAATTGATTCAAATACTAACTACGATTTGATTTTAGAATATTATTTTACCTTAATTGCTTTTCAAAAGACTGCGAAAAATTGTAAGTATTGAAATTTCTATTGATCGACACCATAATAGTTCATTATATGTGATATCTTATTCAAATGTGTTTTTTCTTGTTCTATCCATCTCCTCAGAAAATACTTTTGAAACAAAAGACTCGTCCTTCGAGCGACGAGGACGAACCCAAGTTCTTTCCAAAAAGGGAGTTTAGTAAAGTAAGTATATGATTTGATATATTTTCGAGTTGGGAACTAGATTCAGATATTATGAGTAGAATGTAGTAAATGGTGACCGGTTAATAGTTGGAAAAAGGCTTATTTTAGTGGGTATTATTTCGTTTTTTCTTTTTTCATTATTTAAAAAGTGAAATTAACTTAACAATATTATTTTGAAAGTAGGAAATATAAAAAGTTTTCCACAGTTACCTCTTTTATAATGAGATAAACACCTTACATATCAAGGAAAACGACACTGAGTGCGTTATAGTTAAAGTGGTGTATTACAGCAGCATCGAGAAGAAATAGAAGAATACAAAGAAAATATGAAATATTAACTGAACTTACACTTTCATAATGGTATTGCAGTGTACTCTAAGGCCTCTATTTGATTCAATTGTGAAAAGTTTTTAGAAAATTAAAATTTTTAGCGAGGTTAGCAGAATTAATCTGTTTGATAATCATTATAAGATATTGAAAAAGCCTTCTACCAAGGAAAAAATAGCTTTTCATGATTTTATTTTATATATAATAACTATAATTTGTTTTTAACTCATACACACGGTGTTAACTGGATAAAACTCAGTTTTGAAAACTATTTTATATAACCTTTGTGTATTTTCTGAGGAGGAACATAAAATGCGGATGGTAACCCTTAAGAAACCATTTGAGTTCTATCTTAGTTTTGAAAACTTCACGTTGTCGTCGAGTATGTTTTATATTTTTATTTGTTTTTGTTTACTTTGTCGACATAATGGTGGACTGAAGATTATCGGTTAGGCTAATGCATTTATTGAATTTTATTTTGAAAAGTTTTCAACAAATTTCATTAAATTGAAATCTATAGCCAGATAAACAGAATTGATCCGTTTAAGATATTAAATTAATTGAAGTTACTTTTCTTCAATATTTTTCATCCTATGCCCTTTTCACACATCACGCAGATACAGGTCACAAAATTAACTTTGACAGTTGCAAAACTATTGCTACGGAAAAAATGCTAACAGGTCGCATTATTCCTGAAGCCCTCGAAATTGAGAAGAGACCAAACTGTCTCAACGAATGCGATGACCGCATAGCAACAGACCCTCCACCACTCCCACCCTCACTCCTGTCCCACCTTCACTTCAGCTTACTAACATTTGTCAAAATTATTGAGAAATGATGCTGTCGATGATTTTACAAAGTTTACACTATTTCTTTGCTTGAAAGTATTCTAGATAATCAACTCATTTTTCCATGAACAATTTGATACCAGTTTTATGAAAATTGGTTGAAGTTAATTTTCATATGAAGCGTTTTCCAAACATCAAAACTTTACATAATTAAACTTCTAATACTTCTAACTTATAAATTACTTAAAATTACCTATGAGTTTTTTACATTACTCATATACTATTACAACTTTATCAATGCATAAGCATCTTCAAGAATATTTCTTACATTCCTATTTTCAAAGCTTCTGACGTAAACACTATGTTTCATTGAAATAATGGATTTTTGATTAATTTTGTCTAATTGACATCATTCTGGTCAGTAAGACTTCATTTAGCTTGTACTGATATTTTTCACCAAAGCTAATATAGAATTCATAACAACAACAAATCTTTTCAACATTTTCTTCACCAATTTCAAACTAGATATCTAAATTCAAATTACTTCTATTTATTGTAATTTTGGCTGTCTCAAACATTCAATATTTATAAATTGATTGTTCCCTTTGAAATCTATTTAAGATTTACAAAAGGATCTTTGATTTTCATTTAAGGAATTTTTACTCGACTAGTGGTTATGTATTCTAAATATGCTTTTTCTTCATAAATTTGGCTTGTGAGTATAATTATGATTTGAATTATTAATATTTCTCTCTGAATTGATCTGATTTAATTAATTTTAATTTGAGTACACCCTTACGAGTCAACGTATACACATGGTTGAAACTTTTCCTTGAATTTCATTTATTTTCATTATCTGAGTTCTTTAATAATGATTATTTATAATTGATGTACAAGGTGTTATTCACAAAATCCATGACTATATATATATAATGTTGGGGTTCCTTGGGAAGTAAACGGGTTGTTTACTGTCAATTTTTTTTTTCAATCCAGTTTCACACTCGCTTCACAGATTGATAATCACCGTTTCATTTCTATTTAATTTTCCATGTGAATTTCTAACAGTTTTGATAGAAGATGATTCACTCCGTAAATATGTTTATATTATTTCTAAGTTCTGTTTAAGCATACACTGGACTAATTCTGTTGATGTCAAATATTAAATTAACTTCGTGTTGCCAGACTCTACTTCAAAACTATGGATGGCCATTTTCTTCCAAGCTTTACCGCAAAACCCTTGGCTTTAGGTCTACATTATTAATATATATGTATATTGAAAATCTATTATGGAGAAGTTATCGAATATTATAGAAAATACCTGGAATTAATTCTCCAGAACCTCTTCAGATTTGAATCTAAATAAATCTCATGAAAATATTTAGGATTAAATTTTAAAGAACATGTCCTAGATAACACTATATAAATAATATGGTCATTATTTTATATTTTTTTCGATTCTTTATTAGATACTGAATTGTTTCAGCCGTTACTATTTGGTAGTTGATCATAATTAAAACAAATTGTAGAAGTTACTATGTTTTGCTACCAAAAAATATATATTACACATTTTCTTGTGACTGGAGTTTCGGGAAATGAACTATCCCATCATCAGACAAACTGAAAACCTAACAGTAGTACAGTGGTATTTGAACAAACGTGATAAATATTTCGAATATTTCAACAGATTCTCGGTAATACCTAATAATCGTACAAAGGTTTACAATCGGAACGTGATAAAAAACCGGGTTAAAAAAGAGGGGCCTTCTAACAGATATCGGATAATGAATGACTACGGAGCTATGTAACCCCAAAAATTATTTGAGATATTTAAATGGGTACCATCTGTTTAACAACCTTCTTTGTCGATTGCCGACATTCCGATATCTGTTAGAAGGCCCCTCTTTGTTAACCCGGTTTTTTATCACGTTCCGATTGTAAACCTCTGTACGACTATTAGGTATTACCGAGAATCTGTTGAAATATTCAAAATATTTATCACTTTTGTTTAAACTGTACCACTGTTAGGTCTCCAGTTGTCTAATAATCGGATAGTTCATTTCCCGAAACTCGAGTCACAAGAAAATGTGTACTATATATTTTTTGTTAGTAAAACATAGTAATTTCTACAATTTGTTTTAATTTTTTGATTCTTTATCAGTTGATTTCCACCTTATGTAATGATAATATTTTTATAAGTCTATGAAGAGTTACAGTGTCATCTATTACATGTTTTTAAAACATTCAGTTCTGAATGTTCAAATGAGATTTATTTAGATTTAAATCTGAAGAGGCTCTGGCGAATTAATTCCAGCTATTATCTGTAATATTTAGGTCTAAATGTGTCATTAAAATATACGCGCAAGCGCACATTATACAATATTGAACGTGTACGTTCTCATAACTTTCAAAAAGTCTGCAAATATTTGCCGTAATTGATGTGAAGAAAATTGCGAAAAGAAGTTTCCAAATGCCACACCGCTATCGAACCCTAAAGATCATGTTGCTCTTGTCATCGTCCATAAGGCATCGGAGCTACACTGCTACATTTTATTGACCGAGAATGGCAACAACTAGCAGTCTTCACAAAAAAACCTTCAGAAGCAGAAAGACGATACGCAGCATTTGACTATAAACTCCTTGCCATAAGGCTTTTCATGAATATGGTAGAAGCCAGAAATTTAATCATATTCACGGATCACAAGCGTTTAACATTTGCTTTTCGACTTCTCAACTGACATACGAGTACGTTACTTACCTAGAGATCACAACGTCGTGGGCGATGCTCTTTTACGTATCGAAGAACTCTCTCCGGTTTTATACTACAAAGCTTCAGCTGCCTTCCAGAAGCATGACGCAGAGATGAAAACATTCTTGTTATAGGGGATATAGGACTGATATTGCACAGGCACTAATGCAACGATGAAACTAATCAAAGTAACGATTCGTATGGCCTCTCACCAATTCAGACTGCAGGAACTGGGCGAGCTGCCTTGATTACCAGCGAGCTAAAATCTCTTGTCGCGTAGCTGCACCACTTGTCTCGTTCTATAAACCATGATGCAGATTCGAATACGTTCATATGAATAAAATCATCATACTAGAGTCTGAAGGATATCGATATTGCCTTACGTCTGTCAACCGATTCACCGTATGGCCGGAGGCAATCCCACTGTAAAACCAGGAAACATCCACTGTCGTAAAGAAATTCTACTCCCAATGGATATCCCGATTCGATACGCCCTTACGAATCACCACATATAGAGGAAGATAGTTCAATGCAGGCCTGCTCAATGAACTCTGTAAATATTTGATAGATTCGGTCTTTACTTGGTGGAAACTCATTTTAGTTAAAAAAATGTATATAAGACAGTTATTTATTTCCACAAAAATGTTTGTACTAATACAACAATTGTTTCACCACGATGTGGCTTCTTCAGGTATTACATTGTACTATCTAGACAGTACAATGTAATACCTGAAGAAGCCACATCGTGGTGAAACAATTGTAGTATGAGTACAAACATTTTTGTGGAAATAAATTACTGTCTTATATACATTTTTTTAACTCTGTAAATTGATGGACAGACACTCTCCCAACGGTCTTACTCGAAATGGAAACGGCGTGGCAAGAGGACCTCAGCAGAGCTCATTCACGGAGAACCACTGAGATTACCTGAAGAATTTTTGACCGACAAGGGCAAAACAACGGACTGCAACGATACAACAGTCTTTGAAAATGTTCTAAGAAAGCAGAAGAAGCATATTAAGCCCACAAATGGTACACTACAAGGTAGGACAGGAAGAGTTTCATTTTCAAAGACCTAGCAATTACAGAGCACGTTTTAATCCATTATAATGGCCCAAAAGCATGCCCAAAATTACCGTATGATAGACGGTTCCAAGTGGTGAAACGTGGTTCAAGGAATTTCAATATTGACTACTTCGGTAAGGAAACAACTGTTATGATTGTGATTAGAGGGAAATCGGCTTATAACATCCTGGCTCAACCACACAATCGGGTGAAGCAGCCCTGACTATCAGAACCTCCAAGGGAACACAATAATGTGAAAATGTGCCAAACCCACGATTTGAAATGATACAGTTCTCCGTCCTTGATGTCCAATGATCCTGAGCAAAAGACACAAGCCATCTGTCCGACGCTTCATAATTGAATTTTTTAACTGCAAACGGCGAAGCTTTCTTTGCTCTGTAGTTCCCTAATATCTTCATTCAAATTTGTCTGCCTCAAAATCGACTCGTCCACAGATCGTTGAAACTTTGATTTTCTTCGTACTTTCACTCGAAACATTGAATTATAACTTGATAATTTACTCTCAATGAATTTTCAAGTTATCTTTGTTAATCTTTGCTTATCCGACTCGAAGGACTATAAAAAATTCGTGAATTAGGTGATAAAAAACGTATGGATAATAATTAATCACTTTGCTGAATAACTGTCAGACTTCGATAGAATGAACTGGAATTTATTTTTTTGTCTGATTCACTAATACATTCTACATATCACTCCATTGGATGAAGTGTACTTTTTGTGTGTTCGGGTACCTCTCTAAAAGGATTTATATGCGTGGTTGTAATTTGAAATTTTCCTTAGGAAATTACGCCACTGTGATAGAAAATTATTTAAACTAGTATATAGTTATATACTTTTGTTAAACCTAAGCCAAGTGGATTTATTTGCTTTATTAATATCCAAAAGGTTTCATAAAGTGGTTTGCACGAAATCAATATATTTATTTATATTAGGTTTGAAATGTAGTGTATAATTTTTTTGAGTGGGTTTCCTTTCTATGCCATTTCAATTTTATTACATTACCTTTTCTTTGTGCCTTTGTGTCTCAAAAGGGTACACTCTGTTCAAAATCTACCATCTCCAAAGTGAATTGCAAGTTTTTAGAATAAGAATTAAATTCATTCAATATAGTTTGTACGTCTGTTTTGGGTACGAGCGCCAATATATCATTCATTTACAAATTCTTTTAAAAATGGCACTTCGATTGATAATTTTCCCCCTTGTATCCAATTTTTGCGAAAACTGGATGATTTATAAAGATGAAACCTCATAGGACCTATTATATCAAGTATAAATAGTTAAATTATCTGAATTGATTGCTGGCATTCAAAAAAACACATATTATGAATATATGTTAAAGACATATTTCAATTTGCAAAAACAATGAATAATTTCAAATTACCTGAAGACTATACACCCATGTCTCTTGACCCTATTAATTTATTCGGCAATTTAGACAAGAATGATATTGAAGTTCTGAAACAAAGATGGGACATTAAGAAAGAACACACAAACGTAGATATGGAGATGTTTTTGGAATAAATCTTGTTTCTGTCAGAGAATAACTATTTTCTTTCATTAATAAGGAGAATGAGCTATGGTAAAAAAAGTTCTGAAATTTGAGACAGTGTAACATACATCTTTATAACAATTCCATACCCAAACAAGCCCGATCAGGTTTTGCTGATAAGTAAATCAATAGCAGACATGCGAACGTTTCTAAATCTGTTGCTTTCTCTTCTGTGCCCCAACGACCACAAATATGTCACGTAATTACACTCGCCCTGTACAGAATAACTGAGGTATTAAGCACACATCAGCGCCATCTAGTGCACACAATCACACACACACGACATACCTTAGCTAGTCAATTCAAATAAAGAACCGTATTCCCGATTTTATCAATGTAACAAACTCAGAAAAGTCACGCTCAAGTCAAATCTTATTACGCCGTGATGCTCATAATCAGCATATTTATATTCAGATAAATCAATTAGGCATATTTATACAAAATATCATTAATAAGGAGAAGGAGCTATGGTAATATAAATTTTCTACAAATCGAGACACTGTAACAAATCTGTATAAAAATTCTAAAGTCAAACAAGCCCGATCAGATTTTCAGTGCGTATGTCTGCTAGTTATGTTCCAGCAAAACCTGATCGGGCTTGTTTGAGTTCAGAATTGTTATACAGATGTACGTTTTACAGTCTCGATTTGTAGAATCGTAGATTGCCTATGAATCACGATAACTCTTTTTGCAGAATTGAATATCATTAAGCAAATTGCATGTTATAACGTCTATAGTTCAGTTTCGACAAATTTTTAAACAAAAAACCAAAGAATACTGCGTTGAATCTATTCTACCCTGTTACATAAGATTTGAGTAAAAAGTACATTTCTATTGCTTACGTAAATAGAACATATGATAATATTGCTAAGTATTTTAAGATAAAATTCGAGTCAAATGTAACTTTTAGAACGGTAAATAGTTTGGGAATTCATATAAAGAAAAAATCAAAGATGAAACAAATGAAGACAATAAATCTGGGGTTCATGAGTTGACTTATATTGAGTCCCAGCTGGTTTATTTTGGTCAAACAGGTATATCCTTTAAGAGAAGAATTCATGAACACCAGGGAAAAGAATTGGGAGATAATTTGAACAATAACTATGAAAGTATCTATAATGACGTTAAAAGTATCAGAATTGAACTTTTGGAAGCAATAGCGATAAGTAGGTACAAGAACATTAAAATTCTTCTCAATGTTTAACACACATTGCCTGATCTCCTTTACTTATATTTACAATAATTGGCCTCAGTATATTCTATGGTTATTTGTAACCCTTTGTCACATATTCCTCATTATCGGTTTTTCTGAAAAATAATGGTTGTATTTCTTTCCTGTGTATGTTTTTTTATCTTTATTCCCAAAAAATTTCCGTTATTTATACCTTCCTCTTTTTTTCCATGTTCTAATAGCTATATGAGAGGCGAAGGTGTAATTTTTAAGCAAAGTTCAGAATGTTAGCCTGAAAAAGCTACAATATTGTCATTGTCAAGCGCAAAGAAATCTAACAACTGAACAAATAAAGATCGATGATAAGTGATTGAACACTTCTTTCAACAATGAAATGAAATATCTCTGTGAAACTGATACACTGTCAAAAAGATAAAAATAAATCACAAGAATACCGCATTTAGGTTCAAGTGCAGAAAACAAAGGGATACAAAAGTCGAGACCACAAAAATGTGCAATGAATCTTCTTCTGTCGAAGGCAACATTTTGACCGAACAATTGTTGTTAATTGATAAGTGGTAAAAATATTCTTCATTATTTCGTTTAAACCAAATAAATTGTCATCAACTAAAGACCGATTCACTAAAATCTACCTCAGATTGTATAATATTGCAGGAATTATGTAAATTTAATAATAAAGATAGGGATTTGAAGACGAACAATTGACAAGGAAACGTCAGATTGTATGGCTTATAGAGTTCAGTCCTACCCTAAGGTAGGTAAATTTCAGTCATCCCTACGGACTACACTAAGAATACCAGAGAGAAACTGTTAGTATTTCAAAATTTTATAGTCTATGGCCAGTATCAAGTACCGATTTATTCATATACTCACATTGTAATGATAAGTCGAGGAAGGATCCACGATAATTTTGTGACCCCAGCAACTAGCAGGTTCATGACATTTTTCCTCATTGTCGGGGTTCACTTTTTGGTGGCACTTGTCCACGAACCAGTCGGCTGGACTCGAATCTCTCTTGGAAAAGCTTCGAAATCGCACTGCTGCTTGAAGAGAGCGAGCCGCTTGTCGGAGTCTACCTCTGAAAGCGGAAAAAAGTCGGCCTTGTGAAGAGGATTGGCTGTCCTAAAAAAAAATAATAAATAATATGGATGAAAAAATCATCAAATATCCAAATTGTAAACTTCGTTTCTCAGGTAATTTTTACTAATTCAGTAATTGCCTGAATGGAGACTTGAATAGTTAACGGGCAAAGTTCTTTAAGAGGGATCACATTATACTGAAGATTCTTTTATATATCTAAGTATAAAAAGAATCTTTTTCTGAACTATATATTGATCTACAAATCAATTAATTTTAAAAAATGAGAATTGTAATGTATTAAATTTCAATAATGATAATACAGTGGGTTCAATCTGTTTTGACAACTGTCAAATGTGAGCGAAGCTTTAACGTGAGTGTTTTTGTTGGTTTTTTGATATCATTTACGAATTGCATCATGGTAAACTTGAGCACTTAATAACATGTTGAAGTAGCGGAACCCCACCGCGAAAATGATTTTTCAACCGAAATCGCAATTCGCACTCTTCGTGATTTTTTCGGCCCACATAATCAACTTACCCAGAATGCTTTCGAAAAAACTGGGAAGAAATTCTACAAAACTAGATCTTGATATTAAGAATCAGTAGGTTCCCGTAGAGCACGTTCAGTAGAATACATCGCTGTTCTAAGAGAGAACGAGGCCCAGAGTCTCACCGATGTAGAGCACAGGAATTGAACTTGCCCATGGCCACATTGCATTAGATATTGACGAAAAATCTATCGTTCTGTACCTATAGAATTCAATGAGCAGAAGAACTTGAGCCGGCGGACCATTTAAAGCGCTGCACATTAGCCGAATGGACATGCGAACAATGACAAACGATTACGAATTTTTCACCAAAATCTTCTTCAGCGATGAACTTCATTTCATCTCAATAACAACGTCAATAAGTAGAATTCAAGAGTATGAAAATTCAACGGCAATTGACGAAATATCAATGCATCACAAAACGTGGTTCTATGGTGTGCATCCGTTGTTGAAAAAATGAGTGGACCATTGGCATCATGACTAATAAATAGGTATCAACTCAATCGATGTTATGATGCTCAATTATTGAAGACCATTTATTGAGTCTTACGATGGCCATCTTGTGAACAGCAGCATTCTCGCAGATGTTTTTCCAATTAACTGATGAAAGTGCTGAAAAGGTTCAGAGACCTAAGTCAGTATCTGCTTAGGAATTATCAGTATCTCGTTGCAGCTTTCTTAAGTTTTGAAAAAGGTTCTTTTCAATCATATTAATCCTTTTTTTTTCAAACCAAGCAGTTTTTGCCCTCTTATCAGTCTAGTTTTCGAAGAAGGTGTATTATCGCAACACCCTTCTGTCTGACAATACATTATGGGATCTTATTGAAGGATTTGTAGGCAATGTTCTTTTGTTAGATATCAGAAGGGCCTTGGATTATCAATTATAAGTTTCTGTGTGAGAAGTTGAAATATTATGGATCCTCTAATTCCTCTTTTTCTGATTGCGATATTTTTGACACTTCGCATACAGAGTATAAGGGTTGGTAGCAAGGTTTCCAGAAGAAAGAATATTTCAGCTAGAATTACTCAGAAATAGCTTCTTCGTATTTTATTTTTTATAGTGTAAACGGCACAAGTTGAGTATATACGGCATAAGTTAAGGTTGTGCATCGTTGAACATTTCGCTGATGATTATTAAATTATTTATAAGATTCCGCTTGGATGAGATTGCACATGCTTCTAACAGCATAGCTCAGACTTGAAAATATTGCAGAAAACAGCACGATATGATAACCTGATTTTGTGTCTGGAAAAAAGTCAAACCGTATTTCAGACATGAAAACCTGTGGTAATATCGGAGGGGTTCGGGACATATGTGTAGATGGTGTTCAGCTGAAAGTATGCGACAACGCTAGATATCTGGGTTTAGTTGTGGATATAGAGTTGAAATTTTCGGACCATGTTTCTCAAATTACGAGATCAGCTTTTTATAATTTCAAATTAATATAAGCTGCACAAAATTTTTTAACAATTGTTATTAATACTATGTAAGACTTCAATTTTGTCTAGATTTGATTACTGTGCCGTTGTTTAAGATCCATGTATTAATACTATTTCCCATTCAGAACTGCTACGTAAGATTCATTTACGGACTCAGGAAATTTGGCAGGGGAATAACAAGAAGATTATTGAACGGAATTGACTGTCTATGGATAGTAGGGTAAAATAACATTCGGGATATGTTGTACTAAAGTTACTGAAGTTACCATAATCACATGATTTGAAGCTTAGATTACTGCTCAGATGTATTGATCATGATGGTCGTATACGTAACGCTAGTATGCTGACAATCACATTCCTTAAGAAGACCAGATTCAAGAATTCCTTTTCCCATAGAACTACAAAAATGTTTACTGCAGTGAATTGTAATTTTGGGACAACATTTCTTCAACATATAGCACGGCTGAGATCTCTTCCATTTTGAAAAGAGAATAGTTTTGTTTTGTTCGTTTATCTGTTAGGTTTGTGCCATGAGCTTTATCCACAAAACTAAATTTCATATCAATTAACTGTTATATAATTGATTAAATGGTTGATATTTTTTGGTATTTTTTTCTAATGGTCTTGTTGAAGTTGAGTGTGATGTCCTCCGGGATTGAACTCAGCTTCAGCTGAGTCTCAAACAACTTTAGGGTACTATCCCAACGTCTGGAAACTATCCGGAAAAAAACAAAGCTCAATTGTCATTATTTAGTATAAATTTTTATTTCTGGAATGAGAAACTCATAACAAAATAGTCATCTAAATTACTTATACAACCTTTATTTAACTGCAAATAATTGACTAAACGTCGAGATATACCCGAAACTAGATCACCTCCATAATTTTCGGTGATGGTAGTCCAGAACTGTGAAACTGACTGAATCAAATCATCTTCATTTTGGTGCGCAACACTTCAATCTTCATTAGTCCCCATATGTTTTCAATGGGATCAAGATCTGGTAAAGCTGCTGGCTATGAATGTTTGTCACTTGGTGTTCTTGCATACAAGCTTGTTTATAGGCCGAAGTATGGTATCTTGCATTATCCTGCTGAAAACGCCACCCCTCTGGATATAAAGTTTTCAACGAGAAAATCGTTAATAGTGCCACAATACATTTCATTATTAATGTTACCATCAATTAAACAGAGAAGCGTAACACCACGCTGAGATATTGATCCCCAAACCATTATTTTGGTGGAAAATTTGAACGGTAACAGGTTGTTTTGATAGGAATCTTGAGTGATTTCCACCAAGTTGGAAACAACATTCATCAGATATAAAGACATTATCAAAATTATAATCTTGAAAAAGTTTATAAAATTCTATCCTTCGTTTCATTTGTGAAGGTGCCATTATGGGGATTTTTTTGGTTTCTTTGATATTGTCTTTTCAGTGACACACGGACGGTTTCTGGACAAAGTTACATATTTCGTTGATTTCCAAACATTTGTTTTTCTTATATTGAAGATGAATTTCCGTCAAGTAAAGACCGAGACAATCAAAAAAAGATTTCCAAATCTGTTAGCCAATTTGCGAAACACCAGGCGCGGAACTGTGTCGTCCTAAGGCCAATAGAAATTTCAGATTGTTTCCTTTAATCATACGCGGTATTGCTGAAACTGGTCTATGCCTCTTATCCATGCAATTTTTATCCTCTTTTTTGTCTCATATACAGCACTTAGTCTACTTAGTAAAAATTCCATTTTGAAATTGAAAATTGAATTGGAATCTTTCGTAATTTGCAATCGTTCTTAAGGTACATTCAGAAGATGAAGATATTGTAACAAAATAATAAGCGAGTAGTGAAGCGATCATGCAAAAATGGTGAAAAGCATTGAATTCAGGAGCTTTTGAGCCCTTGTACATATCACCCAAGATCCTCATGAAATTTTGCATTGTCTTCTCGTCGTTATTTTATATCTAAATGCAAAAGTCAAACTCAGTTGTGTCACTATTGCTCTGGTTTCTGTCGCCCTCATCGGTGCTCTGCACACAAAATTTTATATTTTTAATTTTGAAAGTATACTCGTATGATCTTAACAAAATTTTGCATTTTCTTTGTGTCATGCTGAATATTCGCTTAGTCGTGATACTGTTGCTATGGTTTCTTTAGCGCTCAACGCTGTAAAATATTTTATTTTGTTTTAGATATAATCATATGATCTTCCTGAAAATTAAAAGAAACATTTACGCTATTATTCTCTAAGCATTGAAATATCTGAAATTATCCAGCGTGAATAACTGCCAAACTATACTGATTTTATCCATTAACGAAGTCGGCTGAGCTATTCAAATCCCAAGCTTTTCCTGAAGGTTTCAAGGCTCTACCTCTTTCCGTTAAAGAAAGTTATCGTGTTTACGATATTTATGTGTTCGATTATGTGCATGGTTGAGAAGTTGCTCGTTAAATGTTGCATTCTGATCGTTCCTAACTAGAATTCAAATATCAAGTTTGATATCGAATTGAAGAATGGACATTTTTCTGAACGGTGCTGGTGATGACTTTCTTTTGTGTTTGGTGCGTTTCGGCAGAGATTTTAACTCATGAAATAAACTTCCATTTTTAATACCGACGAGAATATCTGTACAACAGAGAGAGAGAGAGCAGTTTTTATCACTTGGCTAGTCCTTGTGTTTGGTAATTCCCATTTCTTTGAACATATATGGTAGAAATGATCATAATAGACACAAATCTCCAATGTCAAAGAAATGTGAAATACGAGGAGTCTAATATATAAGAGTATTGAATTTGGGGGGATGCTTGCAATTTTTTTTTCTGGGCTGATATCGAATATGTGTGAACATTAGAATTAGTGTATGTGTCAAATATAGAGAACTTTATAACAAAACAGAAAAGGACTATGACCAATTAATTTGCAAATACAAAACCCAAACATTTGAAGAAAGAATCAGGAAATCAGATAATAAGAACAAGACAATGTGGTCAATATGTAATGAAATCAGGGGAAGGCAGAAGAACACAGAGGAATGTGGTGTAGAAGGTGATCCCAAGGAAATAGCACAAAAATTCAATAATTATTTCAATAACATCAGCTCACAGACACATCATCAACCAAAATGCAACCTTACACCAAACGACAGATCTATCTCAAAATAACAAATCCTACAGAGATTTTGGAAATAGGGAAAAAACTCAAGAATAAACACATCAGTGGAATAGACGAAATACCTACAAGTCTTATTAAACTAGCCCTACCTGAAATAAATGGCGTCCTAGCACACCTGGTAAACCAGTCGTTCAAAGAAGGCAAGTTCCCGGAACAATTGAAAACAGCAATTATCAGACCCATATTAAAAAAAGGAAATCCTCAAGAGCTAGGAAACTAGAGACCTATCAGTATTCTGCCAAGTTTTTCAAAAATATTCGAACTGATAATGTGCTCCAGAATCACAGAATTCCTGTGATTTTTTCAGTAATACACAACGCGGATTTCTGAAAGGAAAATCTACCCAAACAGCCATATTTGAATTAACAAAGAACATATTGGAACTGTTGGAAGGAGACAACTTAGCACTGACCATATTTTTAATGGAATGAACTATCACAAAGTAACGGACTACTCCATCCAATATTTGACCATATTTTTGGATATGTCAAAAGCATATGATTCAATAAACCAGGAACACCTGCTCAAGAAACTTCAGGCTTATGGAATAAGAGGAAATGTATACAAGTGGATTGAATCATATATATGCAAACGAAAGCAAAAAGTGAAAATCATCAAGGAAGGAGAAAATGCTGAATCCACTGAGCTTATAAATAAAAGAGGGATAGTACAAGGAGGTGTATTGGGGCCGCTTCTATTCCTAATATTCCTGAATGATTTGGAAGATATAGCAGAGGAAGATGAAAAACTAATCAATTATGTGGACCCTACCAACCTATTAGTAGGAGCAAAAGATGAGTATACATTGATTCCTGCAGGTACCAACTCTTCGATAGGACACATGAATGGCTACAGAAGAACGAATTGACCCTTAATGTGGAAAAAACCAACCTTATAGTGTTCAGTACTAACAGAAGTAATAAAAGCAAACCAACCAGCATTACTTTAGAAAATAAGGTTATAAATATTGTAGACAGTACTAAATTTTTGGGTGTATTCATGGACTCGTTCATGAATTTTAGAGCACATGTGGAAAATTTAAGTCAGAAATGGATTCAGATTAATTTTGCAATTAGAATATCTAGAAAATACCTGAATGATAAATCAATGAAAATTTTATATTATGCAAATTTTGAATTTAGACTCAGATATGGGATAATTTTTTAGGGAACTTAAAGAAATTTAGAAGAAATGTTCAAAATACAAAAAACAACAATAAGGGTAATTTTTAAGCTGAATTATAATGAAACTTGTAGAGAATTGTTTGAGCTAAATAACATATTCACAGTCTATGGGTTATACATTTACGAATGTGCTGTATTCTTACATAAGAACAAAGAAAAATTCATCCAATATAATCACAGTAATAGTTACAACACAAGAACACAAAATTTAAATTTTCCAATTCATAGATTGACTTTAAGTGAAAAACACCCGACATATAGTTGTATAAGAATATTTAATCATTTGCCAAATGAAATTAAGAACATAAATAATTTAAGAATCTTCAAAAACAGAGTGAAATCTTTGATTATAAAACTTGAGCCTTATGAGCTAGGAGATTTTTTTAATTTCACATTAGAGAGCTAACCTATAAATTTTATTTAGACACTATTTCATTTCAGGTGAGCATCTTATATGTAAGCCTTATTTGAAATAAAGAAGTATATATTACTATCGACATGGGTGAAATTACGTGCATCCGAATAAAGATTAATATGCCAGAAAAAAATTACATGATGACACCTTTGTATAGAACTCCAGGCACTTGCCCAAAAATCTTCAACGAAGGATTAAATGAGTACTTGGAATCTAACAATGATAGAAAATATGGACATATCCTAACAGGGGATGTTAATATCAACATATTAGATGACAATGATGAAGATGTTGAAGACTATAAGAATATTATGAGCTCCCATGGGTTTATATCATATATTACTGAACATACGAGACCAGAAAGCTCAACGTGCCTAGATCATTTTTTGTTAGAGGAAGAAACGTAGATGAACTTGCGGAATCTATATATTTAGATATGACATTACAGACCACTTCCCAATCGGTTGGGATTATCAAAAACAAGACGATAAGAAAAATATTAATAAACAAAAGTTCATAAACTATAAAGATCTGAAAATTGAATTGAAGAATGAAACATGGGTGGGGGTATATGATGGTACTGGCACTAATCAGATGGCAATAAATTTCATAGAGGCACTAAAATTCCATATCGCAAAGGATACATTTACTAGAACATATCGGAATAGTGCCATATTAAGAAAACCATGGATGACAAAGTGCCTGCCAAAATCAATAACAGAGAAAAATTAATTATATGCAAGTATAAGAAACAGTCCAAATGACATAAATCTTAGAAGGGATTATTCAGTATATAAGAATGAATTAGGTTAGATATTACTAAGGAGTAAAAAACTATATTCCAATAAGATTATTGAAAAATGTGAAAATTCTTTACAGGGTGTTTGGAAATGTCTAAATGAAATATGTAATAAAAATAAATCTAATCCTAAAATGAAGGAAATAAATACGATAATCAGACTTATACACATGCGATGGATGCAGGAATTATATTCAATGAATGCGAATGACTACGAAGAAAATATAAAAGTTGTTCAAGATAATATGTACATGTTTCCAACAACAGAAAATGAAGTAACTCCCTAAAAAATATAAAAGCTCCTGGCGAAGATAAAATAAGGTAAGAAACACTCAAGCAAATCTCTGACGAAATAAAAAGTCCCCTTACTCACCTTATTAGGTGAGTAAGGGGACTTTATTTATTAATAAAATATTTGAAACAGGAATATTCCCAGATGTCTTTAAAGTATGATTAGTGATACCGTTATGTTAATCTGGAAAAAAACGAAGTTTCGAACTACGGAATTAGAGGACGTGCATTTGAGCTCCTTGAAGGTTACCTTACTAATAGAAGACAAAGAGTGGATATTAGGGGTGTCATCAGCGAATGGAGAAATGTCAATTACGGGATTCCACAAGGAACAGTCCTGGGTCCTATACTTTTCACAATTTATATGAATGACCTGCTCCGCTTCAATACCGAGGGTAGAGTTCTCAGTTTTGCTGACGATACGGTGATATTTTACAAAGGTAA
The DNA here is from genome assembly GCA_034642435.1 of Megalocaria dilatata. Classification (NCBI taxonomy): domain Eukaryota; kingdom Metazoa; phylum Arthropoda; class Insecta; order Coleoptera; family Coccinellidae; genus Megalocaria; species Megalocaria dilatata. The sequence goes on from CM067854.1 coordinate 86,365,854, forward strand.
ATCATGGGAAATCCTGAAATATGAAGCTAAGTGTGATATGAGGAAGATAAATAAATAGTTTGAATACAATCTACTCACGTTAAATGTAGAGAAGACTAAATATCTCCCTTTCTTCTTATATGTCGCCAACTTACCGAATCTAGGACCATGAGTCTTGAGTGATACAGAAACTATCCCAGAATGTGAGTCGATAAAATACTTGGGCATTATGATCGACAGACATATGCGCTGGAATGTTCACATGAAGAGTTTGGTTACCAAAATAATAGGCTTACTCAGTAGATTCAAAATTTTGAAGGAGGCCCTGGACACTGTTCATTTAGGAATTGTCTACTTTGCGTTAGTACAAAGTTTACTGTCTTATGGTATCTTAGAATGGGGAGAAGTTGCGGATAATCATTTGGGTAAAGTGAACATTGTTCAAAAGTGGATACTGAAGATGAATTTTAGCAAACATATTAAATACCCAAGCGAAGAATTATATGGGGAAAATCGTATATATGACGCAGGGCAGTTATTTGCAATGAAGATTCTACTGGGTATCCATAAGGGAAGAATACGGATTCAAAGGATCAACCACAGCTATGACACACGAGATAAAGGGTATAGAACGGTTTTGATTAAAAATGAAAAAAACAATAGGTAAACATAGTTGCAAGTACATAAGCTCGAAGTTATAATGTATAATTATATCCCGAAATATTTGAAAACCATTAAAAATTACCATTTATACAAGAGAAAAATTGAAGAATGGTTAATTACAGAAGGCCGAAGGGTGTTCCATGACAAAATTAATAAATGCATGAGATTGTGAAGGTAATATTAATTACAAGGATGTGGACAGCTGAGTGCTAGAGCATTGGACTCGTCCGGGTTCGAATTCTATTCATGTGGAAAAGAAATTTTTTAGTTGAACATGTGTCTGCCACCATTTTACTGTTGGGTCAAAAATTAACAGTGCTGTGACCTAAAGTGACGCAAGATCGCAGTAACAAAGCCTACCCAAAACATCACTGAACTCCTGACTCGCCACAAGTTGAATAAATTTCTGAGGGATCTTCACAGAAGATCTAGGAGTAGCAGGATAATAATAATAATAGTTGTTTACAATCACTATCAAATAAATATTGTGAATAATAGTTAGTATCATATTTTTACCTGGCCTTGTTGAATTTTATTTGTGTTTGTTTTCTGATCATGTAAGTGTGATTGGTTTGATGAGGTTGTTATTTTTCTGGGATCTTTGTCACGTTTACATTCGGTCTGTTATTTTATTTCTGCCATAATTGTATTTGATATTTTGAATATGAATTTCAATGTTTGATATTATATTGATATTATACTTATAGATATAGATTAAACATAGTTTATAACAAAGTTCATGCAACGCTCCATACAAGCTGATACCAAAATATCAGCTTCTGTGGATTTGAACCGTTTATTTACATGTTGTATTGGTTTTACTCAAATTGTATCATTCAGTGAATAAACATTATTATTATTACGGATGGACCGACAGAATCCCCTTTAACCCCAGATTCTTTGACAGTCAGTCTAGCCTAGTCGTTTGAGACCATTTTTGGCTGACAATTCGAAAATTATAGACTATTCGACGAAACGATAGCATGCTGTTCCCTGGAAGTGCACAAAAACGGATTTGTTATCAAACAATCTGCCATTTTGACATAGGTTCAAATTTGGTTAACAATTATACTCGTAGTAAAATTACTAGATGACTAATTTATACCCTCGATTACTAGGTGTGCTCTGTATTTTATTCCTGGTTTATGAATGTGGACGATAATTTTCGTCAATTCAGAAATTTGTAATCAATTATTTTATTCGAATTCATGAAAATATTATAAATGCTATGCGACGAACTGCAATTCCTACGAAACCTTCATTAAACAGAACAAACGAAGATCGACACAAAAATTCTATTGAAGTGCTTTTTAACTCAACCCGATTCCAATAAAACTTAGAATTGTGTAGTTGAATGATAGTAGGTCTACTGCAGTAGCAGCTGAGATCTCGCATTTAAGCAAAGAAAAATTCAATATTTTGTTCATCCAGGAGCCCTATTAAATCCTTGGTGAGATACGACGACTTTCATTGCGTATCATTCGATATAACCCGTGTCCAATTTCATATACAACTCTGTCAAGAAAGTACCGGGAATTTTCAATTAAAACAACATTCTTACATTTAACCGTCAAAATTTATTGGGTCGCCTTCAAAATAGGCTCCATTTGCTCCAATACATCTATGCCAAGGGCACTTCCAATTATCGAAACATTTTTTATAGGCGCTTTCCGGGATGGACTTTAGCTCTCGCGCCGAATTTTGTTTTATGGCTTCAATCGACTCAAAACGGGTGCCACGAAGGGGCAATTTTAGTTTAGGGAAGAGCAAAAAGTCGCAGGGAGCCAAATCCGGCGAATACGGTGGTTGCTGAAGCACGTTTGTTGAGTTTTTGGCGAGAAAGTCAGTCACAATCGTAGCTCGGTGAGAAGGCGCAGTATCGTCATGCAAAATCCATGAGTTGTTCGCCCACAAATTTGGCCGCTTATTACGGATACGCTCACGCAAACGTTTCATAACGCCTAGGTAATACTCCTTGTTTACCGTCTGGCCCTCTGGAACGAATTCGTAGTGCACCACGCCACGGATATCGAAGAAAACAATGAGCATCACCTTCATTTTCGAGCGGCTTTGGCGTGGTTTTTTCGGTTTCGGCTCATTTTTTGCCACCCATTCCGATGATTGCTGGCTTGTTTGCATATCATACTCGTAGACCCAGGTCTCATCACCAGTTATAATGCGTTCCATGAATGTAGAATCGGAATTACAGCGATCCAGCATGTCCAGCAACCTGTTCGCGATGACGTTTTTGAAGAAAATTCAGGTCTTTCGGTACGAGTCGTGCGGCCACCTTTCTCATGCCCAAAATATCAATCAAAATCGTACGTGCGGACTCGTGGGATATCTTAAGATCATGTGCTATCTCTCTCAAGCTGGTACGACGGTTTTCCAGCACCCTTTCCTTAATTTTATCGACGTTATCTTCGATCGAAGCCGTCTATGGGCGACCACTTCACGACCGTCCTTGAAGGCTCTGTACCACTGATATGCACGATAGTTTTCGATCGTTTTCGATAGAGCATTATCACCAAAGGCCTTTTGCAACATTTTCAATGCATCGGCACACGAAAATTCATTTGCAACACAAAACTTTAAACAAATTCTTTGCTCAACGTAATCAACCATAGTAAAAATCGGCACGCACTCTGACATCGACTGACTTAATCAGCTGTTTGCAAACACACTAGTTGACAGATCCCGCTCAAGCTTGGCATAGTAATTAAGGACAGTGGTACCAACCTAGGAAAAAAATTTTTTACCTGCCTCATTGCCCCGCCAGATTTAAATCGATAATTCCCGGTACTTTCTTGACAGAATGTACGTCTATTAAATATAAGCGGTGCTTATTGTAGACATTAATTTAATTCTAAAAGTTTTGAACCCACCAATAAATCAAATAATACTTTCTGAGAATCCTGTCTTCTTGTCATAGATCGATTCTTCTTATGTCCTCAGCTTGTAGAATATTAGCCAGGTGGGCTCTCGAGGTTTTTATAGGTAGTATCCTGTGACAACTACTGGCAGAATTCAATTCTGCCAACTACCACTCTAGGCATTGCCTAGCATACAAAATCCGTGGCAGAATATTGAATCATTTCCTTAATGTTTCGACACAAACTTCAAAAGTATGTGCGCTAAATATCCAAACGAGTTTGAATCTTGGAGCTTGCACGAGAATTGAAATCTTTGTCTTACCAGAAGAAACACCCGTCTTTGAATTCTGAAAATCGATTTTCTTAAAGATAATCTATTCCTCAAACTCAATTATCCTCGAACCTCTTTTATTACTGGACATGACTCCGTCAGGTTCAACGTTATCAAACATAACTTTTCCTATTCCTCGTCATGCCCTCGTAGTGGGAGAAAGAGATATCAACGCATGAGTTTTTCGAATGTAAATGCTGTGTGCTCCATACCGCCCGCTAAGAATTGACTACAGTAAATCCAAACCTAATTCTCTCATCGAGCCCAAGTGGTTATTAACATATCTCTGATATCGCAAGGACAATACTGGACTGATTATACCAGGATCGTAAGAAAAGTAGATGAAAATAACAGCGGAACCGATAATTATGACACAAAAGTCAAAAGAAATAACAATATCCGACCTAATTTTGCATTTCAACAACTAGGCGTCCGCTAGGGCTATAAGGTCAGAGCGGAAGCCCAAAGCTACAATTCATAAATACATATAAAAATTGGCGAAGTTTGTTTTCTTAAGTAATAGTCATTCAATTAATTCAAAAATCAAATATGTGAAGATTAAAAATATCTTTCTTTTCATATTTGATTTGAATAAAGCCTCTGATTTATGATGTAATGATACGCAAATAATGTGTTTTATCAAGTAAACTCAGTAAAAAATTTTGTTTTGTTTTTATATGTGTATGAATTGTTTTCCAAGACAATATATATAAGTTTTCCAAGACAATATTTATTCCACTTTTTTTTCTAAATAAATATATAAAAGTTACAGATAATTCTAATTTTATATTAAAACAGAATAAGGTGAAGATGTACCGTAATGACGATCTCCACACATTTGTCGGTTATCTCACCCTTATAATAACTGTTTACTTGGCAGTTTAGTAACTCAACCATTAGAATATTTTCTGAGGTCATGTTCGATAAAAAGTTTACGCCGACGTAAAGAAAACATTTTTTTTACGACAACATCGAAAAATGTTCGTATCGAGGGTGTGAATTGAATCATAATAAGCTACATTTTGTACCGAATTTCATTTTGCACTAGTTGCTAGGCAAGTAACTAGGCAACAAATGCGTAATGAAATATTTCGTAATCAATCTGCTATTTGCGATAACAAAAACTGGTGTAGCTTAAAGAATATAACCACAGAACACAGTTCTGTCATAGTACGCCGAACGACAAATTTCATCAGTTTGACATTATCATGGATCCAAAGTAATAAGTAAAATATATGTATATTTACTTTTGTGTTTTTTGAATGGTCGTTGTCGTAGAAAAATTTTATTCTGTATAAAAACTCACATAAAATAGCAATTTTGCACTCGGTTGAATTGCAATACTCGCCTTCGGCTCGTGTCGCAAACTTTCAAACTCGTGCAAAATATATTTTGTGTTTCTTACATAAGTCTGGAAAGTATCCGGAAAAAACGAAGCTCAATTGTAATTATTTACTATATATTTTCAATTCTTGAATTAGACAATTATGACAAAATATTCATCATATCAACTTTTACAGTCTCCATTCATCTGTAAATACTTGAATAAACGTCGAGGTACACCCGAAACTAGATCATCTCCATAATTTTCGGTGATGGTAGTCTAGGTCTGTAAAACTTACTGAATTAAATCATCTTTATTTCCGAGCACTGCTCGTTCAACTTAAATCTTCATTAGTCCCCATATGTTTTCAATGGGACTAAGATCTGGTGAAGTTGCTGGCCATGAAATAGTCACTTCGTGTTCTTGCATCCAAGCTTGAGTATAGGCCGAGATATGGCATCTTGCATTATCCTGCTGAAAACTCCAACCCTTCTGGATATAAAGTATGCGCCGTTTCAATGGGAAAAGTATTTAGAATACTACAATACTTTTCACCATCAACTATACACTCCCCGAACCATTGGTGGGAAATTTGGAAATGGTAACAGGTTGTTTTGATAGGATTTTTTAGTGATTCTCGCCAAGTTGGAAACAACTTTCATCAGATATAAAGACATTTTCAAAATCTTCTTGAAAACGTTGACAAAATTTTATCCTTCGTTACTCTTGTAAAGGTGTCAGTATAGGGATTTTTTTTGTTTCCCTGATATGCAGCCTTGTCTTTTCAATGACATACTGACGATTTCTGGACATACTATTATATTTCGTTGATTTCCAAATCTGTAAGCAAATTTACGAAACACCAAGCGCGGATTATGTCGTCCTAAACCCAATAAAGCGTTTGAATTGTTTCCTTTAATCTAACGCGGTCTTCCTGAAACTGGTCTATGCCTCATATCCATGCCATTTTTATCCTCTTTATTATCTCATATACAGCACTCTTTCCCCGTTCAGTCAATTGCACTAATTTTTTAATGTTTCGAAAACCTTTTCTATATATATATTCTACCTGTTTTCTATTTTTTAGTTGAGACATTATTTCATAAATTGTATATCTGTTTACAATCAACAATATTTTCAAATAGTGTTGCCATGCAACCTTCGCCATTGCCAACTATCCGCACAAACTATTTAAAACATTTACTTTTGTTACAAAAAAGAAGTATATTGAAATTATTGAAAATAATAAGTTCCGGATAGTTTCTAGACGGACTACACTATAGTAAACTCAAAGCCAGCATTTGCTACATGAATGTAGCAAATACATTCTAGCTGATATGCTACAAACGGTCATCGAAAATTGGGGTGAACGAATTGAAAATTCTAGAGAAGCGCTGGATATTTGAGCTTTGAATTGTTTTAATATATCCCGTGAAATTTTCCGTCTAGTAAAACTATTTCGCGACTTATTTGCTATAAATTGAGTTCTATTTTATTTTTAATTCCTGTAGCTCCCACTTTGAAATATGATATATTTTCTTAGGATATTCATCATTTACTCACGGATTGTTATTGACGAATATTTTGTTTCACATTGAGCAAAAATTATCTATATCTTTGAAATATATTCATATTAAGTGCTATATTCAAGAAATATATATATATATATATATATATATATATATATATAAAGAATAGTGGTTCGTTTTTGAGAAATTGTTCCAGGGAACAGCGTGCTATTGTTCAGCCGAAAATGTTCTTAAACGTAGGTCGGAATCAATCATGAGGATTCGGAGGTCAAAAGTAATTCTCTTCGGCCGGCCGTCCGTAAACAAGCCAACTTGCCAAAGGAGAATGCCTTGAAACTTTCTGAAATGGTTTGGGGTCAAAATATGTCGAATAAGTTTGTTAATGTCAAAAATAGTTTAACAGTTATTCACGTTTGAAAATTTCTCATATTTTTCTTAATATTTTTGAAACCACAAAGAAGAGGAATCTATTAATACACATATGCATGCAAAATTTTGTGAGCATCGTATTATTCGAAGCTTAAAAAAAATTTCTGAGTGGATCAGCGTTGAGCGCTATCTTTAACGCCATATCTTTCATACGGAAACAGATAGAGAATTGAAACTTTCGGTAGATTTGAAGCCCGAATATCTCGAAAGAATTCATTACTGAGCAAAATTAGTCCGAAGTCACATTTAAAATTTTCTCTTCTTTTCATTGATATTCTACAAAACTACAATTCCAATTGTTTTGAAATTGGAGGTTCAGGAGAAAAATGATAACTATACTCGAACAAACTCGATAAGGTTTTGTTGATTACAGCGGCAAATTGCAGACATGCGCACGTTTCAAACTGGGGGCTTTCCATCAGTGCAATATATGCCAGTGACTACAAATCTGTCAAGTATCTATATTAGCTATACACAGAGACACGAAGGTATTAATCATACACAAGCACCATACTTACAAGACATATCTTTTCGAGCTAATTCAAGTAGAGAAATGTATTCCCGATATTTTCACGTTACAAAAGCAGAAAAAACTTTCCCCATGCTCAAGTCAGACCATAATATGCGTAATGCTCATAATTATAGTGTTTATATTCATATAAATTGATTTGGCTTATCTGTACCAAATATCATTAATAAGGAGTGTTAGCTATAGTACTAGAAAGTTCTACTAATCGAGACAAATCGATTAATTAAGTCATGTACTTGATGAACGGAATGAATATGAGTGTGTGACCGATGATTTCATTATCTTAATTAATAAATTCCATGGCTCAATTTTCATACATTACCTTTATTTAACAAAAAAACAGAAAAGATCTAAGAAAACGAAGGAACAGGATGAAAATTACGAAATGAAATACAAAAAACTATTTTAATGAGAGTCAAAACTATTTAAAAAAAACTTGAAAGAGAAAAAATTATAAAAGGTTGATTCCGACTCTAAAAAATATTACTGTGATTCGGAAAAATATTAGGGGAATGAATAAATGAAGGAAAAAATTGTTGGGATATATCTTGACAGGGAAACAATTATTATGTACTTCATCTGAAACCAGAAAATATTCAGGATAATTAAAAAATATTGAGGTAAGCTTTTCAATAAAAATTGTAACAATAAATTAAAATTATATTGTCAATACTGTTACCACTTGGAAACGGTTAGGGATACTTTGGGGAGGAAACAAGCAAGATGTAATATATATTTAATTGAATAATATATTGTATATATATACTACTCTGTCAAGAAAGTACCGGGAATTTACAATTAAAACAACATTTTTACATTTAATCGTCAAAATTTATTGGGTCGCCTTTAAAATAGGCTCCATTTGCTCCAATACATCTATGCCAACGGCACTTCCAATTATCGAAACATTTTTTATAGGCGCTTTCCGGGATGGACTTTAGCTCTCGCGCCGAATTTTGTTTTATGGTTTCAATCGACTCAAAACGGGTGCCACGAAGGGGCAATTTTAGTTTTGGGAAGAGGAAAAAGTCGCAGGGAGCCAAATCCGGCGAATACGGTGGTTGCTGAAGCACGTTTGTTGAGTTTTTGGCGAGAAAGTCAGTCACAATCGTAGCTCGGTGAGAAGGCGCGTTATCGTCATGCAAAATCCATGAGTTGTTCGCCCACAAATTTGGCCGCTTCTTACGGATACGCTCACGCAAACGTTTCATAACGCCTAGGTAATACTCCTTGTTTACCGTCTGACCCTCTGGAACGAATTCGTAGTGCACCACGCCACGGATATCGAAGAATACAATGAGCATCACCTTCATTTTCGAGCGGCTTTGGCGTGGTTTTTTCGGTTTCGGCTCATTTTTTGCCACCCATTCCGATGATTGCTGGATTGTTTGCATATCGTACTCGTAGGCACAGGTCTCATCACCAGTTATAATGCGTTCCATGAATGTAGAATCGGAATTACAGCGATCCAGCATGTCTGAAGCAACCTGTTCGCGATGACGTTTTTGAAGAAAATTTAGGTCTTTCGGTACGAGTCGTGCGGCCACCTTTCTCATGCCCAAAATATCAATCAAAATCGTACGTGCGGACTCGTGGGATATCTTAAGATCATGTGCTATCTCTCTCAAGCTGGTACGACGGTTTTCCAGCACCCTTTCCTTAATTTTATCGACGTTATCTTCGATCGAAGCCGTCGATGGGCGACCACTTCACGACCGTCCTTGAAGGCTCTGTACCACTGATATGCACGAGTTTTCGATAGAGCATTATCACCAAAGGCCTTTTGCAACATTTTTAATGCATCGGCACACGAAAATTCATTTGCAACACAAAACTTTAAACAAATTCTTTGCTCAACGTAATCACCCATAGTAAAAATCGGCACGCACTCTGACATCGACTGACTTAATCAGCTGTTGCAAACACACTAGTTGACAGATCCCGCTCAAGGTTGGCATAATAATTAAGGACAGTGGTACCAACCTAGAAAAAAAATTTTTACCTGCGTCATTGCCCCGCCAGATTTAAATCGATAATTTCGGGTACTTTCTTGACGGAATGCATATATTGATTTATTGATAATACTGTTAATCAACATAAGTTGTTATCACAGATATACATTTCTTATACATAAATTAATATTTATAATTATAGTAAAGACTAAAATAAATTTAACAATTTTCAAGATAAGTTCTCAAATTTCTTTTAAAGGAATGTAACGTCTTAGATAATCTAATAGTTTTTGGCAGTTCGTTGTAAAGCTGTGGTCCTATGAAGCTTGGTCTTCTTCTGCCATAGTTTGTACGGATGTTTTTATTCAAGGTAAATCTGTCCCTGTGTCTTGTTTCATAGTCGTGTGGAAACTGTTCAAAGCAGACCTTGGTTTTCAGTAAGTTATTATTTATTTTGAAAACCAACGCACACAGCTCTTGTTTTATGAGTTTTTTAATTGGCAAAATTGGGTATTGTTCATAAAGTAGATTTGTTCTTGTTTCAAATTTGAGATTGAAAATAGTTTTCACTGCTCTGTTCTGTAATCTCTGAAGCCGATTTATATTAAACTTCGTGGTATTTCCCCAAATTGGCAGTAGATATGTTAAGACACTTTTAATATGTGAATTGTACACCAGAAGTTTGTGCTTGACATCAAAACAGTTGCCCACTCTTTTCATGCAGGCTATTAATCCAGCCAGTTTACCAAAGATCATGTCAATGTGTTTTTCCCAGTTCAAATTTTCATCTATAACCAAGCCAAGGTAAGTGTATTGTGTTACTTTTCTGATGTTTTTTCCATTTATCGTGAAGTCGAGATTAATAGATGATTTTTCTTTTCGCTTTGGTTTGAAGATCATGTACACTGTTTTATCCTCATTCACTACCAGTTTGTTTCGGCACAGCCATTTGTAAAATTCGGATAAACTCTTATTTACTTTTGTCTGTAGGCTTTTGAGGTCTTTTTCATAAAATACCAAGACTGTGTCATCGGCAAACATATAATATTCTGCACTCAGATCAATTTTTCCAAGACTCTCCACATATAATAAATAGAGTAGTGGTCCGAGGACCGATCCTTGGGGTAAACCACATCTAACATTTTTCCTAGGACTTTTTGTTTTATTGACAAATACATATTGTTGGCGGTTCTTTAGGAATGATTTCAGAAGACTCCAAGCAGCACCCTGAATGCCCATATCATGAAGCTTCCCGAGGAGTATTTGATGATCCACTGTGTCAAACGCCTTTTTCAAGTCAATGAATACCGTCGTCACATAATAGCCCTGGTCCGTTTTTTCAATTATACTTTCTATCAAGTCAGTCGTAGCACCCAATGTTGAGCTTGATTTTTGAAATCCGTAATGTTGTGGGGAGAGTTCAAAAATATTGAATAATATATTGTAATAAATATTTAATTGAATCAGTCTTCACTTGATGAAAATCCATATTGAATAATATTAAATAAGGTTATTCTGATTTTCACACATTTTTATTGTTATTAAATACAATAATTGTTTCGCTATCACAGTAGCATCGTCAGGCAGGTTCACATTTTGAATGATAATAGTTATTCAAAATGTGAACCTACCTAAAAATGCTTCTGCGATAGCGAAACAATTGTTGTATTGAATAACAATAAAAATTTGTGAAAATCAGAATATCCTCATTTAATATAATTAGATATAATATAATTTCGACTTGTTCTGACAATTTCTATCACACAGCTTATATCAATAATTTCTGCATAATTTCTGATTTAACATTCATTCGAAATAATCGTTTTTCTTTCAGGGTACATTACAACAACTTTTTTCATTTTTACTTATCATTCAATATTTTGCCTAATTATATTAATATTTTATAGCGTCAGATTCAATCTGTAAATATAGATTCTGTTTCAGAATATATTTCAACATTGTTGACTCTTTATAATTATTGAATGCGTGCTTTCTCGGGAACAGCATGCTGTTGTTTTGCCCAAATTTTTGTAATTTTTGAATTTTGAGCCGAAAATGATCTCAAACGACTAGATTGGACTGATGGAAAACTCGTAATTTGGTCTTCCATGTTTCTCAGATCTCGATCGTCTGAATATCCAGATAAAGTTCGTTAATGAGCAAAATCACTGTAAAAGTTCCGCATTTATTTAATAATAATATATAATAATAATTTATTTTTGCCTTCCCATTATTGAACAATTATAATACAAGCATATATTATCCTAAGAAACAAAAATATCATTCGGTCACAGAAGTAGTGCTATACTACTTGTAAGTGACATAATAAATACAACTCAATGGTATCAGCTACATCACAAAAAAAATGAATAAAACTTCTCAAAATTCAAAACAAAATGAATAACAGTTCCAAAAACTACACAGAAACCGTTAGCAAAAAAGGATCACAGCATCCGATCAACATATTCATTCCCAATGTCATCGAATTAATTCCGACTGATCAAATCACGCACAATCCCTCTATCGATATTCCGCAACCAATTTTTTATCTTCTTCTTGAACCCAATGCCACATACCGATGTCTTGAGCTCCTCCGGGAGGAAGTTGAAGAGCCTAGGAGCAATGTATGAGGCGCATCTTTGCCCAACGGTCTTGAATGCTCTAGGTACAACTGCACCGTCCTCTTTCAATCTCGTGTCGTGTTGGTGGCCAATTGGGGTAATCTTTATCTTCTGTCGATTTATGTCCATTAGAAGATTCAGGGCGAACAACTGTCTGATATCACTCTTTCCTGTCTCCATATATAGTCTATCGGATGGAAGTCTAATCTTTTTTTTGTATATGATCTTTAATATCCACTTCTGTAGTACTTCGAGGCTTCGAAGATAGCAATCAGCCAAACCTCCCCAAGCCGATATTCCGTAAGTCAGTTGCGATTGTACCAATGCATAATACAGAATATTTAGATGTTTTTCTTCTAAAAATTCCCTCAGAACTCGAAATCTCTGGATCAGTCCCCTCAATTTTCCCTTTAGATTTTTTATATGCAGGTCCCATCTAAGATGCTCATCAATTGTTATTCCAAGATATCTGACATGTTTTGCGGTTGGAATTGAAGTATTTGGTCCTATCTCGAGCGGTGCATCATCCGGTAAGTTACTTAAATATGAAGTGAATTTCATATATTTAGTCTTTGCGCAATTTAGTGTCAGTTGGTTACTATCCAACCACATCTTAACATTAACCAAATCATTTTCTGCCTTCCACTTTAGGGTATCCCAACATTCAGACTTATATATGATGGCCATATCATCTGCGAAGACGACCATCTCACCAACCGTTTTTTGCCGAAGTAGATTATTCAAATAAATAATGAAGAAAATGGGACCGAGGACGGTGCCCTGTGGAACACCGGACTCTACAACAATCGGATTGCTTTTTGATCCATTTATGTCCACTACCTGTGTTCTATCAGATAGGTAACTCTTCATAAGTTGAAGTGAGACTCCTCTCATTCCATAGTCCTCCATTCTTTCCAACATTATCCTATGGTTCACTGTGTCGAATGCCTTTGTGAGGTCGATGAATAAACAAAGCGCCGTGATTTTCTTATCGATAGCTCCATACAGCTCCGAAGTTAACTTCAAAATTGCATCCTCTGTCGACTTCCCCTCTCTAAAACCAAATTGTTTTTCAGAGAGAATGTTATTTTCATTCAAAAATCCTAGCATTCGAATCTTGATAACTTTCTCTACAATTTTTGATAGGTTCGAAATCAATGTTATCGGTCTGTAATTATTCATATTACTTTTAGAGCCCCCTTTATGTAATGGTTTGATTATCCCCAACTTCCAGATGTCCGGAAACTCACCTGATTCAAAACATAAATTAATAATATAGGCCATTGGTGAACATATTTCTTCAGCTACCTCTTTCAGTGTTTCCGATCGTAAATCATCATATCCTGTACCTTTGCTCGATTTTAGTTGCCTTATGATGGACAACACTTCAAATTGATTCGTGGGCAGGAAGAACAATGTCTTTTCACACCTGTCCCTCCTTTCCTTGTATTCGCCCAGATCGTCCGGTGTATTCCTGCTGTTCTGACCAATTTTACCAAAGAACTCATTCATCTTAATAGCAATATCTCTCTCGTCATTGATTGTTATACCTTCCTCTGTCTCAATCTCACGAATTGTTGTTTTAGCTTCTTCCTTGCCATACATTTTATTAATACATTCCCATAGACCTTTAGACTCATTCTTCCTCCCCTCAATGTTTTTTTGTATATACTCTCGCTTCGAGCGTTTTATGAGCTTTGACAGGGTTGACTTGTACCTTCTATACTTGTCCTGCAGCTCAAAGGATTCCCTGTTTTGCTGCACTTGTGCAAAAAGTTTATTTTTCTTATTAACGCATTTTAATATTGATGGTGTTATCCATTGCTTTACAGCGGTAGTTTTCCTGTTTATTCTGACCTTCCTGGAATTTTGCGCAATATGATGGTTCAGCGTGTCTAAAAAATTCGACGCAGCTGCATGGACATCCTGAGAATCAAAAACGCAACCCCAATTCTCCGATCTCAAATCATCTTTCAGTTTAGAGTGCTCTATTATTACTCTAGTCGTCTCGAGTTTTTTCTTTGGACATGCTGTATCTCCTCCATATATCTTAAAAACTAGAGCTATCGGAAAATGGTCTGTTATGTCATATTCCAGGACAAATGATTGAACATCGCGAAAGATATCCCGCTGTGCGACCTTTAAATGAAAATGGTCCAAACATGTACCACTTCGAACTCGTGTGCATCTGTTAATATAAGATATAAAACCAAAGTAACCCAATATGTTCTTAAATTCTTCCACAGTGTCGTCCTCAGATAGAATATTAACGTTCATATCTCCCACAAGTATATGGTTTTTTATATTGGCACTATTCTCCAGGTAATAAAATATATCTCTGCTGAATGCTTCCGGATTAAGACATGGTGATCTGTACATACAAGAAATCAGAATTTTACTCGCACCTCGAATTACCTCCAACTCTATACATTTAATGGGTCCAATGTGTACTACATTGTGGGAATATGTCAGGATACTCTTTACGTAAACAACAACCCCATCACATTTGTTTACACATCCCTCATTATAAATGATCCGATAATTTTCCAAATTAAACAGACCTATATCATGTATTCGGTTAGTCTCGCTCAAGACAATGACATCCACCGATTCTGGCGGAAACTGCTGTAAGAAACATATTAACTCATCATAATTCTTATTCAAACTTCTTATATTCAGATGAACAACATTGAATTGACCAGCCTCCACAATATATTCACTGAATTCCGAAACATCCCCAACAAATGTGGCTCCAATGCTTGATCCACTGTAATCCCTTATATAAGGATTCATGACCAAAATCCGCATAAGACAAAGGAAAAAAAGAAAAAGAAAAAACAACACCCCCGAAACACAATAAAAACAGAAAAACGCTCCGAATAAATTAGTGTAAAATATCTACTTTACCCCCTTTTTACTAGAAGCCCTCGACGTGGAAGACTTGTGTACGGGTGGTGTTGCCTCTCTACCCGCAGAATTGAATCTGTTCCTCAGTTTTCGATCAAAATCTGATGTATTCTTCAAAACTCTTTCTAAGTCTGTGACCTCCTTCTGAATTTTAGATTCTTCTTGGTATTGGATATGAGTATTGTCCTCCATTAGTTGTTTACCCCTTGCCACAGGAAATGGAGAACCTGGGGCACTCCTTCGTTCTACCTCTTCTAAACAAGCTGTTTGACGACGAGCCTCCTCAGAAACCTCAGCCAAATCACTTGGATTGTATTTTTCACCATTTACATACAAACTCCAACCCCTTCTATATGCTCGGTAATTCTTAGCTCTTGCTTCCCTTAAATTAGTGATCAGAATTCTTTCCCTTTGTTTATCTTCCTTGCATAAATCATCATTTATATAAATATCAGTACCACGGAGCTTAGCCTTATTAGCTTTCACCTTAGATTTGGCAATATAGGAAGTGAATTCCACCTTGATCGGGGCCGTATTAGATTTTCCCAACCTGTAGATGTTATTGATATTTTCCAAGCTCAAGTTCGTCTCAAGAACCTCATTCAGCTTGCTTATGGTCGCGTCGACAATCTCCGAACCTTCTAATTTCAAGCCACTAATGACAATGTTGTTCTTCCGTGAATGTCTTTTCAGTTCTATTACATCTGCCTCAATAGCAGTGACACGTTTTTCCACGTCAAAAATTTGTAGTCGTGTTTTTCTACTGATTTCTCTAATTTCGTTCCCCAGGGCATCCAGTTCTTGCTTCAAGAATTTTGTCTGATTCGCTATTTCTTCTCTTAAAATTGCGATCATATCTGGTTGTGACATACTTGATTCGCTCCGTCTATGGATTGCTTTAGC
The DNA here is from genome assembly GCA_034642435.1 of Megalocaria dilatata. Classification (NCBI taxonomy): domain Eukaryota; kingdom Metazoa; phylum Arthropoda; class Insecta; order Coleoptera; family Coccinellidae; genus Megalocaria; species Megalocaria dilatata. The sequence continues at coordinate 86,381,894 of CM067854.1, forward strand.
TTAAGGATTCCCGCTGCACGTGTTCGATGACAACAATATACGTGACGAATCTGAAGATAAGCCGATGACTCCCGACTTCAAAATTCCCTTTGAACTAATTGAATCGCCAAAATTAAACACGATGGCCTCAAACAGTCAATGAACACACAAAAATGCACTCACTTTAATAATCATTCCTCCTTCAATACACTAATAACTCTCAACTTTTTGAAGACTATTTTGATAACGTCCGTTCGCATTGATACCACATTCACAATTATGAACATAGTACATAGTACACATTGGATTACATTGGATATTGTCGTTTCATCAATGGTAACTAATGATCCCTTCGGGATATAATTTGCTTTTCAAGTTATTATTTATTTATATTTATTACAATTCATTTGACCAATAATAATACGAAATCTATGATTGTTTCGGTCTTTACTTGGCGGAAATTCATCTTGAAAATTTTGATAAAAAACAATATTCTAATTTCCGCTAATATTTTATTATGAGTATTACAAGATACTGTATCTTGTAATACTCACCTGAAGAAGTCATGGTATGACGTAACGATCGTAGTATAATAAAATATTAGCGGAAATTACAATATTGTTTTTTATTCATATTTTTAATGATATGAAAATTTGTGCCCAATTACGTGAGGATCAGCCGCCCAGTTGGATGACTGGGCGTGAAAATGATATTTTCGGAACAATAGGACAAAGAAACTGGAAATTTTCAGGATAAGTTTAAAATTTAAATGAATCGGTTATGTTCAAAAACTGACAGAATCGGTTCGATGGTTCCTGAGTTTTCCAATATATAAATCCGAACTAGTTCACATTTAATACTTATATGTAAAATGATGATGCGAAGACCTATGCATTATTTCGTGAAAATAAAGTGCTGGATTTTCCTGAATTTTTTCACCTGGTTTCGGACCAAGATATAAAAATATATAAAGGTTTGTTCGTTATATTCTTTTTCAACTTAACTATAGAAGGAAAAATAATGAAGCTTTTCAACCACATAATATTCGTTTTCATGGGATTGATTCTCCATTTTTTTACGAGGACAGTTCCAAAATTGCAAAAAAAATAAGTTTATTTGATTTCAGAATGACAGAGCACAAAATTATTTGTTTCTGTTCATCATCTGTAGCTTCTTTGAGAAATTATTTACAAATTTGAAATTTTCAGAGAAAATAGACTAGGGAACATGATCACAAAAGCTCTCAACTTCACGTTAATGCTTTTCACTATTTTTTGTGTTTCATTTCGTAATTTAATATTTTAATCTTTCGTTTTCTCTGGACGTTTTATTCACGTTAAATTGTATTGCGCAGAAAAATTCAGGCAGTGAATGTCCGAAATCATAATAATCAAATTACTCTGCCATAAAAATTTGAATCGGATTAATTTTTTTTTATAATTTTAGCAGTAAAAAATGAAATATTGTTTCAGAGAGATTTGAAAATTGTTTAAAATGTTTACGTATTTTGTGGTTGCCAAAATGGAAAATTTTTGTTGAAATTGAAAGAATGTTGTACTCTGGATTCAAAATTATAATAAACGATTCTCATTTTATCAAGTCCCCCATAAATTCGCAAAAATGTCAGTAATATTTAAACTTTATGCTGAATATGATATATAACCGGCATGGAAATTTTCATACTACACATCACTAATTTTTCATAGATATTTTTTCATTAAGAGAATGCACTGCCATTTTATGACCGTTTTGTAGCTTTCAAACAACTTCTAAGATGGCACGTGACGTCCTGTTCTGATACGTATCAACATTCAAGGAGATTCGAGAGATTTTAGGTGATGTTTTTGACGTCGTAAAGGGACCTTTCAGTTCGTGTATATACGACGGAGTTCATTTGCATAGAGTACCATATAGTTTTACAGGACAGGTTCACAAGTTGATAAATATATAAAGTTTTTGCTCCATCGAGAACTACAAATATTTTTTATCAACAGTTTCGGGAAATGTTCAATTATTATCAAGAATTATGAAAAACTTCTGAAATATTCGGATAATTTTCAAACAAATTTCCTAAAATTGTTCCAGCTCCTAAAAACTTTTCGCAAATAACTACAAGAGACATTTAATAAGTTAATTAAAAAAAATAATAAAATGAATGAATTAATGCGGCGTATATTTATTCCGAATAAAGTATTATATGAAACTTTTATAAAATATTCATCTGGAAATACGATATATGCTATTGAGTCGTGCATTTGTAATGCTAGATTTAATCGGGAATACAGTTTACTTCTTAAATTAGATTGATGAGTTTATATTCGCGAGCATTAAGTGACGCTATTGTAACTGTTCTTATGCAGGACGAAAAAAGATGTGTTTCATTCATTGCCTTTAGAGTTTTGAACTGATGTGATTTGAAAAAGCATTGAAACACGTTCATCTGCTGCTTATACCCGGCGATCCAGAACACCTATTCGATTGTATTTGACGTTTGAACTCATGAATAGATGCAAGTTGACTGTATCGTTTCGTAGAAGTGTATCATACTGCTCATTATAAGCAAAAAATAACTGAATTGGACAGAAATTTTTTGATGAATATTAGTGCTAATGGTCCTCAAGAGATTTAATAGCTATTCACATTTCGTTTAACGATAATATACACTGGTAAATTTTTTCATCATTCAAAGATTATCTTCTATATTTTTAATGTTCAAATCAACCATGAGAAAAGAATTTTAAAATTAATAATATGTAATTATTCGCTGAAGGAAAAGAAGCACAGACTCCATCAAATTCAGTTTGTTACTTCAATAAAATGATTACGGACAAGTGTCGAACCTTTTATTCTTTTATATTGAAAATATGTTGTGCCTATGCTCAACACAGTATGCAAGAATCTCTGATCTTCACATTACGTGTAATATTTCAAGGTCACTGAAACCGGATACATAGATCACACTGGATACATCAAATGACTATATAAGAAAAACAAATATTAACTTCCGCTATTTTTTTATTATATTTATTTTTTTATATCAAAGATGAATTTTCGTTCTTTTATTCCATTTGATATTATATAATGAGTTTTGATTTTATACGGCTATTAAATATAAGCCGTGCTTATAAGACATTAATTTAATTCTAAAAGTTTTTGAATAACATTTTTTGAAATTAGAATTGTAGGAAACTAAACAGATTAAATCTGTTTTGATCTTAAAAATTGTAATAATTCTTCTATCAAGTAAGAAACCGCTTCTTATTATTTTATTTCATTTATAATTTATAGTTATATTAGGTTTTCAAATGAAAAGTTCATTATATAAGTATCAAGCGGTTTAAATAAGACCATAAAGTGGCTTACAAACTTCGTGTGATTTTTGTGGTGAGCATATAACATGGAGTACCTTGGATTTTAAATGTACCTAGTTTTAGTGTTGGCCAAACAGAGATTTCACGAGGTCGTATGGGTAAGTTTCTTTATTGTTAATTGATTTTATCTTTTAAATATGAAGTTGGACTAACCTTATCTGAATTCTTATTACTTTTTGAGGATGTGCTACATGTTTTGAGAGATTTAGAAGTAACTTATTCAAATATTTAAATATTTTAAATCAATTAGTGTTGCAGAGTTTCTTGAAATTATATTTTGTATTTTTGAAAAAGATTTAGTTTTCATAAATATAAGATGAGAAACAAAACATTTATGTCACAGGCAGAGCTGCGTTACCGCCTGTCTGAAGAGTTCAGGTGCGCATGCTTGGAACGAAACATTCAAACATTTATTTATTTACTAATTTTAATTAACAATTTTTATTTGTTGGGTTTTTTCATTCCATTTGATATTGTATAATGAGCTTTGATTTTATACGTCTATTGAATATAAACAGTGCTTATAAGACATTAATTTAATTCTAAAAGTTTTTGAATAACATTTTTTGAAATTGAAATTGTAGGAGACTAAACAGATTAAATGTATTTTGATATTCAAAGTCTGTAAAAGGATATTATGTAAGGTGGTGAAGAATATTGTGAAACATTTTAAATAAATGGTTGGTTTATAGATGACAGTAACTTGCTGCTAGAATTCTAAGAAGAAAATAGTCTAGTGAATGCAGGTTTAAAAGAATTAGTTTCATTTGAATGCATTGTTTTTAAATACTGATGAAACAAACTTAATCATAGTGAGTACATCTAGATATAACAAAATCAAGCCTAACAATATCAAACTGAACTGAAGTTAACTCTCAATCACAAGAAATGCGGAATTCGTTGACATTTTCAATTCAATCTGAAATTTCTGAACTCAATTGAACCTCTCAGTTAGAAAATAAATGAATTAAATTTTGCCATCAGAATTCCAAAAGAACATATCACCAATAAGTCACTATTACACGGGAATTTCGAATTATTAGTTTGTGATTATTCTTGTAGTACTAAAAAAATTATAAGAACTATTAATTTCTCAAAAGAGGTTATTCAGAATAATATTGGTCTTCAGCTATAGGAAATTTTGTAGAAATTCATTCAAAGGAAACAATATATAATAATATAAAATAATATATGTATATTTTAGTTATAGTTCAGTGGATGAATTGATAATTACATATATGTATACCATGTCGTAAAATGTAAAATAAATTTTTCTGGACAAGTATTATTTCAACATTAATCAATACAAGAATCAATAAAACTGATATAATAGCTTTTATTTTGAGTAAAATATTTGATCATTATTGTAGATTGCAAATTGCAATCTATTGCGCCTAAGTATCAACTATCCGCCAGCCTCAATTCCGTAATTCCTTAGTCATCTGGAAATTTTAACGACTTAAAATGTGGTATTTTGTTTGCATAGCTGGTGATTGGAACAACAACGATTATCGTGCAGTTGATGGTTAGAAGTTTATGATTGAACCAATTTATTATGTCAGTGAAGTCCAATTTCGCCTTTCGTTTTATTCATCCCATTAGTTGGCAATATAGAACACCGAAATATCATCTGAAAAACCAAGAACTGCTCCAGAAGTGGTAAGACCAAATAAGCTGTTCATATAAGCTATAAAAAGCAGGTACAAAACGGTACCCTGGGACACTCCACAGGTTATTGTTCTAATGCTATTGTATTTATCGTTCACTCTCACTATTTGTTTTCTGTCCGCGATATAGCTTTCCACAAGTTTTAGGGGTACCTCCTTGCATCCTATATTGTACAAGGCACTCAGCAGTTCTTTGTAATTGACGGTGTCGAAAACCTTTGCTAGATCGAGGAAAATACATAGTGCTGATTCGCTTTTATCAAGAGTGTCATGAATTTTTGTTATCACTGCAGCTATTGCATTCTCCGAAGACATATTCTTTTCGAATCCATGGTTGTCAGCGAGCAATCCATATTTATCCATGAATGTCTCCAATCTCGATGTCATTTTTTTTTCAAAGTTCTTCGCGAAGTTATTAGTCAAGGAGATTAGTCCTTTTGGACGAGTATGAAACGGAAATCTTGTACTCGGGAGGACCCACACTTTTTTCATAAATGTGCTTAATAATATAAGACAATGGACACGCAATATCCTCAGCAATGTGTTTCAGAGTTTCTGATTTGACACCATCAACGCCGGGTGCCTTATTGTTTCCCAGACTCCGGGTGAAATAAACTATTTCCAACCCCGTTGTGGGGGCCACAAACATGGAGTTGGGTTTTATGGTCTGTAAAGAAAATATAGGGGCGGTAACGGAGAGTGTACGAAAAGACCGTGAAATGTCGATTCGTCGCCGTTCTCAACAGCTTGGTATGTCATATTCAACAACTTGGCGTATTTAACGTAAGTTTTCTTTAAAAGCTTACAAAATTCAGCCAGTGCAAGAAGTGAAGCCAACCGACCTTCCGAATCGTTTCCGTTTTAGTCATTGGGCTCTTGACAAGTTTGCCCGATACACATTCCTCGTAGAATGCTCATTTTCATAATAAAGTTGAACAATTTGTAGACGCTGTGCCGGGCTTTCCATTACGAATTTTCAAACACTACTGGACAGAAATGGCACTTCAGTTAACACGTGGCATGCGCAATCTGCAATTAAACCTTCACCACAAAAAGTACCTCCAAATGAATCACCCTTTGTATAGATATATATATATATATATATATATATATATATATATATATATATGTATATATATTTGTGAAAATAAAACTGTTATTTTTAGGGAAAACAACTTTGTAACTTCTATGTTCTATGTCTGAGATTTTAACCTAAAACTGTCACTTGTTATATTTAGTTAGCTGTGAATTGTCAAACCCGAAGAAATAGCATTGTTATTGATTTCTTCCAGGTTAGTAAGCTACTTTTTTATTTCTTTCTATTTCTTTGTATGTTATTATTTCATTTTGTGTATGTTATTCTGGTATATTTTAAACTAAATAAAATAAACTCTTCCAGAATCATGACATCAAATCGTTTATTTCTTCAATTATAAAAATAAGAATTGAGTACATTCTTATATATTTTTTTCAATAATCGTTTAACGGGCTGGTACGTGAGATAATCGGGCCGATTGGTTTAGCCAAGATTACTCTCGTGTGCTTGTTAAGAATTTTCTGACGATCTGTGTAGTGACCAGTATAACCTCCTTTTGGGATTGACTTATCAAATCAGTGTCCAGTTGTAGCCTTTTTGTGTTTTCTATCATGTGCGCCTCTACTAAGCCATTTACTGATATTATGAGCGGTAGTATGGATGTTTCCTTGCGGCCATAAATTTCTTTGAGTTCGAACGCGAGGTCGTGATATTTTGTGACCTTCTCCGTGTGAGCCTTAGCAATGTTCTCGTCGGCCGGGGCTGTTACGTCTATTATCTGGACTGACTTTTCAATTTTGTTGAAAACCAACTATATCGGGCCGGTTATGAGCTATTGACCTTACTGTAGCCATGGTCGGGTCCCAATACATTTTAAAGACCTCGTTTTCCAGGATGTCGTATGGCTGGTAAGTATATAAATTCTCTTTTCTTTGAAACAGACCTGTTTTTGCAGCGAGTTCCCTACGCTAAACCTTTGCCATGGCGTTATGGCGTTCCGTGTAGTCTGTAGTAGTAGTAGTGATGTACTGTATTGTTTTAAGGGCTTTGGAGCATCTTCTGCACGAATCGGAGGGTATGTTGCGGCCAGTTATTCTTTTTATATAGGCACGAGTTGGAACTACCTGATCCTGGATGGCTACAATTCTTCCCTCGGTCTCAGGAAACAGATACCCTATCTTCAGGTAATTCAACAATTCAGTTCTTATTATATTGTCCGATTTCAAATTTCCAGGGCACCTGCCGTGGAGCGCTTTACTGTGCCACTCTTCCGAGAATTGTTCAGGTGACTTTTCTCAGACTTATTGAAGACTTCGCCAGCAGCAAGGTTGGATACTCTTCTTTGTGGCATACGGATTTAAAAAAGTGGTAGGTCTCTTGAACGGAAATATCTCTCATTTGTGATACTATTTTGTTATGAGTTATTAGGGTATTTTGAAGTCATCTGCAACCATCATGTCTACTTATGTACAGTCTGTTCACTGAGGAATCTGGGTGATGGATTCCATACCTAGTGAGGAGTTTTCTCGTTTGGATGTCTATCGCATTAAGCTCTGCCGTAGTCCAGCGCACCACTCCGAAGGAGTAAGCAATGCAAAGTAATGCCCTACTATAAATCTCCATAAAAAGTGCCTTAGAGTAAAGTTTCGCTTTCAAAAAACTCCTTAGCCTGGCAAAGTATTAAATTCTGAAGTTCTCTGTCACTTCTTCCGTTCTGATGTTTAGGGCCTGCTGTATGCCAAAGTATTTGTACGATTCTTGCGGCTTTAGATATGATATTTTTGATTCGTCTCATAGTTTGTTCTCCTGACCTTCCGTGACTCTGCCTTTTTTCACATTCATGACCACGCACTTATCAAGACCCATCTTTGTACCGATTGTTTGGCTATAGGAGACTTCAATCTCTAATATTCTTTTTCTCTGGTCTTCATTGGATGCAAAAAGCTTTAGATCATCCATATAGAGGTGATGATTGATTTTAATGTTTCTGATCTTGTTTATGATGTATCCATATTTGCTGTGATTGAGGAGTTTGCTTAAGAGATTTAAAGCCAGTCAGAACCAGAGTCAGAAGAGATACTGAAAGTGTCTCTTTCCCGCATTGGATAGCTATCTTTTCTGTTTTACTAGCTCCGTGTTTGCCTTCTATCAATAACTTTGTACGCCAAGTGGCCATGAGGTGTTCCAATAGCTTGATGAGTTTTTACGATACTCCGTACAACTGTAGTTCTTTCAGCAGGAGTGGGGCACTGAATCTAACGCTTTTTTGTAATTGATCCAGGCTATAGTTATATTTCACTGCTCACCCTTCGCCTGTCTGATAATTATCTGATCGCTTATTAGGAATTCCTTTCAGCCTTTTGCGTTCCTGCAGCAGCCATATTGTTTGCGCGCCAAAATATGTTCTTTTCTAACATGCTTTCATATGTGCATAGTAATAGTGCCAATTAGTAGCTTATAGATAATGAGTAGGCATGTAATTGAGCGAAAATTTTTTGGAGTCGATATAAAATTTCTCTTCGATATCATAATGGTGGTGCCAAGTGTGAGGAACTCTGGTATTACTATCGAGGTTGCTAATGCTCCCTGGAACAGATTCGCAAGTGCTTAGTGGGGAAAAGTGTTTCCACAAGTAGTTCTTAATCTTATCTGGTCCTGGTGCAGCCAAGTTGTTCGCCTTCTTTAATACATGCTCAATATCAAGTTTAGTTATTTTAACTTCTCCATGTTTTTCTTGGATCTTTCAGCTTCTCTGATCCAATGCGCTCCATCGTCGTTCTCTTTGTTCTGACCCCATATTGTCTGCCAGTATTTATACATCTCCTTTGTTTTGGTATGTTCATTAGTTAAAGTGTTGCTGCCTTCCAGAAGTTGTAGTACAGTTGGTTATTTTGATATCTATTAGTTCTTTCACTGAATCTCTTCATACGATTACTCAGTGCTTTTATTTTTTGTTTCAGGTTGTCATTGAGTGTTTCCAATATCATTCTGGAGTCCGGCATCCTAATATTGATTATGAATTCAGAGGCTATCCTGTGAACTGCCTTATGGACCTTGTTGCTAATGACCTCGTTATTCAGGTAAGTATGTAATGATCCAATTTTTTTTTTAATTTCTGTTATTTTTCTTTCTAGGCGGATTTGCCACGGCGGCTCTTCTTCCTTTAGCCTTTTGTGTGCCTCTGTAAGGAGCTTCCCCATCTCCTCACACACAGTGGCTGCTACTGCATAAACCAGATAAACCATGTCTCTTAGTGATGTACTGTTTGAGATGTGCGATTTGAGTATCGCGTCTACTGCCTGCACCTTCTCTAACATCATGCGCGAGCCTTCCATCCTAGGAATTGTGGGTCTTTCCTCTGGGTTCATACCAGCGTAAAAGAGAGAATGTTTACCGAAGATCCGCTTAATTTTCCTGACCAGTGGGCTGTCATGATCTACCTCTTGTTGCTCTACCTGTTGTTCTTCCTCCTGGTTTGTTTCTTCTTCGTCGAGTGGTTTTGTGTCCGCAGGCATATGCTATGTTCAATGGCCTTTAACTCAATACATAAAAATTTTCTTTTTCCAGTATATATCCTACTCGGTTGGCCATCGTATAAAGTGTCCTTTCCGATGTCTGCTCTAGGATCTTGAATATATAATGAGCGCGTATGATTAAGACATTTTCGTCTTCGGACTACCGCGCTCTCCCATCTCGTTTTGGTCCCTGAGCAGGACGAGTCTCTCTCTCTCGTTCAAGCTAAGGATTCCTTCTTCTCCGGTCCTGGGCCTTGCGGTACCATCTCAGGGGTCTGCGCCGCTTGCACCACAGTCTCACCCATCGGGCTGATCCTCTGGACGGCTCCGAGAGGGGTCAGCCTGCAGCCCATCACCGCTCTGTTGATTTTTGCTTCTCGTTATGGAGGTTTCATCTTCAGTGCCCTAGACTGTTAACCTGTAGGCCTGGTCAACTTGGGTACGCGGTACGTCACACCTCGAAGGCCAAAGCCTCCTGCGATATATATATATATATACACACTTTTTTTTGGACAAGTATTTCTTCAATATTAATCAATACAAGAATCAATAAAACTGATATAACAGCTTTCATTTCGAGCTAAATATTTGGTCATTATTGTAGATTCATTGGGTTTTATTTTACTTGTACTTCGGTAGATAAATTTATATTATATATGCATCTATATGATATCACAAGTATTTATATTGTGGCGACACGTGAATTCTACCAGTAAGTGTATTGGCATGTAAGCATAGCTCTTCCACCAAATGACTAGTTAGCAGTCTCCATAGTCTGCCCTAGGAAGCAGAAAGTGTGATAAGGGTTACGCCTTATCATCGCATGAGGCGAGAATCCCTCCGAAGAGATGAACCCACCAGCTTCCAGTTTGGGCTTCAGTTCGAAAACCTACAACCGTCTAACTGGTAGCAGCAAAGCACTATACAACCTCTACTGACTCTGTATTGCTTGTACCCGAGTTCTTTGGGACGCAACTCACACGCCGAAGGAGCTTCTCATTCATCCACCGGAACGCAGTCTCATGAACTAAGATAATATCAAGATTGATGCCTCAATTGATCCTGGTACGAGCGCTATCAATTCGGCCTGTACATCGGGATCCACGAACTCTTATATTGTGGCGACAGCCGAACTTAAAACACTGCACTTAAAATGCAGCATCGAAATTATAGAGGAAGTATGAAAGTGAAGCGCCATCGAAGCGTCTGCCAACAGGTGGCACCGCTAAATGTGCAGCACTTTTCAGGATCCATCTAAAGAGATACAGGAAGAACGAAAGGTAAGAACGCAAGCAAAATATCAACCTAAATAGAAATCACCGATAGGAAGTAAAAGATGTGCAGGAAGCTAGAGACGAGATAAGACCCCTCCTTAGCTATACATTTTGAGATGACATAATTGTGTTTAATTTGTATATACGGAATAAATTATTTATCGTTGGATAACTGAAGATATGTAATTTATTCTTCCGTTGAACTCCACAACCCACAATATGATAGTAATCTTATATAGTTTCTATTATAGTTAGTGAAAGTTTTCAGAATTCTTATTTTAATTTTGATTTTGAATGGGAACCTTCACGAAGTAGATTCAAAATTCATAATTTATATAATTGTTTTACTGAGTGAAAAACACCTTGCGTACAATTTTATAGGAATATTCGATCAATAACCAACTGAACTTAAGGAAATAAATGGTTTCAAACAATTTAAATTCTGATACTGAATTGTTTCAGCCGTTCCTATTTGGTAGTTGATCATAATTAAAACAAATTGTAGAAATTACTATGTTTTACTACCAATAAAAATATATTTTACACATTTTCTTGAGACTAGAGTTTCGGGAAATGAACTATCCCATCATCAGACAACTGAAGACCTAACAGTGGTAAAGAGGTATTTAAACAAAAGTGATAAATATTTTGAATATTTCAATAGATTCTAACACCTAATAGTGGTACAGAGGTTTACAAGCGGAACGTGATAAAAACCCGGTTAAAAAAGAGATCCTTCTAACAGATATCGGAATGTCGGCAATCGACAAAGAAGGCTGTTAAACAGATGGTACCCATTTAAATATCTCGAATAATTTTTTGGGTTTACATAGCTCCGTACAGTCATTCATTATTTTTTCGTTATTTTGTTGTACATCTCAAATTTTTGGATTTACATAGCTCCATACAGTCATTCATTATTTTTTAAATTATTTTTATTGTGAACGAATTTGCAAATTTCAATAATCAAGTTTTTTTTTCATTTGAATCTACATGTAAAATTTTCTTAAGATTTTCTTTTGTCGAAAGGAATTACTGTTTTCTAAAGAATGAGTGGCAAAAGTTGAATTTTTGTTTAGTTTTCATTAAATTCATTTTATATTCGTTGAAGAAGGTTTTAAACAGATGTTACTTTTTGAATATCTCAAATATTTTCGATTAACATAGCTCCGTACAGTCATTCATTATTTTTACATTATTGTTATTGTGAACTAATTTTAAAATTTCAACAGATTCTAGATAATCGAGTTTCTTCCCTTTTGATTCTACATATAAAATTTTAAGATTATCTATTGTGGGAAACGAAAGACCGTTTTCTAGACAATGAGTGGCAAAAGTAGAATTTTGTTTATTTTTTATGGCACTCATTTTATGTTCGTTGAACCTCGTCTTGAAGGAACGTCCTGTTTGTCCTATATATTTATTACTGCACGTAGAACAAGATAACACATAAAGTCCTGATTTTTTTTACACAAATCCGTAGTTTATGAGTTATCTTGTTCTACGTGCAGTAATGAATATATAGGACAAACAGGACGTTCCTTGAAGACAAGGTTCAACGAACATGAAATGAGTTTCATAAAAACTAAACAAAATTCTAGAAAACGGTCATTCCTTTCCCACAATAGGTAATCTTAAAATTTTACATGTAGAATCAAAAGGGGAGAAACTCGATTATCTAGAATCTGTTGAAATTTTCAAATTAGTTCATAATAACAATAAAGTAAAAATAATGAATGACTGTACGGAGCTATATAAATCGAAAATATTTGAGATATTCAAAAAGTAACATCTGTTTAAAACCTTTTTTAACTAATATAAAATGAATTTAATGAAAACTAAACAAAACTTCAACTTTTGCCATTCATTCTTCAGAAAACTGTAATTCCTTTCGACAAAAGAAAATCTTAAGAAAATTTTACATGTAGATTCAAATGAAAAGAAACTTGATTATTGAAATTTTCAAATTCGTTCACAATAAAAATAATGTAAAAAATAATGAATGACTGTATGGAGCTATGTAAATCCAAATATTTGAGATGTACAACAAAATAACGTAAAAATAATAAATGACTGTACGGAGCTATGTATCCCCAAAAATTATTTGAGATATTTAAATGGGTACCATCTGTTTAACAACCTTCTTTGTCGATTGTCGACATTCCGATATCTATTAGAAGGCTCCTCTTTTTTAACCGGGTTTTTATCACGTTCCGCTTGTAAACCTCTGTACCACTATTAGGTGTCAGAATCTATCGAAATATTCAAAATATTTATCACTTTTGTTTCAATACCTCTGTACCACTGTTAGGTCTTCAGTTGCCTGATGATGGGATAGTTCATTTCCCGAAACTCGAGTCACAAGAAAATGTGTAAAATATATTTTTATTGGTAGCAAAACATAGTAATTTCTACAATTCGTTTTAATTTAAATTCTGTTTGAAATGGTTATTACAGGAGCCAGAAACTTATTATCTGTAAGAATATTCTGAAGTAAATTCAATTAGAAGTTATTGGAACACGATTTTGGTCAGAGTCAATACGTACGTGTATGATATGGGCTTAGATATTATTGAAAATGAATAATAGTGTTATTATGATTAAAATTATTGAATTTAAATTTCAGATATTGGCAACTTCAAAATAAAAGATTATTTTTTTTACAAATGAAAATATGAATACTGTATTTCAGGTTTCAGGAGGAAATAGGCGATATTATCCTTTTAACATCTTCTCACTAGCAAATAACACTTCAATGCTCTGAATAGGTGCGTGAGTATTAAATTCATTATTTGCAACGCGGAAATATTTAGTTTTTACATTTTCACATAATTCATTTCCACAGAGACATGAAATTTCGCGTTATCATTACGCTTGTGACAACATTTCCAACATAATTTTAAGTTGCGGCTTGGAGTTATTTATCTATAACCAGATATCATCTCAATCGCAAAACTAATTAAAACTCACATTCGCCTAAAAATCATGACATAGTTAGTTGAACTAGTTCAGGAAATGAGATAGCTATTTAATTAAGGTGAAGCGTATAAGGGTAACCTCAATTATGAACAAAGTTCATTATCCACGGATATATCGCAGTAACTGGTGATGACGAATTCATAAATATTGTTAAAGGATCGTCTATTGTCCTGATTTAATCATCTGGTGTTGTCAATCGGATTGATCCTGCCTAAGGAGGGAAAGTTCAAAACACCATTCAAGAAAATGATATTTAATCACTTTGTTGGAATGATTCGATCTTTACTTGGTGGAAACTCATTTTAATTGAAAAATATATAGGAGACAGTATTTTAATTTCCACAAAAATGTTTATGATGAAACGATTGTTTTACTTCGATGTGGCTTCTTCAGGTATCTTAATTCTAGTGGCTGATGGTGTCCAGTGTAACAGAGTTAAAATACAGTGTCGAGTACAAAATAATGGAAAACATGTCATAAAAATTTGAGGTGTTTATTGGAGTTTTTGTGACTTGTTTTCTGTTATTTTGTCGCGTACTTAACATTGTATTCAAACTCTGGTACACTGGGCACTATCAGCCAGTAGAATATAGATACCTGAAGAAGCCACATCCTGATGAAACCATTGTTGTATTATAAATATTTTGGTAGAAATTAAAGTACTGCCTCTTATATATTTTTAATTGAATTACTTTTGTTATATGGGACATAATGTGCTTAGCGCAATATTCCGCAACGAGAATTTGAGGACTAACAACAAAATATGCGTACAGCAGTATATGTTTTAGCTTTGAAGATGTAATTTTGAGTCTCCAATAATTAAGTTTTACTTTTATAGATAAGACAAATTCGAAGTATAAAAAATCCATAAAATAGAAAAAGGCATTTTACTTGATAGAAGAAATATAACAAAATTTGAATATCAAAACAGATTTAATCTGTTAGTCTTCTACAATTTTAATTTCATAAGAATTTTTATTCAAAAAACTTTTAGAATTAAATATATGTCTACAATAAGCACCGCTTATATTTAATAGACGTATATAATCAAAACTCAATATATAATGTCAAATGGAATAAATGAACCAACAGGTATAAAAAGGTCATTAAAATAAATAAATAAATATTTAGAGGAGACAAAATTTTGTTTCTGATCTTACCTTTAAGAACACCAATTGCCTTTTAAAAACATGAACACAACCTAAGGGACTTCTCAAAAAATATAATTCATTTGAAATATTCAATATATTTAAATATTCTAATAAGTTAATTCAGAAATCTCTCAAAACATGCACTATATCTTGAAAAAACAAATATAATTCTAGGTAATCTCTTCATCGGTCCAAAATAATATTCCAAATATCAAAATCAAATATCTATCACTATATCTCAACTTACACGTGTTACAGGATGATTGCTTCAAACAGACTAACTTTAAAATACAAGATGGTCTATGTTCTAACAAAATCACAGAACAGTGTAAGGTATTTTTAAGGTTATATTAAAATCATTGACATTCCATAATGAGATTTATTGAAGCCTAAATATAATTATATATTATATATAAAATAAAATAGAAAAAGAATTTTTACTTGATAGAAGAAATATAATAAAATTCAATTTGAATTTCAAAAAAATTTTCATTCAAAAAACTTTTAGAATTAAATTAATGTCTACAATAAGCACCGCTAATATTTAATAGACGTATATAATCAAAACTCAATATATAACGTCAAATGAAATAAATAAACCGACAGATATAAAAAAGTTTTTTGAATAAAATTTTTTTGAAATTAAAATTGTAGAAGACTAACAGATTAAATATGTTTTGATATTCAGATTAAAAAATGCATGAAATTTATTTGACCATTGTAGTATGTTAGTGATAACAGTTTTTAATAATTTTTCGAGATAAATCAAACATGAAATTAATTAATTTAAACCGCCCATACTTATCACGAATTTGAGAATGGTAAATAGAAAATTTTTCGAATTGTTACAGTTCGAAGCTTAAACTAAGCCGAACAGGTTTTGTTGATCGTCGGTCATTAGCAGCAGACATGCATGTTTCATATCTTTTTGGCTTTTAGCATTGCTTTAATGCTAACGAATGCAAGATAGCTGCGCATCTATATTCGCCCTGCATAGCAACCCTGCTATTTAGCCAAACAACAGCGCCGTCTAATAATAATAAAAATAATAATAATAATTTTTTTTTTCTAAAAACTGACGAAATACATGGTAATTTCATATTTAATCTATGATTGTTTCGGTCTTTACTTGACGGAAATTCATCTTGAAAATATGAATAAAAACAATATTCTCATTTCCGCTAATATTTTATTGACACTACGATCGTTACGTCATACCATGACTTCTTCAGGTGAGTATTACAAGATACTGAGTGTACCGTGAACAAAAACTTCATTTTATAGTACATGGATATAACAACAATAGAAGAGGGGGTGAAGAGAGTTTTACAATACTTTTGGGAAACTGAAAAATGGTTCAAAAAAGATTCAACAAAGGGGAGTTACTTAATTCAGTTTGGTCATTCAATAATATTTTTCTTTTGTGATATCTATTAATTTCTAAAGTTTCTAATAAGTTTAATCTAAAACTTTTGTTTTCTAAGTGTAAAATTTCAAAGTTACTATTAAAACTATGTCCTGTGTCTAGAAGGTGCTCTGCGTAGGTTGAATTTCTCTTTTTGTTACAATAGCATTTTTCAGAAGTCATGGTATGACGTAACGATCGTAGTGTCAATAAAATATTAGCGGAAATGAGAATATTGTTTTTATTCATAATTTCATATTTATCACAAACAAACGGAAAAACAACACGAAGCCAGATGGCTGTCCACAAAGCCTAAGCGGTCTGCAGAGGTATCTATCGCAAAACCACACGGCATCGCAACTGAAACATTCGTATTCAAATCGACAATATAACGATAAAATAATTTGTAACGAACAACTTGATTAAAGTTACAAAAAAGAACAAAATGAAAAAAATTATGTACAAAATTATATTCCACCATCAAAATCCAAAATATGAAAGCCAAAATGGAGGGCAACTTCAGAAAAATGGAGTCTGAATCCACCTTAGCTTTAGTCCCCAAAGACAAGCTACATATGTCCACTCAATCTGCAGACTCGTGAAATAATCTGTAAATTCTTCAGCTACATCAAGTTCAACTTTCGTTAGGGTATTGTTTGGGTTAAGAACACATTTAATTGCTTCACTCTTTCTTTCCTTGCTAGATATTTCATTCACGACCCTCCATAAGTTTATCGTGTTGTGTTGACTAAATTCTATCTCCGCCCTGTGAAAAGGTCGCCATGCTATCCTCATCAATGTGTTCAGCTTATTTCTGTTTGTAATAAATCAAGTTCAAGTCCTGTGTGCTACGTGTATACTTCCTGAACAACCTATCTCTTCCCTTAAATTGATTGTCAAAAAATTTTCCTCCGAATATCCTTTGGACATTAAAAAATCCCTCATAATTTTATGACAAATTTCCCAAGCTCGTTGCTTACTAACCAAGGTAGTAAGTTGTTTGAGATATTTATGGTGAACAAGTAGAATACGAAGTTATGTGTAGTATAAGTTCTAGGCAATGTAGCAGCAAGGAGGAGTTAAACTACGAGTGCTTTGATAGATGATATTCTTTTGTTGGGGTGAAAAATTAAAAGGATTAAAGAAATGAAGAGTGACTAAAATAAAGAAGTTCATTGTGGATGAATTGAACGCAGCTGTGAGCAAAATAAGGAATTGTAAATTATCATTTTGATAATAATTATTTCATTGTCCAACACGCAGGCTGACTTTGCCAGAGGAAGTTCAGCTTTTAATATCCAACTAAGGTTTGAAGAAATAGTAAGACAGAAGAAACGAAGAAACGAAGAATGTATGTTATGCGTTCGTGTGGACTATGTCGTTTGAATGGCATGCAAAGCGAGGATATTGCACCGAGTAAATACCCATTATCCTCTGAAAATAGTTAATAATGGCGAATGAGCACGTATGAAGATTGAACCGCCCACACTTGATGAAAAGACGCCGTGGTCAACCAAAAACGATTTTAGACAGCAGTTAATTCGAATCAATGGAGCAAGGAAGAAAAGGCCGCAGCCTTGATCATTTCGTTAAGAAAATAAGCCCTGAATGGCTTCAAACAATGCCGGTAAGCAAGCGAGGAAGCTATGAGTAATTAATAAATAAGCGTCAGATGAGATATGGTGATGCACATCTCCAATAGGTATATCGAGGGCAAATTAGGAGCCGGATTCAGACATCCAAAGACACCCGGTTGGATTTCAAGGTCGATAAGATTGGCTTATACTACGGCACCAGACAATTTTCTGGAGCAAGTGGCTGCGCAAACCTTTGTAGATGGTTTGAGGAATACTGATACTCAGCAAACACTAAGCTTGGCTCGACCTAGGACTTTGGACGATACTTTGGTTCATGCACTGCAATTTGAAACAGCGAATCAAGCGTCGTAAAAGAATTATACTACGGCCCGATGCAGTGCTGATGAGTCAGTAACTACCGAAAGAATCGAATAATTATTTGAGGGACATCGATCCAAATATCAACGCTCCAAAGGACCTAGGTGCTAGACTTGTGACGAATGAGGTCATATTCACTGACGTTGCAAGAAGACTAAAACGGGTTGATAGGAAGTTGGTAAAATAAACAGGCGTCTAGTTAAATTGCTGATAGATGCAGGTGTAACCAGAAGCATCGTGAGACCTGAGATAGTAGGAGTTGGAAAGACCTTACCAGCAATAGTACGATTAAGGATATCAGCAGGTGAAGATGTTTCAATACACGGAAGAGTGAAAATAGTTATGGAAATTGGGGGAATGTCATTTGAACATTGAGTGCTGCTGGCAGATATCACAGAGGAAATGAAATAATCTTGGGATTGGATGTAATAAAGAAGTACTAGTATTAAAACTAGAAGTGTAGAGATTCCATTCCGCACATGTGAAGAAGCTACGGTTCAGATCCTTTTAACTCGAAATATAATCCTACTTAACCAGGCAGAAAGTTTAGTGAAGGAATCTCTGAACGGAGAACTCCAGAATGGATGTATTTCGCTCATCGAACTCAATTGCGAGAATAACCCTGGAAAAGAACTTCTGATAGAAAAAACTCTTGTGAAAACAAAAAACGAAGTACTGAGGGCCAATGATTATGCAATAACTCTGAAGAAAAACATAATTCTGGAAAAGTGATAGGATACTTCAGCAAAGTGTTATCAACGTAATTACTGTGTCAATAGATGAGACCTTTGTGCTGTCAGAAACTCTATGGAACATTTTTACAAATACCTGGAGAATTCTATAGATCTAGCTACCGTACTCAATATGTTCAGGTGCTGAACAACAACCTAGGGAGGAGACAGTGTTAAGATCTTTACGCTACTGCTTATTCTCGACTTTCGTTCCCAAACGATCAGGGTGCTACTGGAAGTACGAGAAAACTATGTCCAGGTATATGAGCGGACGGAAAAATACGATGCGGTCAGTCGTACATGAGTCATCTTGCAGTGTCGTACCAAGTAGTGCACTGGAAAAAATTCCGTATAGAAATAAATCCTGTGTTCATAATTTAACTTTGTAAATAAATCTGTTATATAGTGGAAAATAAACTAGTATCGTGGAAATTAGATAATTTAGTTAACTGAAAACGTAACACTATGTCTTATTTGATCTGGTACTGGTTCGGCATCTGAATGCGCCTGTTATTGAATACAGAGGTTTGACTAATGGATAATACCATATTCCCATTTTTAATGATATTTTGAGGATTTAAAAGCTTATACAAGGAATTACTGCACTACACTTTGTATGATTGAGTGCTGTTGTCAAAAATGGTTGAGCGTATGAAAAAAAATGCAACAAATTGATTGTAAATTTTATGTGGTACAATTTTATATTAGACAATAACATTACTAGGCTTATTTTTGCGTTGTTTCAACGCACTTGAGATAATCCTGTATTTTTCAAAGAGTTAGTTTTACCTACTGAGATTATTAAAGAACCTACCACCGATACGAAAAAAGGGATCTTACCACGTGGTATACACACATTGTAAAGGATTAAAATATTACAACTACAATAGTTATCGTTATTTATGGCGAGCGGGCGTCTGTCCACCCTACCACTGCGTCCGCACGGACTATTTTGGGTCACCCCTAATTTATATCTCCCCGACAAGATCCACTTTTTGAATAAAACCGATAATCTTGTTCAGGGGTAATTTTTTCAGTTCGCTGTGGGCTATAAAAGCCTGGCCAAAAACCTCGAATCTGATGAGACTCACCGCTGGACCCTCTGAGACGATGTGCATGGCTGTTTCAGTGTCCTCAAGACACAGCCTGCATTCATTGTCTTCAGCCAGACCGATTTTGTGCAAATAGGCTTTCAGTCTGCAGTGACCTGTCATAATTCCGACAAGTGTTCTTAGTTTGGCCCTATCCAGACCTAGCGCTAGGTTCGCCATCTTTTTGTTCGAAGCTGTTCCAAGGAACAACTTCGAATGTTTCAGGCCAAAATGGCTCTGCCAGAAACACTCTAGACTTGAGTTCATTCTGCCTGTTATCGCCTCGTTAGCCACGTCATGTGGTATTCCCAGGTGGTTCCGGTCCTACCAGAGGCAGCGCAGCTCCAGCTAATACCAGCCGATCCGCCTCCTCGTTACCCAAATAGTTTGAGTGGCTCGGTATCCAAACCAGAGTGACTCCGTTATACATACCAAGCCTGTTTGAAGCCGTGCGGCAACTCCAGACTGTTTTGGATGTAAAACAGTTAGATTCCAGAGCTTTTAGTACTGTTTGACTCTCAGTAAATATTTTGATTTTACCGTGGTGGATTTGCCGTTTTATCAGCAGTTCCGCCGCGGTCTCAATGGCAAATATTTCTGTCTGGAATATGGTTGCGTTTTGACCGAGACTCAATGAGATGTTAGTTCTCGGTTTACTCCCATAGACTCCCGCTTCTGTTCCGTTCGTCGTTCGCGAGCCGTCTGTGAACAAGCCAACGTCGGTTCTCAATAGAACCTCAGCATGCTGGGTTCATTCGTCCCGGCTGGGGACGATTACATTGAAATTCCGTTCCTGGCTCGTGATTTTTGACATTAGATCCGAGGGCATCGATAGGATACTGTTCGTTTAAAGCTCTTCCAGCAGTCCTGAGCCTTCCATTACTATTGCCTCTGGCCTGTCGATCGCCAGTTGATATAGTTTGTATGTGGTCCACTCCGTATCCCTCTGCACGAGTAGGTGCAGGGGTGGTAGATTTAGTAGGACCTCCATGGCTGCCGTGGGTGTGGTGCGAAACGCACATGTAATTGCAAGGCAAGCCTGTCTCTGTAGTCGGGTGAGCTTTTGTTCGCCAACCGTTTGTTGGCCTTTTTCCACTACGCTACAGCGCCATACACTATCCGTGGTCCAATTACCATAGTGTATAGCCAGTACATCTGCCTGGGCTTTAGGCCCCAGGTTTTACCACAGATCCGCCTGCAAGTCCAGAAACCCATTCTGGCTTTATGACACACTTTATCCAGGTGTGCATTCCAGGTGAGGGTCTTGTCCAGGACTATTCCCAGGTATTTCGCATCAAATGAGAATTGTATTATTTCACCACTGATAGTCGGCGGTCCTAAACCATTCAACTTCCGTTTTTTAGTGAATGGTACTATAACTACCTTTTGCGGGTTGAGAGACATGTCTTCCCTTATACACCATTTGTCGATAGTGTTCAGTATCTCTTGAAGGACGGCCGATTTCGTCACCTCCGATTTACCTTTCACTATGATTGCCAGGTCATCAGCAAATGCTTGAACGTCAACTCCCCACAGCTAAATGATCGCTAGGAGGTCATCAATGAGAATGGTCCACAGTAAGGGTGAGAGAATACCTCCCTGCGGATAGCCCTTCGCAGCCTTGAACTCGAAGACCTCATCCTGGTATGAGGTCGTTATTATTCTGCCGCATAGCATTGCCTGTATCGATCTACAGATTAGTGGGTCGATTCCTCTCACAGCGATAGCCTCAGCGAGAGAAGCCGGCAGCGTATTGTTAAGAGCACCTCCAATGTCCAGAAACGCTGTTAGTGCTATCTATCGATTATCGAGAGATTGGTTTAATTTTCCGACCAGATTATGCAATGCAAGTTCTGCCGATTTGCCAGCCTGGTAGGCGTATTGATAAGGGCTAGGGGGACTGTCAATTAGCACCTTCTCCCTGATATGGACATCAATCACCTTTTCCAGACTCTTCAGCAGGAACGATGTCAAGCTTATTGGTCTGAACGAAGAGGGTTCCGATTCTGTTCGTCCCACCTCTGGTATATATATCACTTTCGTTAGTATCCAGCATGTAGGGGTAACCCCCAAGCCAGACTTGTTCTAAATAATTTTAGCAGATACAGAATCAACACATCCATGCCCTTTTGAAGAAGGGCTGGAAAGATTCCGTCTACCCCCGGTGTTTTGAAAGGTTTGAAGGACGTTATTGCGTCTCTGACCGCTTGTGCAGTGACTATATTTTTGGATGTTCGCCAGTTACCCCTCCCTGGCCAGATTAGATGGTCAGGGTTGGATCTGGCGTTTGTATCTTCCAAGATTTGACATCCCGGGAAGTGTTTGTTCGCAAGGAGCTCCAATGTTTCTTTTCTGGAACCAGTGAAACCACCCTCCGGACGTTTGAGCGAACCGGTTGTTCTCGCTCGCTCTCTGGAGAGAATCTTGTGTATTCTGGCAGTTCCGGGGGCATCATTTATACCCCCACAGAACTTTGCCCATAAGTCCCTCTTGATCCTCCTAATGCTCTTATTGTAGAAGGTTAGAGCTTCCTTGTATTTGAATAATCTCCGAACCTCCTTTCTTTGTTTATTTAGGTTGTTATTCCACCAAGATGAACTACAGTAGTAGTTACATAGTAATGTATTTTTTTATATCACCGGCAATAATGTCACTTATTTAAGTTATACTAGTATGTTTCTTTAGAAAATTAGAGTACTCAACGGATATTCGGAAGAAGAAATGAACAAAATTGAATTTGTGCAAAAAATTTGTTATCTATGCGCCCAACATAGCGATTTGGGACAATATTCGGCACGAAATTCAAGAAATAGCATCCTGCCATGAGCAGGTAAGAAGGCATTATATTACATAATAACGTACCATTTCATGACTGCATCCAACTGATTAAATCATACTCACCTCTTATTTATAATTTGCCTACCAGTTATTTTTTCACAATTACAATAGATCCACTGAGATTATAAGCTTGTAGGGACAATTCAAGGTGATAATCGTATAACGTTATTCACCTACTCGTTTATTGTTAGTCCGTAAAAGTGGTGTGACAACAGTTGAATGGAAATAATTTAGGTGTTTTGTTCATTATACAAAGGCGCATGAAATTTTCAATTACTTTTTCTGTAAACATATCTGTATTTTATGTAAGGATTTTTTTTATAATTTTCTCCTTTTTATTCTGAATTTTTCTGCAACTTATGTGCTGCAAAAAAATGAAACTTTTTTAAATAATTTTACAACATTCAAATTTAGTACCAACACAACTTCTGTAAAAATATCTTCTCATGTTTGGAAAATTTCGATCCACCCACATGGCACCTTCTCATCATTTTTCAACATATTATTGATAATTTCATTCTCTAACATGAAAAAAACTCCAGATGAGAACAATAATTTGAAAACACAATTCCATTTGATAATTAAGAGTCGTATTCGCTTATGCAACACTGCTTCAAATAATTTGAAACAGTGAAGTCGTCACATGGTCGTAAATCAGTAAGAACACCGAATATTCTCTACAGGGTCCTGTAATAATGCGTTGCGCTTTCTTAGCTGCCGAAGCAGACATCTTAAAAATTTCGTTCGTAAGTAGGCTCCTTGTGCTTTCATTTCTGCCTCTCAGGAGATTATTTACTAATACTTGGGTTGTACCAAAAATAAATCAACAAATGGGCGAGTTTTAAATGGATTCGCACTGTATATTTTCATATATTTCCAATAACCCCTACACTCTCTACTATGACGCAAAATATTAGAGATATTTTTTCATTTGTACCTACAGATCTTATTCAGAGAAAACTGCAAAAAGTCGAGGGAACAGTAGTTCGCTAAAAGTCCAGTAGCCGGAAGCAATCGTAGCACGAATATGACCAGATTGTTTTTTAATTGATATATTTGCCTAGTCAAAATTTCTCAATGATCAACCTGTCGTATACAGGGTGTCCGTCAATAACAGCCAAATATGAAGAACTTCAAATTTTTTGGTTTTTTGTAACATCTGTAATTTTTTCACTATAAGAAAAATAATTTTTGCCCCATATTTTCTCAGAAGTAGCCATAGAGCTAGCTATTTTTACTAGTGCATTCAGCAAACACGAAAAATTTCATCACAACTGAAAATTTTATTTAAATAATGAACATAATAACTAGCGGATATTAAAATGGTTGAAACAATGAAACCTTAGCTAGAAATTATTCGGTACGTCACTACTCAATTAATGAATGATTTCACAGAATTTCCGCTACTTATTTTCGGAAATTGCAACTGCAAAAATATCTTTCAAAATCTAGAGAAAACTATGCCAAACTATTGAGTAGTTCTCATTGAGCTAGTTGAAAATCTCAAGAATATATCCAAAATCAGATACCTTGAGCGTCAACATGAAAATATTTATGGTTTTCTGAGCAAGCATCACATATTGATCGCATGTGTATTCGACCAATAAATCAGTGTTTTATTGGCATTTCAAAAATCGATTATCAAGCAAGAGATGTTTCCATAATATATTGCCGCTGTAAGTTTGAATGTTTTGCTTAGGACATCAAATATATATGAAATGTTACATCCAGTTTCTTAAATATATTTACACAGTTATACTCTGAACATGAAGAAGGCATCATATAAAAATTGCGAATAAACCTCGAAAATATCTCGTAAAAACAAATATAAACAGTACACGAATCAAATGTTTTGCTTTTTTTAGTTTTATCCTTCTTCTCTCTATCTATTTTTCTAACACTTTTGTTGACCGCAAAGAACTCTTTGCTAAAGTTACAGACAACCACTGTCCATCGGTTATAATGTCTATGGTTCATATACAATTTCCTTAAAATCCTTCTGAATCAAGTACCAGACGTTGACGGATCTCCTTCGTTACATTTGTTTTAGATTTTGCTAATTAGTGTGGCTCTATTAATTTTCTTCGGGGTTGCATAAAACAGTCTTGTTTGATATATTTACATATTTGATAAGTCCAATGAAGAACCACAATCCATATTTTTCAATTTTTTCGATTCAGATTTTACCAACTTCATCTATTTGAAATTCTATGTTACTATTCATTAAAATAATGAACTTGTAAAACCAACATTGTGGTAAAACAATAGCTGTTATTTCGTGATGAATTTGTATAAATTGTGTCAATATTTTATTCAATTGAACTTTATTTGCATTACACGAAGACCGAAACGACCTCGAATACTATTGAAATAATTAAAATCTTTTTGTGTATTTTCCATCGATATATTTCATTCCTATCGTATCGTGTCTGTTTCTGGATTGAAATAAATGAACCAAAATGTATATTCAGAGAGGTTTCAAAGACGATTTCGATCCTTTTCCGAACCCCTCCTTTTAGTGAACAATTAAGTTTTTCATAACATACCTCAGTATACACACACGTTCTTGGTTAACGAATTTTGTTTGTACCATAATACGGTTCACGAACACAATCCGCGTTCACATTTTCGGATGAGTTAACATCATGGTTTCAGAGACCGGTAAATTATCCTTCTCTAACTATCCAAGGGACTCGTGAAAATTCATAACATAATCTTTGTAGTTGCTATGTAGCTTGTACATGGTGTTGATAAATTTCAACCGCATACTAATGAGAAATTCTACATAGTTTTCGACATTGCCCCATAAATCGCGTATGTGGAAATATGAGAGTTTACATACTTTGAAGCAAGCTCGATGAGATTCATAAGTACACGAGGAGTTAGTTATAGCTGGAATACTTGAAGTGCAGAATTAACCAATCTAAACGATTTATCCAGCCAATCGAAAAATAAACAACATCCTTGAAGTAATGAGTTCAAAGTGAGGACGAAAACGTTAATGATCAAAATTATTATGAAAAATCAAAGTTCCTATTGGGAAATCAATTTGATGAAAACAATTATGAAAATGTGTACTTGACCTTAGAAATTTTTATATGCTCCTGTTTAGTAATTAATAATTTTACAGCAACCGTTCGAAGTTTTCTCTGATTTTTTTCTTGATGAAAAATATCGAAAATAAAAAAAGTTGTGTTATGAATTCGAAATATTCCCTTGACTGCAAAAAAAATAATTCATTTCGCATGATTTGCAGAAGAATGAATATTTGTTATTATGATTTCGAACTTCCATTGCCTGAATTATTTTAGTAGACAGTGTTCCTTAATGCCTACAAAAAAAGTTGAAGCAAAGGCAATTCAGGGGGTAAGAAAATTGCGAAATAAAGTACAAAAAATTTCTAAGATATTCCTAAGACGATAACAATTATATTATAGATTGAATGTGATTACCGAAATAATTCAAAATGTATTATTACTATTTAATTTTTTTCAATTTTATGAATTTTTTTCATTTTTTAACTATCATTATCAATAATTTTTCATTATAACTATTTTTTTCTATACTCATGGAAAATAAAACATATTGATTAGGTTAGTTCGTAACAGAGGTTGTCAAAAAAGGAATTATGTCGATGATACCAACGTTCTGATTAATGGAAAGAATATAAACGAAATAAATTACAGCTTTTTAAAAATCAGCGAATGGTTTTCCATGAATAAATTATCCATAAAAGAGCCCAAGACAAATGTACTATTTTGCACAATACAGTCGCCAATTATTCCAAGCAACATCACTCTTGGTAATACTGTAATAATGCCTGTATCACATGCAATGTTTTTAGGTGAACAAATTGAGAAATTCTTGAACTGGAATATTCGTATAAATAAAATGTGTTTAAAGTTAGCTTCCATTGGCTATGGAATTAGAATTGTTACTCATTACATGAATGACGAAACACTTAAAATCCTATATTATGCGAATTTTGAGTCAATTTTAAGATATGTAATCATTTTCTGAGGAAGTAGTTCTGGAATCCAGTCAGTTTTTGTTTAACAAAAAAGAGTAATTAGAACCATCTCTGAGATGATGTATAGGGAGGGATTCATGTAGGGGTATATTTAGAAATAAAAATATTTTGACAGTTTATGGTTTATACATTTTTTAGTGTTTTTGTTTTTAAAAACAAGGATGGATTTAATGTAGGGAAAATACATAATTATAATACAAGAACAAAAGATTGAATTTATCCTCAACATAGATTATCTATTTTTGAAAAGGGACCTTATTATATAGGCATAAAATTTTATAATAAGTTACCTGATAATTTGAAAATTTTTTTAATTTAGGAAAATTCAAAAGAGTCATAAAGAATATATTAATTAAGTTGGAACCATATTCATTGTGCGATTATTTCAGTTGTGAGAATTAATTTCAGTTTATTTATGCAATGATGACGTCATTTTATTTTTTATGTATATATTATATGTGAAATTTTGGAATAAAGATTATTACTATTATTATTATTACTATAATCCAAGACGCTAAGCAACGTATGGATATCTCATCATCAATTCTCAAGTCAAATATTCATGGCGAAGAGATCCTACTGTGTATTAGGTGAGACCAACTGGGTGTGATGCTACAATCGAACGAAAAGATCACAGGGGAGGTCAACCAACGACACTTGATGCGTTTGAGCCAAGCATTGCGAGAAAAATGGCCGCAATACGCCGACACACACGAAAAAGTTATCGACAATATACGGCCACATGTTTTTCTTCCACTGAACTGTTGTGGAGCACGCTTCCAGCTGATCTATTTCCTCCAGTGTATGTATAATCTTCAACAGTTCAAGATGAGACTAAATAGGTCACAACTTTGTGTTCAAGGTAGAAATTAGGTGACATAAGTTATCCTTTCCTCGGGTACTCAAACATAGCAAAAATCAAAATTCTAACGATTATTGATATTGACATATTTGTTCAAAATATTTCTTATATTCAAATGACTATTGTTGAAATTAATATATGAATTCCAGGCATGGGATTAATATTTATTGTCCTTTTCATATAATAAGTTTCGATAATTTCATTTCATTTGTGAGTGAATTATCAAAATGTTCTTTCGCGAAACTAGTAAACTTTCAGCTATGTCATCTATTCAAATTTGTGACATTTTTTACGATTATAAGCGAACAACTTCTGACAAGCTGAGCGAAAGCAAAAGCCTGTGTAATTTTCAGATTTGAATAGCTCTTGAAATTGTGTAATTTTTCCAGACATCGAAAGCTGTAGATACGGAAAAAGTGAAAAAAACATTTTTTTTGTAATTTTAAATATAAAGTTTACGTCAAGTTTCGGATGTTTTAGGAAGTACCAAATTTTTATTCTGTATTACAACAGATGTTCTCTCAAATCGAATCTGGTATTTTCACAAGCAATATATTTGTCTGTTCGTTCATATGGTTCATTAATAATTTTGTCAGTTCTTCATGTTTAAACGCATCCAAAAATTATTGCTTCCTGAAAGTAAAACCTTATCCCTTTATTTTTTTAAACGTCTTGTTGTAAACGCTTTGCTAATAAACTTGTTGATTTGTTTGCTTCTCATCACTTGATTTCTCTGTTTTATAAGCTTTAATAAGAAATTAAGTTGACTTTAGAAATGGAATCTATATTTTCCATAAATTATCTTTCATGGTACTTTTCAGCCTATAGCATATTCTCCAGGGGGTAGAGCATTTAACTATTTGTGATTTCTGTACCAAATTAGCCAAAATCACGTCTTCTGTTCATATTTATCTATTTTGTGTATCAATTATAAACGTATTTGTACGAATTGTCTATTTGTCTGTCTTGATAATTGTGTTCAAATAAATTGCTATTTGTTAGCACACTGACCATCTTTAGGATAGTAGAAATTTGTAGATGTCTATGAAGTTAATTTTTACAAACGAATCAAACTGGAGGGATGAAGAATATTTTGGAGGCTCAATGGCTAACGTTATGCACTGTTTTCCGTTGTAGCCGTCCAGTAAAAAGGACGCCAAACATTCAGGTAGATCAAAAGAGGCTGTTACGCCAGTATTCTTTAAAATAATCTATGGAATAATGTTGGGCAAGAGAACAGTGGAAATAGTCGAAATGGCTGAGAATGAATACATCTCAAATGACTGACAACATCACATTTTACATGAATATTTGGGCAAGAAAAAGCTATCCGCGAGATAAGTACCATAATTTTCAACAAGCGCATCCGTGTTACCGTTTAACAGAAGTCGTTGTCCATCTTTAATCTGGGAGAGTTTCGGCATCGTTTCGTAACTAGAGACTAAGTAAAAGTGATAGCAGTGGTCCCTTCTGAATATCAAGGTAGGTTTTTCGGCCAGTAAGGTCATTGCGACAGTTTTCTGAGATCCACGCGATGTCTTCATTACCTTGGAAAAGGTAAAATAATGATCACCTTTGAATAATAATAACAACTGTCGAATTAATATATATTGATTTCAAGCAAAAACACTCGCATTTGGTAACGCAAAAGAACTCTTTCACCATAATAGTGCACGGTTGCATACTTGTGCTGCCTTCGCAAAAATCTAGAACTTCCATTCAACATATTCTTCGAACTTAACCTCCTGCAACTATTTCTTTCCTTCCTCTAAACCTGGCTCGACTTGTAAGAGATCTAGGTTTCATGAAAGAGTCATTACTGAAAACATCATCACTAAAAGCTTTTAGAAAAGTCACTGACTTAAAAGTACCCTCTTAGATGAATGATAGTCAGCTGTCATATATAAAATCATTGCCTCAAAGAAGACTCATAATTAAAGATAGATGAAGTTGAGAAACACTGACATAAAGTCAGGAGCTTTTGTGCGCTTGTTTCTAATATCCACGATCCCCACGAAATTTTGTATTAGCCTTTTTATCGATCGTAGGACTGTTGCTATGGTTCAGATAAAGTTCACGAATTTTTTTTCAATCTTCTCATCAAAAGATGCTCGCAAAATTTCATCCGAATATGTGCGTTATTATTCTCCTTCCAAGAACTAAATTTGTAGTCGATAAGATCTCTTGTTTCGGAAATATTGGAAGAAATGAGAAGCAAATTCAAATGTGAATAACTGTGAAGCCATCAAACCGATTTTTTCCATTTACGAACTCTGCTGAGATATTCAGGCCGAAAATTCACCCTGAAATTGTCAAACTTTGAGCTCTATTCATTCGAAAGTTAGCATGTTTACGAACGAACCGGTGGACCAGATAGAATATCATTTGACCGGAATTCAGCATTTAAGATCATATTCGACTTAAAATTCGAAAATTGAGGACATTTGGTTTTCAATGAAAACTCAAAACTTTGTCCACGAATATTAAACCGATTTTCATGATTTCTGAGTACTTTGAATAAAAAATTGTTTTGCCAAAAATGTTTAGCTAACTCTTTGTCAACATGATTTCAACGGTTCATTGTAAGTGAGAATAGTAGATCGCATTGATGTCGACTAGATCGAAATGACCATAAAGTATACAGGACCCTGCAATACTGCGTTATTCATCCAAAGCTGCCGAACCGGACATCTTAGAATTTCGTTCGAAAACCGGTTTCTTGTATTTCTACTTCTGCGTCTCAATAAATTATTTTCTAATATACAGGGTGTTCCCAAAAAAAGATATTCAACAAACGGTTGATTTTTTATATGGATTGCCATGTATATTTTCATTTATTTTCAATTATCCTTACTATCTCTAGTGAAATGCAAAACCTTATAAATATTTTTCTAACGGTACTGATCTAATTCAGAGAAAACTGGAAAAAGTTGAGCGCACAGCACTCCGCTAAAAGACCTAAAGCGGTCGCAAAAACAAGAAGTAACACGAATGTGATACGAATTCTTGGTTACAGAAAGATTCATAGAGTCATCATAACAAAAAGATTAATCTGCCATACACAGGTGTCCGTTATTGATTGCCAAATATGATGAACTTGAAATTGATATTTCCCGATTTTTGTAAATGAAACGCCCTATTTTTTTTCACTATAATACAGATAATTGAATGCTTCACATTTTTTCACAAGCAACCTTGGGGTTATTTTCACTCATGTAGGCATGAAAATGCCTAAAGGACACTGAAACAACTAACAATATCTTTTGAATATTGGACGGATTACTTACAGACTTAGAGGTTGTCAAAACGATCAACCCTGCAGTAAAAATTAATCATTAAAGATTTACTTTGTAGAGCACCATTCCGTCACTGGAATATACAAGCTGTCCGAAATTGATTGCGAAATGGGAAGAATTTTGCACCGATATTTACCGATCTAACATTCGGTTCTTTAATGCTGAACTCAATATTGAGAAGCTTGACAGATTCTGAAAATAGTTTGGCAAATTTATTTTACACCTGGTCCCGCCTGTCACAAATCCTCAATGGTGGCTTGAGCTTTCAGTGCAGCCAAATCAGACAACTTGAGAACTTCGTTTGTTAAATGGATTTCAGCCCTTGTATTTCTTGAAAATTTTTCAGCAGACGTAGTGAGAAAGTGTTGAAGAAAAAACCCATTTGAATACTTGACTTGTCGTTAAAATACGTTATTGATCATAAGTCGGAATAGGGTACTTACCTGTAATGAGCGGGGTATCCAAATTTTGAGAAAACTATCTGGGACAACTACATGATATTTATTGAGTAAAAAAAAACGAAGAAAATAATTAAATAAATTTTAAGGCTTGATGAGAAGTTCGAAGTGTCGTCCGCCTTCTCTCGAACATAAAGCAATCCGATCCTGAAACGATTTACTAACCCTCATTAGAATGGCTGAATTAATGCTTCGAAAAGCATTAACTATTCTCTCCCGCATATTGAGAGCTGTGATTGTAGCATCATCGTATACGATTCCCGTTAGTATTCCCACAGAAAAAATTTAATTTGTTAAGGTCTGGTGATCTAGCAGACCATCTTGTCGGTCTTTCCCTATCAATTAATCTATTGGGAAACTGGTTATCTAGAAATTCTCCTCCACAAACATTTAATGACCACTTGTGTTGATGGTCAACTTCTCTTATTTTTCTCGGACTTTCTATTGAATAGTGATTATGGTAAATTATGGTAATTATGCCTATTGACAAAACCAGTATGGTGGAAAGTCGCTTCATCATTGAATAAAACTGGAATAAAAAATGATAAATTCTGTTCAATATGTTCAACTTGCCCATAAATTCAGACGGTTTTCAAAATCATTATGCAAAAGTGCTTGGTGCATCTGAATGTGGTGGGCGTGAAACTTATGTTTTTTGAGGATTCTTTGAACTCAACGCCCACTAATACCGCAGGCTTCACCAACCTTCCTCTGGCTTGTGTGTGGATCTTCTGTTACGGTCAGCAATACCTCAAGTTCTTTGTATTCACTTGTGGCCGATTTTGTCTCTTCTCTCTTTTTTAATCCACGTTTCCTGCCTGTAAAATCTGTTCAAAAGCCTCTGAAAACTGAATTCTTTTGGATGTCTTCTTTCAGAATATTCTGTAGCATAAGTTCTAGTTGCTAATAAACAGTTTCTGTGGCACTGCCCTAAAATGAAAATAATAACAACCATCTCATTTTCATTAAAATTCATCCTGATTTATCCAAATTGCGACTATCTGAACTAAAACAGCTCTTATATAAAATAAAATGTTTGAAAAGACTGTAAAAAATTATTTATCTGAAATCAATATCGGTTAAATACAGATGTTATCCTGTTGTTCTTTACTTTTCGACTATTTGATCTATATGTAATGCGTAATCGGAAAAACACATCATTTTGTATTAACGATATTTTCACACCTATATTATGATTTTGAGAATATTCTAAATATTTGTAATAACTTAATTATTTTTTTCGTTTGTACTCACACTCAATGGAAATCATTTGGTGCCTTAGAATACATTTTTCATTTTACCAGTTATGTTGAAATAAAAATTGAGAATCGAAATGAAATGCCCGTTTGAAAATTTTGGCAACTTGAAATCAAATTTGGATACCCCACGCAGTGCTGACGATTTATAACAGGTAGGATCAGGGCTGAGAAAATCTTTCGAAGTATTTCTGGAACTATCTATTTTTAGAGAATTTTGATAATCATAAGAAATTCAGGAAGTTACATAAAAAATATCGGGAAATATCCGGGCGAAATGCTACCCATTAATCAATTAACTTCGGATAGCCGGTATATTGGAAATGCCCAGGATCGAGTGGTGAATTCCATCAGTTTTCTGTTCATATACAAATAAAATTCTGTGTCTCTTGGGATGACATATTTCTATTAGCCAGACCTCGGAGTGTAAATAACACCAAGGTTCATTCAATTTTCCCCATTATAGTGAAAAAATCGAGAAATATCAATTTCAAGTTCTTCATATTTGGCAATTAATAACGGACATCATGTGTATGGCAGGTTAATCTTGTTGTTATGATGACTCTATGAATCTTTCAGTAACCAAGAATTCGTATCACATTCGTGTTACTTCTTGTTTTGACGACCGCTTTAGGTCTTTTCTTTTAGCGGAGTGCTGTGCGCTCAACTTTTTCCATTTTTCTCTGAACAAGATCAGTACCGTTAGAAAAATATTTATAAGATTTTGCGTCTTAATAGAGATAGTAAAGTCATTGAAAATACATGAAAATATCCATTTAAAAAGACACCCGTTGAATATCATTTTTTGGGAACACCCTCTATATTGGAAAATAATTTCTTTAGATGCAAAAATAGAAATACAAGAAACCTGTTTTCGAACAAAATTTCTAAGATGTCTGGTTCGGCAGCTATGGAAGAAGGATGCACCATTACAGGACCCTGTATATTAATGAAAATCGACTTCACTATTTTCCAATTGCAGTTAATGGAAAAAAGATCTGATTTCAACGTGAGCATACAGAGCAATAACAAAACACACAGAGTGCACCTCAATTTAATTGATATTAATTGAATTGACATATCGACTAAAACATTCGGCGTACGATACCTATTATAAAATGAAAATTTTGAAATGCATAAAACATAAAATAATAGATATATGATTAACACATTTAGGCTGATATAAACTTTTCCATAAATTTTATAGGAAATTCAACATTTTGTTCAGGTAAATAATAAACCACAATAATGCAAAATCGAAAATATTTTTGAATATATGTTTTTTCAGTAAGTGAATAAAACTAAACATATAGATAAATAGTTGCATGAACTGTATTGGTGAATCAAATTAAACTCTACCATTTCTAATCTCGTAACGTTAATTATAAGAAGCTCCTAATGTTTACTATGAAAACAAGGCAGTTTCAAATCTCAACAATTATATTCTATTCGTGTCATAAAAGATTCAAATTATCAACTCTTCTAGTTACCTAGTAAAAATTTTATGAAATATTTTTTTTATAGAAAAACTCTTTCATCTCTATTTCCCCGGCCCCTATCCCTCACAATCATCTGATTGAGGTTTCCATTTAACTGAAATTATCAAATACATTGATTTCCGTAACGATTAATTATGAAAATGTTTATGTATTTTGGTTTCTCTCATGAGTAAATTTATTTCCTTGAATCTGTCACAAAAAATTTGAGGTTTTATGTCACGATGATAAGATCCACCAATAAGCCCGACATTGCAATAAAAAGATCCCTTGTTAAGTGAGGGGCATTTACACATATCCATCACTGAAGAAGTAGACATGTTGGGTAGAATTCAGTTGCTTTATTCGCTAAAGTAACGAGCGCTGTTCACATTATGTTGAATTTAAAAATGAGAATAAATAACAAATAATGAATTAATGGACTTTATTTAAAAAATTCATAACAAAGGCAAGATGTATCTAGGAGTATAAATAAGTTCGTGCGGTTTTTTGTCGAAAAAGTTCAATTGTGAAAAATTGGTTATTTGTTCAAAGTTCGAAGTATTTTCCATCGCTAACTACTACTTTTCACCATCTTTTTGGTGCTTGACGGATCCTATCCAGGGAGAAGACCGCCTCTTTGGCCGCTATTCATGCGTCGATAAGTTTTTGTTTTCATCCTAATTGGAAAAGTGCTGGTCAGCCAGGCCATGTTGAACCGATTGGAAGAAATGGTAATTTTAAGGTGCAACGTCTTTGTTATACGGCGCAAATAAAGGCATTTATAAGTAAGTTCTAACGTTCGACGTCCGCACGGACTATTGTGGTTCGCCTCTAATTCATAATTTTTTCATAGACCGTAGACCTCGAATCTGCGACTCACCGCTGGGCATTCTGAGACGATGTACTCGACCAGAAAGACTCTAGTCTTGACAACATTCTGCCTGTTATCGTCCGCTAAGCCACGTCATGTGGTATTTCCAGGAATGATTCCAGTCCTACCAGAGACAGCGCAGCTCCAGCAAATGCCAGCCAATCTGCCTCTTCGTTACTCAAATAGTTTGAGTGGCTCGGTATCCAAACAAGAGT
Organism: Megalocaria dilatata; assembly: GCA_034642435.1. NCBI lineage: Eukaryota > Metazoa > Arthropoda > Insecta > Coleoptera > Coccinellidae > Megalocaria > Megalocaria dilatata. The sequence continues at coordinate 86,417,352 of CM067854.1, forward strand.
GATTCTATTATACATACCGAGCCTGTTTAAAGTCATGCGGCAACTACAGACTGTTTTCGATGTACAACTGAATTACAGAGCTTTTAGTACTAACTGACTATCAGTAAATATTTTGATTTTGCCGTGGTGGATTTTCCGTTTTATCAGCAGATCTTCCACGGTCTTAGGGGCAAATAGTTCTTCCTGGAATATGGTTGCGTTTTGACTGAGACTCAATAAGATGTTGATTCTTAGTTTGCTACCATAGACCCCCGCTCCCGTTCCGTTCGTCGTTCGATAGCCGTCCATGAAAGCCAAGGTCGGTCCTCAACAGAAACTCACTATGCTGGGTCCATTCCTCCCGGCTGTGGACAATTTTATTGAAACGTCGTTCTTGCCTTGTGACTTTTGACATTAGATCCGAGGGCATCGATAGGTTGCTGTTCGTTAAAAGCTCGTCGAGCAGTCCTGATCCACACATCACTATTGCCTCTGGCCTGTCGATCGCCAGTTGATATAATTTGTATATGGTTCGTTCCGCCTCTCTTTGCACGAGTAGCTGCAGGGGTGACAGATTTAGTAGAACCTCCATATCTACCGTGGGTGTGGTACGAAACGCACCTATAATTGCAAGGCAAACCTGTCTCTGTAGTCGGGTGAGGTTATGTTGGCCCATCGTTTGTAGGCTTTTCTTCCACCACGCCACAGCGCCATACATTATCTGTGGTCTAATTACCATAGTGTATAGCCAATACATCTTTCTGGGCTTCAAATCTCAGGTTTTACTGCAGATTCGCCTGCAGGTCCAGAATCCCAATTTGGCTTTATGACACACTTTGCCTAGTTGTGCATTCCAACTGAGAGTTTTGTCTAGGACTATTCCCAGGTGTTTTTGCCTCATTAGAGAATTGTATTGTTTCACCATGGATAGTCGGCTGTTCTAAACCATCCAACTTCCGTTTCTTGGTGAATGATACTATAACTACCTTTTGTGGGTTAAGAGACATATCTTAACATATCATAACTTAGGTGGTACTCCGCTTCTTTGAGTTCTAAATCAAAATTGCCACTTTTAAATGGGACAAACCACTTCTGATAGATTCGTTCAGCTAGAGCATGGTCACCATAAATATCCACTAGAAGACGATGACTTTCGGTAGCCCTTTTCTCCATATTGAAGTTGTGAAGTAAACTCCACGTAAAAACTTATTATACGGCACAAAAGTTAACATTTTCAGAGCACAGTGATAACTGTGTTTTGAATGTGGTTTAAACTTCAGCGAAATTAAAGACAATTCAAAATGAAGGTTATGCCAAATGAATTAGTAAACTAGGGGCGACATATGTTATCAAAACCGCATGAACTTATTTCTACTCCTAATAATACGATATGAGAGGACAATTAAAAGATTTTACCTCTTTCAGAAGAAACAAGATAGCAGAGATTCTTTATCGCTGTCCTCACTTTGCATGAACATATTGAATGAGCTCAATAGAACAGGAAATGAAAAAATATTGTTGTTAATCACTGCTAGTTTTAACTTAATGTCCCTCATCTTTTGCGATTGACACAAACCACGCTAGTGGTGACGAAAACTTGTTCACTACAAATTGAAGCTACAGATTCGATTATTATTGAATCATTTATATTCAAAGGAAGATAGATATAAATCGTTTTCATCTGAATGAAATGAGAATTCTTAATTGAGAATATTATATTTTAATTTTTCTATGAAAACAATGAAAGCAGATGTCGATACGTCGTATGTATTCTTTCGACTTCTAAGAAAAATGAGAAAAAATAATGATAGGATAAAAGTAATGACAAATTCTCACAGTTGACAATTCATTCGGCAAAAATTTAAAAAATAAGGAGTGAAATAGGCCAACTTCAAAATGGCGACAATATAACTGAAATTAAGTGTTCACAGGGATTTCCCACCTTTCTGCCTTCGATTGGTGAAGCAGTCTGCAAAGTCAACTGCAAAAAAATTATTGAGAAGAGGGATCGATAAAGAGAAAATCAAAGATTGTTGACCACTTAAAATTTATCTGAAAATCCTACTCAGCTCTAAAAAGTATATCAACGGAACAAGGAAATTATAAGAAAGGGAATCCAACATCAATAAGTTCAAAGAAAATACCATAGTTTGAAATATAGATATATCAAATGCTTCTACATAGACAGAAGTTAGATCGTTTGAACCTAAAAAAAATACTCACAATTGACGAGTTGCTACCTCAGCATCCTTCAGGGAAAAATCTACGCCACTCATAGATTTAAAGTGAAAAGGTGGCATCAGAAACGTGTGATCCTTTTCTCGACAGTCTGTCCACAACCAAAGCACCCGGTTCATACGTCGTCAGTTGGAAATTTATAGAATAAAAACACTTTTATCTTTTGCTACTTTTTATTGCTTATACAACTATTATTTCGTCCTACTATAACTTTATCAGACTCAAATAGGGTTACAATGCAAAAACGTGTTCTTAAAAATATTGAACTCTGTTCACAAAAATAGTGAGTTCTAAAAAAAATAGAAGAGTGAAGAAAATGTTCATGGGTTAGACTATGCCCAAGCCCTTTTTTCTATTGAGAGTTTTCCACAGGGATGTTCTGTGAATTATTCTGTAAATATTTTTAGTTGCGAATTGTAATGTTGATACTATTATGTATATTTCAGAAAATCTTTGCGTTGCATGTTAGATATCTTTTGGCATATGAATATGAATTATTTTCTGAGCTGTCATAGGTGAAGTATCAGATTTTTCAGAGGATTTTTCATAATGAAATAAATCATTAATCCAAAAAACCTATTGAAATATGGATGTTATTTAATGATGAATTGTATGAATGAACAAAATTGTCTGTTACTCCCATTAAACGAAACTAATTATAACACAAAAGAGGTTAATACTTGATAGAAGGTATATAAAATTATTTAAATATTTTAATTTTAGCCTTCTACATATTTAATTTCAGAAAATATTCAATGATTATAACTTCAGGAATTGAATTAAATTTATGATAGATTGGGCCGTTGCTTGGTAGAAATCAGTTGTAATTGTCATTATAAAATAAAACACTTGTTTACATTTTCTACTTTATTTTTGGTATTGACGTACGTTTCGTCTTTGCTAGAAAGACTTCATCAGAATACGAAGTAACAGTTGTTGTACAATGAATTTATAAGATTTTTTACAGAAGGTGTACATGTGTTTTTAATTGTTCGTCGGGTTGGTTTTCTCAAAGAATATTCCCTTCAGAATCGTGTTCACTCGATCCCTTGTAAATATTGAATAGAGGGGTGTAATAAAAATCTATTTGTTCATTTACTAGGTTATTGCTGTTTTTATGTTTATTTATTTCGTAAATTTCCCATAAGTTCAATTTTAGACCTCTATTTTCAACATGTAGAATTTCTATTTCTTTTGTGAAAGAATGGTTATTTTCAAGAAGGTGTTTAGCATAATGTGAATCTTTTTTATTTTTATCGAAACTTCTTTTATGTTCTGTTAGGCGTGTACCGAAATTTCTACCTGTTCTACCAATATAAATCTTTGGGCAATCTGGGCAAGTGAGTTTGTATACACCTGATAATTGAAGTTTATCCATACATGTATTAGAGATACATCTCTAATAGATAATTTAATTAACCAACGTATACACAAAAACACAATAAAAGAAATTTATCCAGTAACATCTGATCTATCTGAACACAAATACGTTAGCCTCACATATCTCGGAAACATTAGTATTCAACTAAAAAACCTACTCAAAAAAGAAAATATTAAAGTCTCTTTCAAGACAAACAATCCTATTAGCAAATACATCAAAAACAATAAAAACAGTATGGATAAACTTCAATTATCAGGTGTATACAAACTCACTTGCCCAGATTGCCCAAAGATTTATATTGGTAGAATAGGTAGAAATTTCGGTACACGCCTAACAGAACATAAAAGAAGTTTCGATAAAAATAAAAAAGATTCACATTATGCTAAACACCTTCTTGAAAATAACCATTCTTTCACAAAAGAAATAGAAATTCTACATGTTGAAAATAGAGGTCTAAAATTGAACTTATGGGAAATTTACGAAATAAATAAACATAAAAACAGCAATAACCTAGTAAATGAACAAATAGATTTTTATTACACCCCTCTATTCAATATTTACAAGGGATCGAGTGAATACGATTCTGAAGGGAATATTCTTTGAGAAAACCAACCCGACGAACAATTAAAAACACATGTACACCTTCTGTAAAAAATCTTATAAATTCATTGTACAACAACTGTTACTTCGTATTCTGATGAAGTCTTTCTAGCAAAGACGAAACGTACGTCAATACCAAAAATAAAGTAGAAAATGTAAACAAGTGTTTTATTTTATAATGACAATTGAATTAAATTAATGCCATATAAGAACCACTTACATCAAACGACATATAAAATAAACATTCATTATAAGACATCCAAATGATATAACAAAATCTAAGAAAAAAAATTGCTAACCAAAATCCTATAAATTAAATATTTTGAGTGGACAAAATTTTGTTTCTGCTGATCAATCTCATGAAAACAAAAATCTTTCAAAATTGTTTAAAATAATCTTCAGAATTTCATCATAAAACTATCTTACATAGAATATTCAATATTATTGGATATCTAACTGAGTTACTTTCTATAAAATCTGAAGATATGTAAAAACATTACTGAAAAACAAGTTTTAAGAGAGACTTCGCTTCGTCAGTACTCAATTAATTTATATTCAATAAAATATAATATCAATCAACAACAAATATTTACTCACCTTTCAACACTTCAGAAAACTTTATTGGCATCTTTATTTAGATGGAATTCGTTTAACGGCACAAATAGGCAATTTTGTATATTTGAATAATTGATCAACAAATTACATTCAACAATTAATTTTACCCTAAAAAAGAAGAGAGTAATACTGCCAATTTTTTAGGCTTATAAATAAAAAAACTGAATAACTAACGTTTTTGTATTTAGCGCAAACCAATACAGAAATCACTCATATTCACACAATTTAGCCGTAGTATGATTTATAGATTAGTTAATATATTTATGACACAGAAAAACAATGAATTCGATACGATTGAAAAAGTATATTTCAGATAATGATTTTTAACCGTCAATTATAGAATATCTATAAAAAATAATTGAATACGAACAATCAGTTGCACTAATGAATCTCACACTCAAGAAATAATTTCTTCACTTCTATGTTTTTCTACTTACTTACCACTCCATTTTTACTCGCCTCTATTAAACATTTTTGTGAACAGAGTCAAAGAACATGTTTTTGTATACTCAGTTCAAATACTCAACTGGTGAAGTAATGGAATGGCAGTACAATTTTCGTGTAAACAATAAAAATTAGAGGCAACTAAAATTGTTTTTCATTTATAAATTTGAAGATGAATTTCCGTTCGGTAATAACCAAGATAATCAAAGCCATCCATTCTCACCAAAATGATGAAAGAGTGTCTGATTAAACTCAATGAAATAAATAACAATAAAAGGGTCATTTGTTCTGGAGACAAGATACTCAAGTATAAGGAAAAACTAGATAGCTCACCATTGGTCTGAAAGTTACGATCCGTTTCAAGCGACCGAAGTTTATACTTTGATTTCCATAATCTCCATGTACACTCAGTGCAGTTGAGCACTCCGGAATTATCGGTTCCAAATGAACCCATTTCTAAAACTATCTGAAAGGTGGCAAATATTTTTTCCCAAGATCTGAACATGCACCTTTCTTAAATTGCTATAGAAGAGACTGACGATCATCAGTCTTTCAACGCCATGCTACCTTCATCCAGGTTATAGGAATCAACGAGCAATCGACAGGACTTAAGTGGATAGGAATCTTCTGATTGGCAAGTCACACTCTGCGAGTATGAATCGACAACCTGTTGTGTGCTTTGCAAAGCAGTGGATTCGTCCGTAAGGAGGCTTTACCTGTCTTTCATAAAGAAAACTAGTCAGAAAAGGAACAATCCCCATCTTTTCATGTATATGTGGAAATACAACGATAAAGAAAATTTCGGAAAGGAAGTGAAAACTGACAGGGATATACTCTGGTGAATTTCTATTATAGTTTTAGAAATGTTAAATATTTTTCGATACATAAACATTGACATATGAAAATTTACTGAGACCTCAGGGAGAACATGCTTCATCTTTTCACGGAATTTCTCACAAGACATTGTTGCCTCGGAAAGCATTCAAGTGATATTAGGATGAACGGAAATGACGAATGATGATTCTGTGAGGATGAGAAAGAAAATCCTGAATATTTTGAATTCTTCGCCATTGGAATCCAATTCAAAGAAAGATTGAGTAAAAAAATCGTACTTTGCATATTCACCTTAAAGTTCTCTCAGTTACTTTAGAAAAATATGAGGTTAAGGGGGAAGAGGAGATACAATAAATTATTAGTTGGCGGTGCAGAAACACCCCTAATTCTCAATTATATTAAAATGAATTGATCTCCATTGCTAAGATACTACCGCTTAAGATCTATTATTCCTAATTTCAATTCCCTGGAGGTTTAGTGATGTGATAAAGTTTAAAAATAACGTTAATAAAGTTATTGCTATTCAGTCGCGCTCTAACAAATATATAAAAGGCAAGGTTATTGTCAATAATGGAATGTTGTTATGGAACTCTTTCGTTATCGAAAAAGTATCGTTATTAAATTGGTTGTGTAAACCCTTTCCGATATATAAACTGGAGAAATATTGGCCAAGAGATATAGATAGAGTAAAATGGTATGAAAATGATTTAGCTCGAAATAGGATGTTCAAGTGTTCCTTCGAAATAAATGTGCGAAAATCTGATATGGATTTATTCCAAAAATTAATATGAAGAGATTCACATGTTGAATAGTATATTTAGTGAAATATACTTTGATATATGGGATATATATTTACTATATATCACGGTAATAAAAACATATGGAACGCTTTCCGCGTGGTGATGATAATTAATTTCTATGATGGAAATGTGAACATGAGTTTCACCCACCATTTCACTGTTGAGTATTAAATTGAGAGTGCTATACCTAAAGTGACGTAAGAATACAGTTCCAAGGCTTAACCAAAACACAACTGAACTACTAACTAGCATAAGCTAGAATAAACTTCTGAGGGATCTTTGCAAAAGATCTAGATGTATCAGGATAATAAAAAATAAAACTTAATCAGTATTACTCATAAATCTACCCTACTGAGTAGATATAAATATAATAAATATAAAATAATAGTCATATGCATATAATTGTCTTAGTAGGTTACGAATCAATTAATACAATATCTACATATCAATATCAGACCTACTGGTCTGATATTGTATTAATTGATTCGTAACCTACTAAGACAATTATATGCATATGACTATTATTTTATATCCTCCATTCTCTCATCATACTTAAATTTTTCCTTATTTATGCTTCGATCTGTGCCTTGTTTTTCATTTAAATGAACAATTGAACACATTTTGTGTACGTCTAAACTTGTTATTCACAAAATTTCCTTCAGATACATTTCATTCTTTTGGATCTAGTGATGCTGAGGCAGAAATCTCTAGAAAAGAGTGTGATCAATGTGAATGAAATGTGGATTCATTATAAGAGACAAAGCTATAAATCAGAGCATTAGAACTCGAAATCATTGAAATATGTAAAAACTGAATAAATCTGACGAACAATTCACTCATTATGCGCTAGAAGTTACAGAAAATTTGCGACAATCAATTGTTAGTATTATCATTATAAATAGGACATACTTCATTATTCATAATAGACGTTTATTGGTTTGAAAAATCTTAATGATTCATTGTTGCATTGACCAACGTCCAGATTCTATGGATTACCTGGAAATAGTGACTCACATGTTTTCGCCCAGTACTTGAAAAATTTATTGACAAAATAAACAAATTGTTTTTGTGCGAGACCTGGCCATATGCACTGCTGAGAACTGAAATTGATGGTGTTTTGTCTAGGTGTCCCTTTAAATATAGTTAAATATTTGACTTTCTGCCACCGTTTGCATGTTTGTATGAGCTATGGTAATAGAAAGTTCTAGAAATCAAAACAGTGTAACTTACAGCTGTATAAAAATTCTATACTCAAACAAACTCTGTCCCACCATATCATTAATAAGGAGTATGAGCTATGGTAAAGTAAGATTCTACAAATCGAGACGGTGTAACATACATCTGTATAACAATTCTATACTCAAACAAAGTCGACAAGGTTTTGTTGATCACAAAGGCAAATTGCAGACATGCGCACGTTTCAAACTGGTTGGTTTTCATCAGTTTAATGACCTTGCACATTGTAGTTTGAAACGTACACATGTCTACAATTTGCTATTGTGAACAACAAAACCTTTTCGACTTTGTTTGAGTATAGAATTGTTATACAGATGTATGTTATACCGTTTGAAACGTACACATGTCTACAATTTGCTATTGTGAACAACAAAACCTTTTCGACTTTGTTTGAGTATAGAATTGTTATACAGATGTATGTTATACCGTCTCGATTTGTAGAATCTTACTTTACCATAGCTCATACTCCTTATTAATGATATGGTGGGACAGATCAGCCGAATTAATTTATTTGAATCCTCAATTGTAATGTTAGTTGACTATTTATATAGACTATCATTTTGATGAAGTGAAATCGAAAGTTTTGCGCGGTTGTTCAACAATTTGAAAATTTCAAATCTTTCAAGTGCTTCTTCAAGAAATAACATATTATGAATGAAAAAACAGAATTCTTTGTTCAGCTATCCGAAGGTCAAGTAAATATATTGTTCTGCAATTTCAGAATTTTTCTCCCGATGAGATCCCATGGACAAAGAAACATGGTTGAAAGAATAACTTTTTTCTCTCGAAAGTTTTCGTATTTAGAAAACATAAGACTGAGTTCGGCAAACAAGAATGAATTCAACAGACACGATTGAATTCGACAACGAATTATTCATTAACTAATACAATATAATCAATCATTATCAGGAATTATCGGAATTAAAACAAATTGTAGAAATTACTATGTTTTACTACCAATAAAAATATATTTCACACATTTTCTTGTGACTCGAGTTTCGGCAAATGAACTATCCCATCATCAGACAAAAGGAATTATCGGTGTGACACTCGGAGTTGTTTACCCTTGATATGTAAGGGTGTTTATTATCAATATAATAACTGTGTGAAACTTTTTATGTTTCCTTCTTTAAAAAAAATACACATAATTTTTTTTTTGAAATGGTTTATTTAATGAAAGATATATACATAATAGACTTACATTAGTGATCCTCTAAACAGTACCCTAAACTGGTATCGAGGATAAAAACATAAACACCATAAAATCTAATTCGGACTAACAGTGCTCGAGTTTATCGATTTATTCCTATTTATATTCTCGAAATCCAGTAATACCGAATCTCAACACCAAAAACAAAATCACAAGAAAACCCCCACAAACTGAATTTCAATTACATCCTATCAACTAATTACATCACATTTTTTAGTACTACCCTAATTCCAAGTATGTATTCATATGATTGGAAAAATCTCTAATAGAATTCACACATTTTATGGAGGCAGGCAATTTATTGAACACTTTGGACGCTTGCGCAATAGGATTATTCAACCCTTTCTGACTTTTCACTTTGGCTAGGTATAAGTGCTGATGTGTTCTTGTTTCATAAGTGTGAACATCATTTCCAAATTTATACTGTGTATTACATTTTTGTAATTTATTTGTGATTTTAAACATAAGTTTACATTGTTCTAATTGTAAAAGTTTCCACAAATCCAATATGTTCAAACTTGAATAAAGCTCTGCAGTATTTGTTAATCTATCATAATTAAATAACACCTTTATGAATTTATTTTGCAACCTTTGCATTTTTTTAAAATCAGTTTTTCCACAGGTTCCCCAAATGGGCAGCAAGTATCTTATATGTGACATGAAAAATGCATTATACACTTGAAATTTGCTCTTCATTGATAAATGAGATCGAATTCTATAAACAGCTGAGACCATAGGTATTATCTTTTTGATCATTGAATCAATGTGACTACTCCAGCTCAAATTTACGTCCAACACTAAACCCAGATACCTCGCCTCACAAACTTCCTGCAACTCTACATTATTAATGATCAAATTCAAATTTGAAACAATCTTATTTTTTTGCTTGAATACAATGTACTTGGTTTTTTCAATGTTTATTTTCAATTTATTCTGCCAGAGCCAATGTAAATAAAGCTTTAGATCTTCATTAATTAGATTAGTTAATTCGTCAACTTTATTGCCTGTGTATAATAATACAGTGTCGTCTGCGAAAGCGAAATACCTGGCTCCGATGTGTGATTTACTTAGATTAAGTACATACAATGAATAAAGAAGGGGACCTAGTACGGACCCCTGAGGAATACCAAATGAACTGGAAGACCAGTTACTATTTTTATCATCCATACAAACATATTGACGGCGATTGGTTAAATAGGAATCAATCAATTTATATATCCTTCCTCTGAAACCCATACGGTGGAGTTTATTGAGGAGGACATCAGTGCTAACCACATCAAAAGCCTTCCTCAAGTCAACGAGTATAGCCACGGCTATTTTGCCGTCGTCTAGAGCTACGGAGATTTCATTAATTAAATCGACTGTTGCACTTAATGTATTACTATTTTTTGTGAATCCATACTGGTATTGATCAACTGGCACATACTTATTAATAAAGGAAATCATTCTGTTTTTTATGACAGTTTCCAAAATTTTACTGAACACACCGATCACGGAAATGGGTCTATAGTTATTCAATTCATCTGTTTTTCCGGATTTATGTATTGGGGTAATTTTACTAATCTTCAATTCGCTGGGAAAATTTCCAGATGTTAGCGTCATATTTATCAGTTTTGTTACGATCGGCAATAAATCATCTTTCAGATTTAATATGTCCCTAACAGTTATTTTGTCGTGTCCAGGTGCAGAATTTCTTTTCATATTGAGAATAATATCATCGATTTCGTTTTCAGTAACCGATGATAAAACAAATGTATTTAAATTATCAATCTCTTCAAAATTTAAAACTGGATTGTTAGACATAATGTCAATTTCTACCTGTCTAACAATATTCTCCCCAACATTTGCAAAGTGATTATTGAAATTATCAAGTATAGCGGCACGATCCGTTATAACATCATGGTTAACTGATAACTTTTTTATTCCCTCATGTTTTTGTTTCTTGTTCCTTTTAAGAAGTCCGTTTATGAATCTCCACTGTTTCTTTACATCGTTGCCGACTTTCTCCCATTCTAGTCTGAAATACCGATTTTTTAGTGCTTTGATTTTATTGTTCACATCATTTTTTAAGATTCTAAATTGTTGTTCTAGAATTTTTCTCTAAATAATGAAACATTTATACCAAAATTTCAAAAAGATAAAAAAACGAAATAATATCCTTTTTCCCACAAAATTTAAAAAGTATCCCAAATGCTGTCACCAACTTGTAACAATTTAACCTTTCCACCGGGGATTCTTCAGAATTAATATTTTCTATTGTTCCTGTCACTAACCTAACTCTTGTGCGACAAATTCGAATCCAAGTTGTTTCCAATGGCCCACATAAAAAGGTGATGTCAGGAGCTTTTGCGCGTTAGTTCATATCACCTACGAGCCTCACAAGATTAATGACTTTATTCATATGATACTCACTAACTTTTCGGTATCTATGTCGCTTGATAGTTAGGATCTCTACATCTAAATAAAAGATATTTTTTTAAAATTTTTAAAATATTTAAATAATAAAAGATATTTTTCGACAGTTTAGTAATAGAAGTTTAGTCTTATCAGATTCGATCTATTAGTTCCGAAGACGTTGTTTACTGTTTTATAATCCGCAAATTATCCATTCATAATTTCATTAGAAGGGCAAAAAAATATCGATTGACATGCAATAAGCTGCTTTTATTCTGATCACATTTGCTTTGAAATGTTCAACATTAACTACATCTGTTGGAAACAAAAAATACTTTAGGAATAGGAGATATATACAAACATTGGAATGCTTAGCCAGATTGAAATCAATTTGTGACAAAACAATATCAATAAAATCAAAAACTACCAACTCATTCGATCCAACTTTTAGTCAATTCAACCCATAAGAATTCAGAAATGAGAGTAGCAGAGTAATCATTTTAGATATAAAAGAGAATAATTTTGTGAAAACTCTACGAAATTTAATTTTTTAAAAATTTGCAATAATTTTTCAAAAATAAATTGAAATGTTTCAGAACCACTGTTTCTACTCAAGTTGATAAAGAGAATTTTCAACAACACCCGACACTCAATGATACAAAGGAATCTATGGAATTATATAATAGCGACTGAAATTACCCAGCAAACTTTGACCGATGCAGTTGTTTTATATGAATCTCACGAATAACAAATTATATTCCAATAAAACTCTCAACAAATATAGCACATTCTCTAAAACAGCGTTTGAAAAACTCCTATTCATCATCATCAGTTGGACTTTTGAATGATACATAAAGACAAACAATAAAATTATATCATATATGGAAAAACAGTTAAAATTCTCTTCCAAATATAATCAATAAGCCTTTTCGCTTCAATCGTCCGTTTGCTGTAATGTCTTGGGCATACAACTCAGGTACCTTAAATCGCTTCGCGTGGGAATACTAATGTATTATCAAACATTAGTACAACCTAGTATGCGTGAATATATTCGCCACATATCCTAGAGAGCTTATTCAAGCAATGAACTATATAATTAGTTATGACTTGAGCATAAGGAAGGTTTTCTACGTTAATAACGCTGAAAAAAATCGTGAATACTGTTCATTGTAGCAATCTGCAAGTCAGAAATCGTCGGTTTGTAAACATGAAAAGTACAATCCTGATGAAAACATCGCCGAAGTAAGTGAATTCAAGAAAGAGAACAAAGTGCTGAATATTGAGGTATCATACCTGAGGATGTTATTGGAATGAGTCCAAGAAAATAATAACATATTAATTCAGGACAACAATTTATTGATAGAAAAATTAGCGACGACCAATAATGAAAAAATTGCTGGAAAAAAGGTAACAAAGTCCAGTCACACACATCATACCAGACAAATGTAAACAAAACCCTACATGTCACAGAAACCAGCAGAAAATATAAACAAAGAACTACAGATGTAGGAAAGGAATCTGACATATCAAGCGTTCAATCTGTCAAGTCAGTCTCTCCACACAGTAGACCGAAATTGCTGACTGACTTATACTTCACCTAATATAGATATGTTCTTTGACAAACTGAATTCATTACTGCATCAATGTATTAGGGAAAATGCATCCTAAAAATAGCTGACGACTTTAATGTTGACATTCTTTCTCCATCAAATGAATGCAGAACTTTTCTGGGAATTTTGCGTACATACAACTTGAAAGTCACTTTGAATGAACCTAATCGGATAACACCCTTTACCGCGTCATGTCTTGATAACATTGTTACAAATGTAGAAGCAAAAACCACAGTTATTGAAGAACATATATCAGATCATACAGGTCAGATAATCATTTTCAAAATATCTTCTATTTCGTCCAACTTCAATTTCAGTAAAAAACAAATAAGACAATTCAGTGAAAAAAATTATCTAGTTTTCAAGAATCTCTTAGAACTGGTCCAATATTTATAAAATTTCCGATATTGAAGTCAGTAGGATGTGGAATGAATTTTGTTGATATTTTCAGGAGTAAATTTGATACAGCTTTTCCACTCAGGACAATGAATGACAATGAAGGAGTGTTCAATTGTCAGAAGAAACTGAACAGTTAAAGAAACAATTTGATTTGTACTTTGTGCTTTCTAGATATAAACCAGAATAATTGGATGTCTATAATAAACTGAAAAGATCTTATGATACCGCTTTGAGCCTACAAAAAAGAAATCATTATAAATCTGTTATTGACAAAGCAGATAATAAAACAAGAACAATGTGGGATATTATAGGAGAGGTTACAAACCGAAGTGAAAAGCCTGTTAATAAACTTCCTTTTGAGAATGCAAACCAAAGAGACCCTAGAACAATGTCTGAATTAGCCAATAACTTTAATACTTACTTTTCAGAGGTTTAATCACACAGGTCAAGCCCCAATCAGAATTATAAAATCAACAAAAGCATTACTGGATTTTTTACTTGTTTGAAGTTGATGAGAACGAAATTTTATCTAGGTCCACTCTGTTTCATCATTAATTCTGCCTCAAAGCAGGAATTTTTCCGGATGCATTAAAGATATCAATTGTGAAGCCTTGTCATAAAGAAGAGAACTCCTTATGTCTTATCCAATTACAGACCCATAAGTTTAATCACATCTTTTGCAGAAATTTTTGGGGAAATTCTTGTTTACCGTTGATTAAAATTCTTTCAGAAATTCAAAATGGCTACACGAGAGGCAAAACCACTGAAACCGCAATATTCGAATTCACACAAAAAATATATTCTTGCCTTGAAGAAGATAAAACACCACCGGGGTTATATGTGGATCTTTGCAAAGCGTTCGATTGTGTCGATCACAAAGTTCTTTTGCAGAAACTTGAAATGAAAGATATTAGAGGCATATCACTCAAGCTTGTACAAAATTACTTGAAGGACAGAAAACAAATAGTCGTATTGAATGTGAATGAGGAAAAATATTCCTCAACGGAAATTACTACTAACTACTTCTGGCGTGCTACAAGGCACTAATTTAGGACCTATTTTATTCGTTGTCTATGATGACGATCTCCCAGAGGCTTGGGAAGGTGAGCCTGATACATTTTAAGAAACGGTATCACCAGCTTTGGAAACGAGTTTTTACACTTTTGCTGATGATACTAATATGATAGTGTCTTCTCAAGATCTAGAATCTGTGACTGTTGGCTTAACCACTGCTTTATCGAACGTCAGTGAATAGTGCATCTGCAATTCATTAACTCTTAATTCTGAGAAAAGAAACATCATATTTTTTCCAGCATCAGGACGAATGTTAGGTTTTCAGCGTGCACCAACTTTGGGAACCAGCGAATAGCAAGAAGCAACAAGTACAAGACTTTTGGGAATCACATTAGACAAACACCTTAACTGGAAACAATACTGTAACTTCCTGGTATCAAGATTAAATTCAGTAGTTTACACACCTAAGGCTATTCGATATCAAGTTGATATATCCAAAATGAGCACCATCTATTTTGCAAATTTTCTGTCACTTATATCTTAGGGCATTGTATTTTTGGGTTTCAGTTCATCAGTAGAACATATTTTTATAACACAAAAATTAACAATCAGGACTTTGTTCAATTTGAAATTTAGGTCATCTTGTAGGGACTACTTTAAGGCTAACAATATTTTAACTCTTTCAGGTTAACAATATTTTAACTCTTTCAGGTTTTTATTGCTACAGAGTTTTGCTATTTTTGCAAAAACATCATTATTACTTTGAGAGTTATAAAAATAACAATTTCACCAGAAGAGTTCAAGAATACATTTTCCCGATCCATAAATATTCCTATACTGAAAAAAGCACACTTTATATGAGAATTAAATTGTATAATCTCCTACCGAAAGATATTCGGGTCATATCAGAATCTGATATGTCCCGAATATCTGATAATCAGATTATAATCGATTTCGTCAAGCTGTTTTTTGTTTATACTGAATTGTGAACCATATTCTTTTGCACAATTTAAATACTTCTGTCTCAGAATATGAATGACTGTGTACTTCTGATTTTTATATTGATTTGTTTCGACATGTTTCTACTTTATTGATAATTACTTTGGAAATAAATATTATTATTATTATATGATATTCGCCTGCATCAGTTGTAGCTAGTGTTTGATGAAACATTAGTTTTTCTATGCGGTACGAATATTAGTGCGCAGCTGAGTTGTATCGCTAGGACGTTACAGAACACTGATG
The DNA here is from genome assembly GCA_034642435.1 of Megalocaria dilatata. Classification (NCBI taxonomy): domain Eukaryota; kingdom Metazoa; phylum Arthropoda; class Insecta; order Coleoptera; family Coccinellidae; genus Megalocaria; species Megalocaria dilatata. Next base: position 86,433,351 of record CM067854.1, read on the forward strand.
ATCGAAGTTAATAAGCTTCGAAAAATGTTCATATCTTCTGCTTATGTCTCAGGGACCGATAAAAACTACTCGGGCCTATTTGAGTTTCGAACTGTTATACAGATACAAGTTATACTGTCTAAATTCGAAGAACTTTCGATTACCATAACTCATACTATTTATTGATTATATACAGTATAATCACATACCTTGTTCTTGATTATACTCACGTTGTTCAAATAAAACTTAACCAGAGTGTTTTGAGGTTAACCTAAAACGTTTGTCCGATTCTATGTTCATCCACACAATATACCCAAGAAAAAAAAGAATGGTCCGAATATCAGACAGGTAGGTGTTCTGTGCATGTGAAAAAAACTTCTTATTATTATATATAAAATAAGAATACTTTATTTGGGGATCTAGGTGGCATAGTGAGCATAGATGCGCGCTATGGTATGAGGGATTGCGAATCCAGCTGCGCCCATGGGTGTGTCTGTGTGCTGTCTAACTTACTTGATATTGGGTACATAGAATCACTGCTTAGCCTAAATACTACTAACACTCGTGAAGAAAAAAAAGAATAAATTAGAAGAATTTATTCCTTGGAAGAGGATTTCTGAAAAATTTCTTTAAGATAGATGAAAATATCTCAGAAACCCTTCAGGTAGAGATATAAAATATTCACACGCCCCACAAAACACTTAAAGAAAGAATAGAAAATATAGAATATTGACAGAGATTACCTAGTAAACTTTAGCCGATACACCTGTTTCAAACGAACCCGATGAAGAACAAATTGAATTTGAAAAAATTATTCATAAAAATTAGAAAAAACATCAGGAAAATTATAGCACATTCTCCAAAACAGTGTTTGAACTCCCAGTTATCAGCATCAGTCAGACTTTTTCGAATTAACGTAAATTTTTCGAATTATATTAGGAGTAAAAGTAAATTCGTGCGATTTTGGTAAGATATGTTACTACTAATTTATTATTCCATTGTTTTCTCTAGCAAACCTTCATTTTGGTGTGTCATTATTGAGCTTTCTTTTCAATATTCGTCAATTCGTTTAAGTTGAACAACATGTAGTTTCTGTGCGCTCTGAAAAATGGCAATTTTTGTAGTGAATGATGTAGTTCACTTCAGTATCTCAATATGATGAAATCAGCTGCCGAAAGTTATTGTATTTCAGGGGACGTTTATGGTGACCATGCTCTAGCTGGTCAGAAGAGTTTTTCCGATTTAAAAGTGGCAATTTTAATTTGGAAGACGAAGAATGACCCGGAGTGCACCAAATTGTGATGAAAAATCAGAGATGAGGCTCCATGAACAGCCATCACAAACGCACGAGAAACTCGCACAAACACTTGGAGTCACTCAACCAGCCATTTGACATCATTTGAAAGCTACAGAAATGATCCGAAAGATAGGAAATTGGGTACCGTATGAACTGAAGCCAAGATACGTCGAACGCCGTTTTTTTCACGTGTGAACAACTGCTCCAACGGCAAAAAAGGGGTTTTTGCATCGAATTGTGACTAGCGATGAAAAGTGGGTCCATTACGATAATCTGAAACGTCATACAACGTATGGATACTCGGGCCATGCCTCTTCATCCACTGTCAAACCAAATATTCATGGCGAGAAGGTCAAGCTCTGTATTTGGTGGCACCAGCTGAATGTGGTGTATTATGAACTGCTTCAATCGAACGAAAGGATTACAGGGGAGGTCTAACGACGACAATTGATGCATTTTAGCCGAGCATTGCAAGAAAAAGTCCGCAGACAGATACTACAAAGTTATTTTTCAGCATAACACATGCTGCGTTGCTCTTTAAAACGTACTCAGAAAACTCCGATTATCATCTCTTCCGGTTAATGCAACATGGTCTGGCTGACCAGGTCTTCTCCAATTAAGCTTAGGTCCATGGATGCATGGATGGTGATCAAAGAGCCGGCCTTTTTTCACGATGGGATACGCCAATTACCGAAAAGATAAGAAAAAGTAGTGGCTAGCGACGAAAAATACTTTCAAATATGAATGTATAACTAATTTTCCACAATAAAACTTCTCGAAAAAAAAAACCCATGAACTTATTTATACTTCTAATACATAAAAACAATCAATAAAAATTTATTACAAACCTTGTTTTTGAATATATTCACGTAGTTCCGAAAGAACTAAACCAGAGTGTTTTGAGGTTACAATGAAATATTTGTCCAATTCTATGTTCGCCTGCAGAATATGGCTAAAGAAGAAGAGAATGCTCCAGATTGAATTATATGGGATAAATATTGTGTGCATGTGTGAAAAAACATTATACTTATTATATATCGGGTTTTTTTAGCAACAAGCCATGTTGTTTTGACATTACTGTTCAGTAAGCATTGACAAATTATCATGGAGAAACTCATGCCGCAACAACGTTTACAAATTGTTGAAATTTATTTTCAAAATCAGCGTTCTATTCGCCAAACTTATAGAGCACTTTGTGAAATTTATGGTTTACATAATCGTCTATCAGAGCAGCTTATTCGTCGAACTATCGATAGATTTCGGACAACATTTTCTCTACTCCATGCAACAACAACAAGACAAAGGACTCTACGTACAGACGGAAATATCCCTGCTGTAAGTCATAGTGTTAATGATGATCCAGATTTGTCTATTCGTCGACGTTCACAACAAGTTGGACTCTTTGCATCCACCACATGGAAAATTTTGCGTTAATATCTTTGTCTAACCCATACAAGATCCAACTGGTTCAAGAATTAAAGCCACTTGACCATAATAAGCGTCGTTTGTTTGCTGAGTGGGCCCTAGAACAGCTGGAAGTTAATCCACTTTTTTATCGTAAAATTGTGTTTATTGTGAAGCTCATCTGGTTGAAGGCTATGTAAACAAGCAGAATTGCCGTATATGGAGTGAAAACAATCCTCAAGAAGTTCTGCAGGTTTCATTGCATCCTGAAAAATGCAATGTATGGTGTGCTTTACACGCTGGAGGTATCATCGGTCCATATTTCTTTAAAAACGATGCTGGAGCTAATGTTACAGTGAATGGTGCTCGTTACAGATCGATGATCAATGATTATTTGTTTCAAAATTTGAATGGTATCGACCCAGAAGTGTTTTGATTCCAACAAGATGGTGCTACACTACATGAAAGAAAGATATGGCGATAACATTATTTCGAGAAATGGTCCAATTAATTGGCCTCCAAGATCATGCGACATAACTCCACTGGATTATTCTCTCTGGGGTTATGTCAAGTCATTGGGTTATCCTGATAAACCAGAAACAATAGACGCTTTGGAAGCCCACATAACTCGTGTTATTGATTAAATGAGGCCTGTATTACTCGAAAAAGTGGTCCAAAATTGATCCGGTCGAATGCGGTTCCTCAGAGCTAGTCGTGGTGGACATATGCCGGAAATTATTCTTAAAACATAAATGTCATAAATTATCTTTCATATAAAAAAAATTGGCTTCAATTTTAATTTAAATGTGGTCTATTACAATTAAATATTCTATCACTCTAAAGAAAAACAACCAATACATAATAAAAATAAATTCAGAGTGTTAATTACTTGAAAGAGGGTTCTAATGAAAAATTGTATATTAAACAAAATATTTCTGTGGAAACTCTTCAAAACTTAATCACAAAAACATTCGTCTATAGACGAGTCTTAAGATAATATAGAATATCAACCGAAATTACCTACCAAAACTTTATAGCTGGTAAAGGAAATATGTGTAGCACGAACGTGATTTATTTTTATAAATTTTTCTTATTTATAATTCAAAAAAGCCAACTGACAAGTACAGGTGGGACGCCGTTCTGGAAAATGTGTTATATTTTTTCAATTTTGATTCAACTTTCAAAATTTTTGCCAAATTAAATATCGTAGAGATATTACACTATTATTCTATTCAATATTAAAAAATTCACTGAGAAACCCTCAGTCAAGGAATAAGCCCCTCAAATTCAGTTCTATTTTTTATATAATGATTATTAATATTTGAATATCAAAACAGATTTAATCTGTTAGTCTTCTACAATTTTGATTTCGAAAAAATTTATTCCATTGTATATTGAGTTTTGATTATTTACGCCTATTAAATATAAGTGGTGCTTATTGTAGACATTAAAATAATTCTAAAAGTTTTGAATAAAAACTTTTTTGAAATTAAAATGTGTTACACTCTAAGGTATGATATACTGATTGTTAGTTGATTTTGATATTTTAAATATTATCTAGGGCCGATGAAGAGATTATCCGTATTCTGATTGTTTTTTGAATATATATTGCATGTTTTGAGAGATTTTTGAATTAACTTATTTGAATATTTAAATATATTAAATATTTCAAATAAATTATATTTTTTGAGAAATTCTTAAGTTATGTTTTGTGTTTTTGAAAAGGAATTGGTTTCATTATGGTAAGATCAGAAACAAAATTTTGTCTCCTTCAAATATTTATTTATTAGTTTCAATTGCCCTTGTGAATATGACAAATATTTTGGATTAAACTCAAAAATTTTGTTTCGCTGTTGCAAATTCGTATGTATATGTTGAAAAGGACAAGGTATGTGACATATTTGTATTGATTGTTCTTATTCGTCATACAAAAAAATCGTCTAATGAGTATGGATGGGAGTTTCGAACGCTCTTTCTCTTCTGGAAAATGTGCTATATATTTTTGAAAGGTTTCATCGAAAAGTTTTTCACATTTATAAAATTTTGACATTTATAGTAGAAAATAATGAATTTTTGTGTACTAATTTTGAGCGTTGGCTTTTTATAAAAAGGTTCCTGATTATCTGCTGCATCCTACTTACCTTATCTGTAATATGCAATGTGAAGTGCACCATCCTATCACATAAACAAAACACAAACTCGATTTTCAAGAAATCCCGAAAAAGTTTATCCGTCCTCTTAACACGAGACGCGCGTGCACGCAAATTCAGGGCTATTAATGCCAGCAACATAATTTGAATTTTCCGAGCACGTACAGGCGATGAAACTCATCCCATTTTGGTAGAATCCCCTTTTGAAAGCGATCGGTTTCCATATGCGAACAATTGGCGCGGATATACGTAATAACTCTGAAGTACGTGGATAATTATACGAGTTGGTTCATCAATGGAAAAACGAATGAGTAGGAGGGTCCGATGTGTGAATTTTTACCTGGGTGAAAAGAGAAAAAATTGATTACAGAGGTTTATGAGGGAAAATAATGAAAGGTTTCTTGTATCCGGTCATTGACCACTGGAATAGTCCACAAATAACCGGAGACATTATTGATATACGAATAAAAATAGGAATAACTATATAAGTACTTTTATTAATAGTAATAATAAAATAATATGAATGATCGTTTTAGAGATTCCTGATGAAGAATAATAATAAGTTGAAAACAAAAAACCTTTTAATATTTGTGACCCGTTGAAGAAGATATTCCATGTATATCATTAAAATGAAATTCATTTAAATGGATCAATTTAGGTACAACTCAAAAGAACAATTAAAAGTAAAATTTCCATTTCACGAGATATCAGATAGCGATGAGGTTTTTCAAAGATGCTGAATTTTATATGAAAACTTTAATGAAATTATAGAAAAGGAGTATTAAATTGGCATGAAATATTACTTAGAAAGAACATTTTAAGCGAGAAATTATTGAAAAAGTAAAAAAAACGTGACAATATGAAATATTTCCAAAATTAATATAATTCATTCATTATTTAAATATTTTAATATTAGCCTTTTACATATTTAATTTCAAAAAGTTATATTCAATAATTATAACTTCAAGAATCAAATTAAAATAATGTCATATAAGTACCACTTATATTAAACGACATATAAAATAAACATTCATTATAAGACATCCAAATGATATAACAAAATCCAATAAATAAAAATTGTTAACCAAAATCCTATATATTAAATATTTTGAATAGACAAAATTTTGTTTCTGCTGATCAAAATATTTAATATATAGAATTTTGGTTAAAAATTTTTATTTATTGGATTTTGTTATATCATTCGGATGTCTTATAATGAATGTTTATTTAACATAAATAGAGGTTAATTCTTGATAGAAGGTATATAAAATTATTTAAATATTTTAATATCAGCCTTCCACATATTTAATTTCAAAAAATTATATTTAATTATTATAACTTCTGAAAATAAATTAAAATAATGTCATATAAGTACCACTTATATCAATTGACATATAAAATAAACATTCATTATAAGACATCCGAATGGTATAACAAAATCCAATAAATAAAAATTATTAACCACAATCCTAAAAATTAAATATTTTGAATAGACAAAATTTTGTTTCTGCTGATCAGTCAGTTGAAAACCAATATCTTTCAAAAATATCCAACATAATCTTAAGAATTTCATCATAAAACTATCTTACTTAGACTATTCAATATTATTGGATATCTAACTAAGGTACTTTATATAAAAACTCAAGATATGTAAAACATTACTGAAAAACAAGTTTTAAGAGAGATTTTGCTTCTTCAGTATTCAAATAATTCATATTCAATAAATATAATATCAATCAACAACAAATATTTACTTACCCTTCAATCTTCTAGAAAAGACTTTCTGCCGAAATGAAACCTTTAAATGTAGAGAGAACGGTTCACTACACACAAAAATATTTCTGTGGTTTACCCTTGATCTAGAAGATTGAAAGACAATTTAACGGCCTCTGCTATAGCACAAGGACTATTTGTATAAAGAATGTTAAGGAAACCAAATAATTATATATTATGAATAAAATAACATAAATAGAGGTTAATTCTTGATAGAAGGTATAAAAAATTATTTAAATATTTTAATATGAGCCTTCTACATATTTAATTTCAAAAAATTATATTCAATGATTATAACTTCTGAAAATAAATTAAAATAATGTCATATAAGTACCACTTATATCAATTGACATATAAAATAAACATTCAGAAATATTTTTGTGTGTAGTGAACCGTTCTCTCTACATTTAAAGGTATCATTTCGGCTGAAAGTCTTTTCTAGAAGATTGAAGGGTAAGTAAATATTTGTTGTTGATTGATATTATATTTATTGAATATGAATTATTTGAATACTGAAGAAGCAAAGTCTCTCTTAAAACTTGTTTTTCAGTAATGTTTTACATATCTTGAGTTTTTATATAAAGTACCTTAGTTAGATATCCAATAATATTGAATAGTCTAAGTAAGATAGTTTTATGATGAAATTCTTAAGATTATGTTGGATATTTATGAAAGATATTGGTTATCATAAGATTGATCAGCAGAAACAAAATTTTGTCTATTCAAAATATTTAATTTATAGGATTTTGTTTAATAATTTTTATTTATTGGATTTTGTTATACCATTCGGATGTCTTATAATGAATGTTTATTTTATATGTCAATTGATATAAGTGGTACTTATATGACATTATTTTAATTTATTTTCAGAAGTTATAATCAGTTAAGCTATTTGAATTGATTATTTGGTGACGACAAATATTATTGATCATTGTGACCACGTTTCCATTTTGAATCCGAATAGAAATCGAAAACAATCTTTCAAATATGTTTCTCAAAAAATCAAGTGGATAATTTGCGTACATATAATAATAATGTAAAGAGAAATAAAAAAGTGATTTTGTATATGTACTGATGTATTAAGTTAGGTGTGTAGATACGGATTACCTGCCTGAAATGAAAACAGTGAGCAAGACTGCTTTAGAGTGACAACAAAGTGAAGAAATAAGCAAAATGAAGATTCTAACCTGGTGGAGTCTGTAAGCAGCTTCCTACTGCTACTCCGATTGTAACCTACGGCAGGGCCAAGTACTTACCACTAGGGAAAATTTCAAAATCAATGGCAGTACTGTCTCTACCTGTCATGCTACCGAAATCTACGGATAACCGCACTCTTCTAGAATGAGACTTCCTGGAGGAAGCAGGAATTATTCAGATCCCGAAGCGGAGAGCCTGGTACTTCTAAGACTCTCCAAAAGAAGTATTCTCATGGGATCCTTCAACACCTGAGATGGCACACCTATATACTCATCTAAGAAAACAGATAGGATCCCATCAACACTCAGTGCCGAAAGTCCAGATTCAAAAAGATCCTGAAATCAGAAAAATTCTCGAGGAATTGAAACCCAATCCCATACTATCGCCCGTGGATGAGGACATCCACTACGGCCCCGCATTCGACACGCACGAACTGAGCGTCACCAGCCGAGAGCAAATGTGGAGCATGAACCACGAAGAATTCTCTCAACTATAGGATGAGCCCATGGACCTTAATAATCTAGAGATCGATCTCTGCGTAGAGGAAGGATCTGCCCTAAATCCACGAGAACGATAACAAATAACTGAACTCATTCACACTCACCAGGAGGTATTTCCTGAATCGGACCAACCCACGACGGCTACCGAACACGTCATTTATACTGGAGATCAATTGCCCGTAGCCGCCCCTTCTTATCGACTATCGCCGGAGAAAACCAAGATTCTTCGGGCAGAAGTGTAGGAAATGCCGAGAAAAAAAATTGTAGAGGAAAGTGATGCTCCGTACGCCTCCCTAGTGGTAATGGTACCAATATCAGGGGGAAAAATCAGAGTTTGCATTGTATATCGCAAGCTAAATGCTATCACAAAGCCTGATTGCTACCCACTCCCTAGGATCGGTGACCTACTATACAGCACTCGAAAATATATCCATATGAGTACTAGGGACCTCGACCTGGATACTGTCAAATTCCGGTACGGTCAGCTGATCGGGAGAAAACCACCTTCATTGCGCCATCCGGAACCTACTTGTTTAATCGAATGCCATTTGGTTTACGAAATGCTTCTGTTTTCTTCCAGAGATTAGTAGACAGGGTAAAGTGAACCTTACTGGAACTAATAATATTAGCCTACCTAGACGATTTAAGAATCTTGTCCAAAAGCTTTGAGGACCTCTTAAGGGACCTAGACCGTGTATTTCGTACACGTCCACATCTCCAGTTACGTTCGACGAGAGAAAAATGCCAGTTCGGATGCCCACAAGTAAAATTCCTAGGACACTTGCTGACTCCCATTGAAGTGGTCGATGATACAGGAAGAGTAGCCGCTATAGTCAATCGCCCCGCTCCTCGCAATGTTAAAGAGGTACAATCATTTCTGCAGACCTGCTAATGGTTAAGGAGATTCATCAAAAACTTCTCCACGATAGCACGAAATTTGAGCTCTTTAACTAAAAAGAACGCACATTGTAGCGATCTACACGTCGAATTTATTCGCTGGTATCTCACCTTTATCGAGAAGACCGGTAAATGAAGAAATTGGGATATCTGCCGTCAATGTATCGTCATGTGCGCGTTGATACGAAAGAATTATTTCTTTTCCGGTTCACGATTGCAGAGTAAAGTTGTTTGCAATCTGAATGTCATAAAATTTATTTTCTCGTTAATTAATTTTCTTGAAGATTAGAAGTAAAAACCCTCAAAGAAGGGTTTTTTTGGGCTATCTTTTCCTGGATTTTTTTTTGGATTATCTTTTCCTGGATTTTTCCTTTGGAATATTTTTCCTGGATTTCTCTTGGATTATTTTCCTGTGATTTGTTCCTGGAGTTTGGAAGTTTTCTTGGTGAGGAATATTTACACGTACACTGGTTGCCCGAAGACGTTGAAGCTATTAAGTTCAAAGAACTACATAACAGCCTGCTTGAGACGACCTACAAAACCACCACCTGTTTCGATTGGCAAAACATCAGCCTGTATTCTAAACCAACCAGGAAAGTAATATTGAGCAATTTTATATATATTTATATCATATTAAGGAACTTTAAATTTTGTATGTATTAATAATAACATTCCCATTTTCTATATGTTTTTCTACTTTTATCGGTAATAATATTTTTGAAACTTGCTCTAGTGTTAGACAGTGAATTGTATATTTCTTCTGAATGTTTATATGTAATTTGTAAGAAAAATTACTTGTAGTAAATAAAACGAGTGACTTGTTTGTCAGGGAGTTGTGTCTTTTTATTTTGTGGAATTGAGAGATCAGGCTCACGACCCAGTTAAACTGACTCGGGCATTTTAAAATATAAGTGTAGTTGAATTGTTACAACATGTAGTAAAGAACAGCAAACAGCCTTTCAAGAGCTGAAGGATAGGCTAACTACTACTTCGAACTTACGACAGGTTGACAACTCGCAACAATTTACCCTACGAACAGATGCAAGTCAATATGCTCTGGGAGCTGCCCTGCTGCAGGGGGGAAATAGACGAAATACCTATTAAGTACGCCAGCTGACTTCTCAATAATGCGGAACAACTACTTCACGACAGAACGAGAAGCATTGGCTAAATAATTTGGCTTGGCCAAATTTTGGGGATATCTCGAAGACTCCACAACCGTTGGTTGTCACCGACCACCAACCTTTAAGATGGCTCTTGAGTATCAAGGCACCAAGTGGACGTCTGGCGCGATGGGCTTTACAGTTGCAACCATACAACCTATTAATCAAATATGCTCCCGGAAAAGCAAATTTAATCGCCGACACTTCATCCAGGCCTCCAGGACCTGCAGACAAACAAGAAATGCACGATTATGCGGCTATACACATAGACTTTCTCACAATCTAGGTCACCAGACAACAACAAGGAGATCCCCAATTTAAAACCAATCATGGAGACACCAGAAGGTAACAAAAGAAGCCAACAACTGGACGCAACGAAGATACATAACCTCCAAAGGATTATTGTACCACTATAAGACGGAGATAACAATGAAGCGCAACTAGTGATTCCTGAAATATTACGGGAGGAGACCCTCAAGGAAAATCATGATGAATCAGGGCACGACAGAGTCGAGAGAAACTTCCAAAGGATCCTCCGTAACTTCTACTGGCCAAACATACGAAAAAACACTCGAGAGTATCTGCCAAAAATATAAGGCTACAGTGGAAAGAACAAACCGAGAAACAAAAACTGAATTGGCAATCCAAGTAGAAGAAAACCATCCAAAGTGAACAGGAAAATTGGCAGCCATAAGATTTGTAATGATTTTAATTTGTGATAATTGCTAGTATCAGATCTGAAGAATTCTCCTACATCTGTGTATATCTTAAGGTTCCCGTTTTGGTATTCTTCTCTTTATATATAAAGAATATATAAAATTATTTTATATATTTGAAATTGTTGTACACTAATTACAAGAAGTTAATTATAAATTGAAAATCAGAGTATTCTGATTTTTTATTTAACTAGAAATTATTTATGCAGAATAATCGATTTGATGCTCTCAAAAAAAATCCGGTTTGAATAGGCTGACGAATTATAAAAAAATTTGTCCTTCAGTTAAAAAAAAATTTTTGAAAGAGTATTTTAAACAGAAATACATTGAAATGAACCAATTCAGTGTCAATAGAGAATATTCAAGGAGGGTTTTAAAGTAGAATTTGATGACGTTCGGTACAACACCAAAAATTAGCTGAACAACTCATTCTTTTTGTGACGTATTTTAATTCTCATGAATATGTTGAAAGTTGTCGCATATTTACTTAAATAAATAAAAACATATATGTAAATCTACATTTATTCTTGAGAATTAATCACATGATGCGTTTCGTTACATAGTAATTTCTTTAAATGCTTATGAAATTGTTCATAAGCATGCATAGATTCTATTGATTTAAAAATTTCATTCAGAAGAACATAGAGGTTGCGGTTTAGGATTTGAGTACCTTTCCATCCCTAGGGTCTACTGTCCCCATGGGCGCGAAATTTTGATACGCCAAATCAGCATGCAAACAAAGTCCTCCTCTTTGTCCCTGTAAACTGGTGACTTCGAAACTATCCTCTATACTACTAGATCCGCTGTGTCAGTGCCCAAATTGAATGAGATGCAACTCACTGGCAGGGGCTTATCTACAACCTAATCGCAGCTCGAGGCTCTGAAACCACCGTACATGCTCGATCCAGTTACATAACCAACGTCTAGCGTATGGTGAAGACCCTCAAATTTGGAAGATATGACCCTGAGCATCCAGATCCAAAAACCGCAAACCCTGATGAATGGAATACCCTTTTAGCCTAGTATGCAGGCTTTCAACCATGAGTCCAACCGCAATTGGGTGGCCCGCAGTATTGCTGTGGGCTTGCACCCTCACGTGATAGCCTTGTTTTCAAAAGGTGCCTTTGAAGGCTTACGCCAGAAAGAATTCTACTCGATGGCAGAACCATTAACTCGAGGAATCTAATACGTCATCGCATCCCTTTCCTTAAAGCTAGGCGAACACTGACGTGTTCGCCCTTATGAACAGAATACCTACAATCGAATAGAAGCACGCCTCATATTTTTGGTGCTCATCTTTACGCTGGGTTAGACAATGCGCACACTAAACTGGTAATGCCCACTTTGAAACTTCTGTGAATTTCGATCAATTTTATTTTTTTCAACTCCATTATTCTCAATTTTTTTGAAAGGGTGTTTTTGGAGGTTAGACTTCCATGTCAGGAGATAAAACTTGAAATAAAATGCCTCTCAAAAGTAACAAGATAACAAAGATATGTCTATTCAAATTTGGCAATAATTCTGATTTCAATCAAAGACTGACATTCTGAAAGATATCATGTGACAGTTTCGGTTTTACGTTGGACAGACGTTAAGGGTCGCATTAGGATCTATTTTATCAACGATTTTTTCTATTTTGGAACTTCGAAAAGTTTATATAGGCAACTTTTTGGTGAAATGATTCAATCCACCTGTTGAAAATTGTGAAAAACACTGACATGAAATCGGAAGTTGTTGCGCGCTTATATGGTCCATTTCCACTGAAAATTTCAAATCTCCGAATTATTTCTTGAAGAAGCTACATATAATGAATAAAAACTTCTAATTTTGTGTTCTGCCAGCCAAAAGTGAAATAAACGGAAAATCTCATGGAAATGAAAGATACATTGTTAAAAAGTATCATTCTTCTCCCTTCGATCTGCGCCATTACGTAGTGGCACGAAAGAGTGGATAAAGAATATATTGAACAAAACTTTCTATACTTATCATACTTTTATTCGAATTCAAATAGAAAGAAAAGTGGAGAAATTCTCTTTATTTTCCGTCGTTATCTGAATACTAAATTTGATCTCGATTAGATTTGAAAAATATTTGACGAATAAAATTTCAAACGGAAATAACTCAGGAATCATTGTGTCGATTCTGTCCATTTTTAATCGTATCTGATATATTTAGACATCCACCCAGAAAATTTCAAGTCTCCAGGTCTTTTTGTTCAAAAATTAGCATTTTTACCTTCAGTCATTCGCCGGAACAGCTAATGCTCATGAAATTTAACTTAAGAATTTGTGCCGCCGTTATTATACACCGAAACATCAAATTTAGATCCGATCGGATGAGCAGTTTCGGGATTATTGAGAAAATAAAAAAAAGGTTTCAAATGTGAGAAACTGCAGAACCATTACATTATCTTTGTTCATTACCGAAGTCCACCGAGATATTCAAGCCCCAAAATTTCACTGGAAGCCTCAAATCTCTATCTTATTTCGTTCGAAAGGTAGAGTATTTGCGGACTGTCGGACCGACCGGATAGAATAACTTTGTAATTTAGATTCTTCGTCAGGGAGCCTAGCCGACTGAAACTATTTTCGGATTAAAAATCGAAAAAAACGGACATTTCGGCAAAATGATATCTAGTATATATATTGAAAATTTACTGTGAAGAAGTATTTGAATATTACAGATAATAGAGAATGTTCTATATATTCTTTGAAAGGGAAAATAACAAAGGCCTTTTTGAATTATATGCTGAACATTTTTTTAAATTCAATCGAAACATATATGTCACATGTATGTAGATATAAGATGATGTGTTAATTAATCCATTAATTAATTTCCACCTCATGTGAAAGTAATATATACAGGTATGAAAAAGACAGTCGGAAACATAGGAAATTCAGTGGTAATCAAGAATGCAGTCTAGCAGTGGAAGAATCAAAACCTCAGCGCGATGCGATGATGAATAAATGATTGTTCTCTCTCAATGGCAGTGCGCAGTGTTGAAGCTTCGATCGAAAGGCTGTGCAGTCTGCTTTCACTCCCCACTACCATTGAGAGAGAACAGTCGTTGGTTGGTAATTGAATCGCGCTGAGTTTTTAATTCTTCCATTGCTCCACTGCATTCTTGATTAACACTGAATTTCCCATGTTTCCAACTGCTTTTTCCATACCCGTATATAGTTATACAGTGTTATCTAGGACATGTCTTTTAAAAATCTAATTCAAATTGTTTTCATAAGATTTATTTAGATTTAAACCTGTAGAGGTTCCGGAGAATTTATTCCAGCTATTAGGAATACAAATAAGTTTTCGCCGTTTTTTAACACAAATTAAATATTTATTATAGAAGAACGGTAATATAAATTTATTTAAAATATTGCCCATCATTTGCAACCACTTTTTCCCATCTCTCAGGCAGCATTCGAATCCCACGTCTGAAGAACTCCTTTTGAGGCTATCCACGAATCAACCCAATTTTTGGTATCCTCATAAGATGTGAACCGCTGCGCCGTCAAAGCATGTGCCATGGACCGGAACAGGTGATAATCAGACGGTGCGATGTCTGGTGAATACGGCGGGTGGGGTAACACTTCCCAATCAAGTGTTTCCACTTTTTCACGGGAGCCGCAACATGTGGACGAGCAATGTCTTGCAGAAGAATAATTTTTTCGTGTCTAGAATAGTATTGAGGGCGTTTTTCTTTCAGAGCTCGGCTCAATCTCATCAAGAGATGAATCTTCCTCCAATAATTCCTCCAATTCTGCATCCTCGTAAATTTTTGGCCTTCCACTGCGATCTTTGTCTTCTACGTCGAAATCACCGTTTTTAAACTTTTGAAACTACTCACGTTCCCTCACTCAAAGCACCCTCACCATATGCTTCTACGAGTAATTGATGTGCCTCAGCAGCAGATTTCTTTAAATTAAAGAAGTAAACTAATATTTCCCGCAAATGACGCTTACTCGGCTCAAATTTTGACATTTTCAACTTATAGAAATTATCATTATAAAATAAAACACTTGTTTACATTTTCTACTTTATTATATATATTACAATAAAGTAGAAAATGTAAACAAGTGTTTTATTTTATAATGACAATTACAACTGATTTCTACCAAGCAACGGCCCAATCTATCATAAAATTATAGAAATTATATTTTACCAATATAAAATCAATGATATTAATAGGTTATGTTGTTCTTGAATGTCCGAACTATTTTTTAAGCCGGTTATCATCTGCGAAAGCTAACCGAAACTCCGTGCCGCGCCATCTACAATAAAACGGCGGAAACTTATTTGTACTCCTAATATTATCTGTAATAATACCTAATGTTTATCGGTGAACAAGCGACCAAAAATAATCACCGATACCCACCCTGTATTCAACCTGAATGTATGGTAAGTTTACTCGAATTCACTGATGCAATGCGATAATGCTTTTACCCTATA
Organism: Megalocaria dilatata; assembly: GCA_034642435.1. Taxonomy (NCBI): domain Eukaryota; kingdom Metazoa; phylum Arthropoda; class Insecta; order Coleoptera; family Coccinellidae; genus Megalocaria; species Megalocaria dilatata. Next base: position 86,448,876 of record CM067854.1, read on the forward strand.
AAAACACCCTGTATTCAAGCTTAATGTAAATTCACTCAAATTCATTGATGGAGGTTTATACGAAACATAACTTAGGGGTGGTTTTTGACTTGAAAGATAAATCTTTCTAAGAACATGCCTTTCAGTATGATTTATGACTGCAGAGGGAATGTTTCCCATACTACCAATAATTTCACATCTTTATTGTTTTTTTTTTGCAATCTAATTTGGGAGTGTTATTTATGCTTTAACCTTTCACATTTTCTGTTAATTTTAATAAATAAATAAATGGTATAATATCTATTATCGAATGAATGAAACCTACCTCTTCACTTTCTTTATTGTAGTGCATGATTGAATTCTGAACCGTGACTTCTGCCAAGGTATCCTCAGATGCATGCCTGGACGACGTCTCATCACTTCTGCGGAGAAAAAATGGATGTGTGATTTGATTCTTGCAATTGGAGTTTAGCGACTGAGACTTGGGCGTGCACTGCAATGAGTCCCTGTGAAAATAAGACTGCTTTCAAAAATGAATTTTTATTGAACAAAAGAAGACTCCAAAAATCAGTCATAAAATATTCCTCCACGAACTCTCTACGTCCTTAAGGAGGCCACAAAATATGTAAGGGTCACTATATGAATGAAATTATTACCTAAAAATGAAAATTCAAACAGTATAATTGAATGCTAAAAAAATATTCTAATGATAGAAAGAACATCCATGGACAAAGACTTGCAGCGAACGCAGAAAGATATTGTTCCAAGAAAATGTACAAAAGCTTTCAAAGTACAAAGACATAAATCGACTGCTATATTTCACAAATGAAAAACACGAATGACTTATAGAAAGCAAACAGTATTCCATTTGATAAAGCTCGAGAAACAAAAGAATACTGTGGTAACAGTATTAATAGAATAAAAACCATTTGAACAAAATTAACAAATTGACAAAAACCTACTTCAAAGTAATGAGATGGAGTGTAATACCACCTCTTTGTGGTAGGTGGTTTGATGGAAAATATTACTAGATTGACTAATTTATAAATGGGGTGCAGGCCAATCCTAGTCGAGAGGTCCTAGGAAGGGTACGGCTTTCGCGAAAATGGAAGGTCTTTAATGTTAATAAATTTTCTCTGTGATAATGAAAATGGCAGTAACTTAATTAGGGATTTCGGGAAGTATAACGATAAAGTGTACCTAAATACAATAGTTTTATCATTCCTAAACTCAATTAATTTCAATAAAGTTGACACACTGAATAATTAAGGAGAGGGCAATGCGGATCCCTCAAGCACTACGAAGCATTTATATAATTCTTAAGCCTGTCTGAATTCTTCAAGCATAATAATTACGAAGAGACGTGTCAACCTACCACCTAGTTCTTAATTTCTAACTCTACTATAATTAGACAATTTCAACCTGAAAAATAAATCAAAAGTTTTAGATACTTCTTACCCATAGAGTCTAAGACCATAAATTCAAACCAAAACTGGGCACACGCGATTTTCTACAAGAAAGGGCCTATTCCACACGAACGACGAATGACTTCCGATACTCTTTATTCCTTGGTCTCGGAACTGACCACTATCTGTACAATTTCTCCAATTATTCTGACTCAATTCTTGAACTTCTAAAAATAATTACTCACATTACTCAATATGATTATAATAATGCTAAATTCTGAAACCAATTCGAGCCTCGCACCACGATCTTTTCTCGATCTTACTCATATATTTTTTTCAAATAGAAACGAGTGCTGTCGAACAGTTGGTTTTTCACAAGCATTGCTTCGTGTTTTTTGCGTATTGGTTCATTAGTTCAGTAGTCGCTGGAGAAATCTTCCGCACAACCATATGACTTCGGAGGTTTCTCCAGTTTATTTATTTGTCTTTCGTGTATGGGGAGAATAATTTTGAAAGTTTAATTGAATTAGTTCCTACTTGATAGAATTTCATTACTCACATTACTCAATATGATTATAATAATGCTAAATTCTGAAACCAATTCGAGCCTCGCACCATGATCTTTTCTCGATCTTACTAGTTTTTCCGGCGTGTCAAGACTTTCCGACAAATTTTTTTTTTTGATCCTTTTAATACCTCGTACGAGTCAGTTTCCTCCTTCGAAATTTTTAGTTCATTCACCCGCTCAAAATTCCAGCTTAGCACTTATGAGAAAACTTCGACTCCTTGTCGAGCCACACGTGTTAATTCCGACATCAGCGTTTTCGCTGAAACTTTCCGTTTATTAACTCATCTGAAGGAATATATTTACCTGCTGTTATGAACTCTTTAATCTGCAGTTGGTTAATACAGTAGATAGGCCAGAGCAAAAGAATTTCCTTTCATGAAGCCGTTCGTGCGTGCCTCGAAACCGAATTCCTAAGTTTAACATTAACTGGTCTGGAGATTATAATGAACAAATCAATTTAGGGGCATTGAAACTCGAGTTGAATTTGCTGTTGTTCACTGAATCAGACACCTCTAAAAGACTCTGCACTTGTTCCCAAGTGTTTTGAAACACTTCGAGAGACAACTCCGTTGTATTCACAATAGAATCCATGCAAATATGGCACACAAAGTCTTATTTAAATGAAACACATATATATGTAGTTTTCTATTTATTATTATGAGTTGTTCACATGCGCGTTTCGTTAACATATTAAACTTCTTCAGATGCTTACAAACACAAAGTCTGTTGGAGCCTGCGTTTGGATACCCAAATTATGTACATCTCTATGCCATCCAAGGATTTCAAATAATACATAGCTTTCCCCACAGCCTGCTTAATCACAAGTCGTATACAAGAAATCTAACGTCAGAGAGTTTTTCTGTGGTACGCGATACGACGACAGTAGGATAGCATAATAATATAATAATAGCTTATATTCGTAATGAAGTATAATATCTCAGCATTTCCAGAGTTGTTATATATTTTCCAACCAATGGATGAATTTAAGTATACATGTTATATACAATGTCATAAAAAATAAAGGGCTTTCTAGACAAAGATTAATTTTATATTAATCTCATATATTTTTTTCAAATAGAAACGAGTGCTGTCGAACAGTTGGTTTTTCACAAGCATTGCTTCGTGTTTTTTGCGTATTGGTTCATTAGTTCAGTAGTCGCTGGAGAAATCTTCCGCACAACCATATGACTTCGGAGGTTTCTCCAGTTTATTTATTTGTCTTTCGTGTATGGGGAGAATAATTTTGAAAGTTTAATTGAATTACTTCCTACTTGATAGAATTTCATTACAATTAAATAAAATAATAATAATATCCACAATTCGTTAATTTACGACGATTGTTTCGCCAACACTGTGGCTTCGTCAAGTTTACATCTTGAAATTACTAGTTCAACATGATCCCATCACTTAGAAAGTGTGAATAAAATATATTGCCGTTTATGCTCTGCAACAAAGATAGAAAAAATTTACTGCATAAATTGTGATCTCATAGAATCTGAAAAAGGAGTTGGTAATACTTTTAACGAATACTATAGTACATTAGGTAAAACATACGCGGGTATACAGTGATAATAAAACGTACATGTATCCCACGAACGCTTACGAGGTAGATGAAGTAATCAAGCAAATAAACACAAAAAAATCCCATGGCAACGATAATATCCATGCGAACACTCTGATGAATATCTCATGAGATCAGAGCTTTTTAAGCCCATGTAATAAACCATTGGTTCGACAAGAATTGCTCCCCAAAATTCCTAAAGGTTGGAATCATCAAACCAGTAATCAAAAAAGGCAGTGAGATGCAAATGGTAAATTTTAGATCAATTTCACTGATCTATAACATATTTGAAATTTATGAGAAGATTATAGAATAAAGAATTTTTCAATTTTTTGAAAATCATCGGGTACTGTCTAGCTGTCAGTACGGCTATCAACAGACGATGCAATTCAATAGTTGACAACTTACATTTGCAATTCATTAGATAATTAAACCATCTGTAGCTATATTCGTTGATAACATAAATAGAGGTTAATTCTTGATAGAAGGTATATAAAATTATTTAAATATTAGCCTTCTCTTCCTATCCTCTTTCCTTTCACCATTCCTTTGATCATGTACAGGTTCCTTATTCTCCTTTTGAGGGGTCTTAGCCCTAGGAGGTGTTGTTTGCACAGGCTGTGGAGTGGGCTGAGTTGGCGGATTCCTAGCTTTTTCCATCTGTTCTTCCGTTGCATATTCAATAACAAGTTTCTTTCCATTTCCAACAGGCCAGTTCACTCCATGCAGGGCATTTCTTGTTGCTTCAGCCTCTTCTGTTGAATCATACCAAACGTAACACATGGATTTTATCCGATCTGTCCAAAAACCATCTTCCTTGATTGTCCCTGTTCTCTCCAGCAGCTCCTTGAGCTGTTTCAGGGTGAACGGTCTGACCAAATTGGAAATGAACAGAATTTGAGAAACTGGCTGTTTAGCAGGACTTGGTGGTGGCTTCAATTTACTTGCACTATCGTCAACAATACTGATCTTCCTATTCAGAGCTATTATGTTAGTGCTTTCCTGATCATCTGAAGAAGCTGTTGAAATTTGTTTTGAGTAATCTGGTCTTTCCACTTCTTCACTACTTGTATCCATGGATTTCACACGTTCTTTGATAACCCTAGGTTGATAAGTATCCTCAAGTCTGACTTCATTTTCATCAGCTAACTTTAAATCTGGGGAGAGGGCCTTAAAGTCGTCAACAGTCAATCTGTACAAGTCTTGAAATAAAATCTTTAAACATCCATGAGTTTCAGGGTTCCATTTCATCTTTTTGATTGGAGAGCTATCATTAGATTCTTCAATAGAATTAAAAAAGCTATCTCGTCTTAATTTAATCTTTATGGTCTTTTTAGCTTTAATTCTTTGCAGTTCCTTACTATAACTCTCATATAATATATGTATATATTATATGATATATATTTAATTTATTTTAATTTATTTTTAGAAGTTATAATCATTAAATATAATTTTTTGATTTATTATTATAACCTAAATTAAATATGTAGAAGGCTAATATTAAAATATTTGAATAATTTTATATACCTTCTATCAAGAATTAACCTCTATTTCGGTTATTTTATTCATAATATATAAATATTTGGTTTCCTTAACATTCTTTATACAGATAGTCCTTGTGCTATAACAGAGGCCATTAAATTGTCTTTCAGTCTTTTAAATCAAGGGTAAACCACAGAGATATTTACATATAGTTAACCGTTACACTACATTCAAAGATTTTTCAGTTTACCAGAAGTTTTCTAAATGGTTGAAAGGTGAGTAAATATTTGTTGTTGATTGATGTTATATTTATTGAATATGAATTATTTGACTACTGACGAACAAAGTCTCTCTTAAAACTTGTTTTAAGTACCATAAGGTTATCTTATCATTTGCCAGAAGTTTCTGAACTATTGAAGGGTGGGTAAATATTTGTTGTTGATTGATGTTATTATTTTTTATTGAATATGAATTATTTGAACACTGACGAAGCAAAGTCTCTCTTAAAACTTGTTTTTTAGTAATTTTTTCACATATCTTGAGATTTTATACAAAGTAACTTAGTTATATATCCAATAATATTGAATATTCTAAGTAAGATAGTTTTATGATGGAATTCTTAAGATCATGTTTAACATTTTTGAATGATAATTATTTTCATAAGATTGACCAGCAGAAACAAAATTTTGTCTATTCAAAATCTTTAATTTATGATATTTCGGTTAACAATTTTTATTTATTGGATTTTGTTATATCATTTGGATGTCTTATAATGAATGTTTATTTTATATGTCGTTTGATATAAGTGGTACTTATATGACATTATTTCAATTTAATTCCTGAAGTTATTGAATATAATTTTTGAAAATTAAATATGTAGAAGGCTAACATTAAAATATTTGAATAATTTCATACACCTTCTATCAAGTATTAACCTCTATTTATGTTATAATCATTAAATATAATTTTTCGAAATTAAATATGTAGAAGGCGAATATTAAAATATTTAAATAATATTCGTTGATTTCTGGAAAACTTTCGATGAGGTGTGCTACGAAAAACTTGTCGATAAACTGAACGATAATGGAATAATAGGAAGTACGTATGAACTTTTGAGAAGTTATTTAACGGATCGAGAGCAGAAGGTGTGCTAAATTGGGCGATCTCGTGTGTAACATTTGGAGTATCACAGGGAACAGTATTGAGTCCAATTTTTTTTCCTTCATGTTAACAGCTCTTTGCCTTTTACATGACCCTTAAAGTTCAATGGACGCTAAATCGCGTCGTAGGTTCCTTAACGTACTCCCTGCAGTAAACCGGTAACCTTCCCTCTGTTTTGGTAGATTCCTTTCGTTTGAGGGTCTGCTCGTTTCAACGATCGGAGTCCATTTTGAGTCACAATTGGAGAACGTTGGTGTGCATTTGGCACAACGAAACGGTGGATCATCAAAGGAAATCAATTCCACTTTATTCTCTGGCGGTGTTGTCCTGGGAAATCCACTGATACTGGTTATCCCGTCCACCAGTGGTGAATGTTTATTGATCGGTTGTTGAGATTCCGCCAATATTTAGTATCATTCAACATTTCTAAGAAACAGCTCAGAACGACTCTCAAATTACGTATTCAGTCCTGTTCTTTTCATGTTCAAGATATAATCATATACTACTCTGTCAAGAAAGTACCGGGAATTTTCAATTAAAACAACATTTTTACATTCATTCGTCAAAATTTATTGGGTCGCCTTCAAAATAGGCTCCATTTGCTCCAATACATCTATGCCAACGGCACTTCCAATTATCGAAACATTTTTTATAGGCGCTTTCCGGGATGGACTTTGGCTCTCGCGCCGAATTTTCTTTTATGGCTTCAATCGATTCAAAACGGGTGCCACGAAGGGGCAATTTTAGTTTTGGGAAGAGGAAAAGTCGCAGGGAGCCAAATCCGGCGAATACGGTGGTTGCTGAAGCACGTTTGTTGAGTTTTTGGCGAGAAAGTCAGTCACAATCGTAGTTCGGTGAGAAGGCGCGTTATCGTCATGCAAAATCCATGAGTTGTTCGCCCACAAATTTGGCCGCTTCTTACGGATACGCTCACGCAAACGTTTCATAACGCCTAGGTAATACTCCTTGTTTACCGTCTGACCCTCTGGAACGAATTCGTAGTGCACCATGCCACGGATATCGAAGAAAACAATGAGCATCACCTTCATTTTCGAGCGGCTTTGGCGTGGTTTTTTCGGTTTCGGCTCATTTTTTGCCACCCATTCCGATGATTGCTGGCTTGTTTGCATATCGTACTCGTAGACCCAGGTCTCATCACCAGTTATAATGCGTTCCATGAATGTAGAATCGGAATTACAGCGATCCAGCATGTCTGAAGCAACCTGTTCGCGATGACGTTTTTGAAGAAAATTCAGGTCTTTCGGTACGAGTCGTGCGGCCACCTTTCTCATGCCCAAAATATCAATCAAAATCTATGTGCTATCTCTTTCAAGCTGGTACGACGGTTTTCCAGCACCCTTTCCTTAATTTCATCGACGTTATCTTCGATCGAAGCCGTCGATGGGCGACCACTTCACTACCGTCCTTGAAGGCTCTGTACCACTGATATGCACGAGTTTTCGATAGAGCATTATCACCAAAGGCCTTTTGCAACATTTTCAATGCATCGGCACACAAAAATTCAGGTGCAACACAAAACTTTAAACAAATTCTTTGCTCAACGTAATCACCCATAGTAAAAATCGGCACGCACTCTGACATCGACTGACTTAATCAGCTATTGCAAACACACTAGTTGACAGATCCCGCTCAAGCTCGGCATAGTAATTAAGGACAGTGGTACCAACCTAGGAAAAAAAGTTTTTACCTGCCCCATTGCCTCGCCAGATTTAAATCGATAATTCCCGGTACTTTCTTGACAGAATGTATATAATGTAACTTATTTATTTTATATATTTTAGATGACCTGAATCAATTATGTTGGATCAGTCTTGTGTTCTGAAACTATAACAACACAATGATGTATATAAGGTAGATAACAGACTTCTTGACTTGGTTCAGGTTAGAGTACTTTCTTGACAGAATGTACTGTCAATTCGAGCCTTCTAGTTGCCGGCGTTTTGTTCGTGGTATATCCTTGGTCAGGTTTTCCAGGATGCGGCTCACCTAATTCATTTCCTTGTTCGGATCTCTTCCTTGTTCAGATAATGGCCGAAATAGAACTCCCTTGCTCCTTTGCTGACTAGCTTCCGCAGCTGTGTCCTAATCTCGTGAACGGTCCTACTAGTTAGTGCTCCACGAACCTCCAGTTCCCAAATCAGTTTCTCTGAGCTCAATCTGTTCACCTCAATATCCATATCTTCATCCAACCATCTCAAGAAATCAGCTCTAATCAGTCACCTGAAAAAAATTTCTTGTGAAAGAAAGGGTCTCTGTTCGGATGCAGCTTTGTGAGGGTATTTCTTCGGAGGAAAATTTGATTGGAGATCGGCTTCAACAATCGGTTTACCAAATGCTGAGGCGTCAGTAACAAGGTTTTACGACTCGACGACTCGACTCGACTGATCCCTCACTATTGATTGGCTATGTTTCTTTCACCATATGCTGAAACAGATTCATTTGAAATATGCTGTAGATTTTTAAGATTTAGTTAGTATACGCACAATATACAAAAAAGTGAGTAAAATTCAATGTAAATATCAATCATATGGTTAACAAGTGGTTGCTAGGACGGTCAGACGAGGTAATCGGATTAATGGAATGAATGACAATACAAAAGGGGAAATTGAAGTGTAATTAACAAATGCGTAACTATTCTAATCGGTGGTGCAAGAATGGCTAATGGAATATTGCAACTCTAGTTTTGTATTTCAACCGAAGGCAATTGTGGAATATTTGATCAAATCCAGAAGGAGCTCATTTTTTTGGTAATATTCATTAAACCATTCGATATAACTCTGAAACCTGATACAATCTACAATGTTATTTATTTTTTATGAAATCTCCAGATTATCGGCATGTAAGAGAAAGATAAAATACTGGAAGCAAGATGGGATACTATTCATGTAATGAATAGTAAGTCCAGATGAGAACTTTCGAAAAGTCGAGAAGTAACAAAGAATATTTTTGATTTTTCACCAGTAACTACTTCGGAGTTAGATCTATGCTGAATAATATTCTATCCTTCTCAACAGATCTCCATCAATTCCAGCCTCGGCAAGTTTTCTCAGATACACCTCGTCCAAAACTTTGCTACCAGACTGACCCAATGCCCGCCAGTAAGTAATCCATTAAAGGTAACAAATTAGATTTCAATTCGAATAACTACCAATTAAAAATCATGTTGATTTTCAATAATTTTATATCGGATGCGAAAGGCTATATTTTTATACATAAGGAATTCAAAGAATTTTGCTATAGGATCGGCCTATAATCCTAGGATTACTTGTGAATAAAAGAACAATACTCGACAGCTTAGAATCAATAGATTATCTGAAATTAATATGTAAGGGAAGAGTGATTCCATCTTCACAACTGTTTATGAACTAGCGTATTATTTCATTTAGGCTTGGTTTCTTCGTTTCATGCTTTTGATGGATCATTAAAGGAAAGTAACGTCTAATGCGAATGAGCAATTTGCATAGATGGCCCTTAAGTATTGTTTGGTTTTTTATTATTCATATCCTTTATTGAATTTATCAAATATCCTTTTGAATGATAGGACCGATTGGCTTCCTTCACGGAGATAAATTAATTAAATAGTTAAGATATGGATTATGACGTTGATTTTCAGTTTTTCATTTGGACACCTATTCTCCATAGCGCTTAAATCGTTGAAAGTTACCCACTGACTGAAGTTAATTACCCCGAAGCCATTGAGAGCCTCAAAATTCGATTTGCCAGGTTCCATGCTCTGAACTGCCGAAATTGATCTCGAATAATCTCTCGTGTAAAATAAAATCAATGTGGTGTACGGCAACGTAGGATGCCCATGGAAGGCTCTTCAAACTTCAAAAGTTAATACTGAAACTTGTGATGTAATATATATCCGTTGGTTGAATCTAATCTTCTTTGGAAATGGATAAGCAATGAAGCAACTTTTATTATTTAAATTCTTCACTGAATTATTTATCGAAATAGTTAATATCATTTCTGATAAAGTAATTAATTACAACGTTCCAACAAACCAACATTCTTGTTTCCATCTTACTGGCCAAAAAATATTTTCGACTTATTTTGCAGATAGAAGGAAATTTTTTTCAATCCAATGAAATGAAAATTTCTGAATAAGGACCATTGTTCCTAAAATGAATTCAACTTTAAAACATTTGAGATAGCAAAAAAATTTTTCTATCGATCAATAACGTGTCCATTAGTACCAAGAATTAGGGATATTAGTGTAGCATAATCTAATGATACCTGTTTCTGGAGCTTACAAAAATATATCAAGAGCTATTACTCCCCCACTCAAACCTTCAAGGCAGTGGCGGCTTTTGCTATGAGGCATTGCCTCACCAAATAAGTTCTGGAAATTACAAGTGTTAATCGAATAAATCGATTACTTTATTAATCCATTTCATTCTCAATTTCACATCATACGAATAGGCTTTGGGTCTCTGTTCCATAATATCCATGCTCAGTCTCACGATTCTTGTATATTCATCTCACTTTCTCTCTTTAAGTAGTAAACGGTTCGAGGCATGCCTCACGTGCTTCCTTATCTAGCGCCTTATCTACATCGACGCGACGATAAATCTAGAGTCCTACGCCTTTGAAGTAGGCTTTTAAAGATAAATTTGAGGCATACCTCGTCGAAGGGCAAATTGCAATTATTCTGCATTATTCGAGTTATTGGGGAAGTGGAATATCTGGTTAGTTTTCATTTTGTTGTGATTTGGTGGTAGCGTTTGCTGTGTCTCGACTGTCTCGTGTAAATTTGTCTCCATGTTTGTGTGAACTTTTTTCGAAAAGACTTTTCATTTTGTTAATCGGCTTTAATTACTACCAGAAAGAGAAATGGATTTAGCAGGGCCGAGTGAGTTATTTCAAATTCTCAAGGTGAATGAAAATAATCGAAGTACTTGTGATTTTGTACATTTTTTAATAAATCATCAACATTTTCGAGTTATTCCTATGAGGATGAATTAAATATAATTAAATAATTAAAGCGACCTGTTCCAGATCTACGTAACTGTCTTGTGACTGAAAGTGGGTCAGAAAATCAAATCGGGGGTTTCAAACTACATGGTATGAAAAGTACGACTGGTTAACTGGCCGTATACTTTGAATGAATCATTTTGTTGGCCGTGCATTTTATTCGCAGCAATACAAATTCCGACAGAGTTTGGTCGAAAAGTTGTTATAGCGATTTGAAAAATTTGTCTAGGTGTCTATTACTACACAATATAAGTGCTCAAAATATTTAATCGAATTGCAAGCTTACTCTTATGAAGAAACAAAAACAAAATATTGCCCCAGCAAAATTTCAATGCTGGAGTCGAAGAAAATCGACAAATTCTAAAAAGTCTGATAGATATGACGATGCATCTCTGTATGAAAGAGTTATCTTTCAGGGGCACAGGAATCCCAACGAATTGGATATTTTTATCAGTAAATTTGACACTAATTAAAAAACCTTCTCCGAAAATAATATTAACAGTAGATCAGTTTTTTCTGCCACATCTAAAACCATACAAAATTAATCGATTCGGTTGCCTTTGTCAAGTATCTATATTCGCTATACACAGAGACATTGAGGTATTATAAATAATTATTATAATACACTTGCACCATCTATAATGCAAAATTAATTTATTTGAATATGAATATGCTAATTATGAGAATTACGGCAAATTATGGTCTGATTTGAGCATGAGGATAGTTTTTTCTGCGTTCCTAACGTGAAAATATCCAGAATACATTTCTTTACTTGAATTAACTCGCAAAGGTATGTCTGGTATATATTTTTTGCATACTATAGATGGTGCTAGTGTATTATTAATACCTTAGTATCCCTGTGTACAGCGAATATAGATACTTGACAGATTTGTAGTCACTAGCATACATTGCACTGACGAAAACCAATCAGTTTGAAACGTGCGCATGTCTGCAACTTGCCTCTGTGCTCAACAAAACATTGTCGAGTTTGTTTGAGTATAGAATTGTTATACAGATGTATATTACACTGTCTCGATTTCTAGAACTTTCTATTACCATAGCTCATACTTCTTATTAATGTTTTTTGGTACAGATCAGCCGAATCAATTTATTTGAATATGAATATGCTAACTATGAGCATTACGGCCAATTATGCTCTGATTTGAGCATGAGGAAAGTTTTTTCTGCGTTAGTAACGTGAAAATATCGAGTATACATTTCCTTAGTCTTGTATGTATTTTGAATACTATAGATGGTGTTAGTTTATTATTAATACCTAAGTACCTCTGTGTATAGCGAATATAGATACTTGACAGATTTGGAGTCATTGCACTGGCGAAATCCAATCAGTTTGAAACGTGCGCACGTCTGAAATTTGCCTCTGCGACATACAAAACGTAGTCGAGTTGCCGAGTTTAACTATAGAATTTTTATACAGATATATATTCAGGGTCGAACTGGACAGATCGGCAGGTCGGCAATTGCCGACGGGGCCAAATGGCAATTATGGACCAGGGGGCCAAATCCAAAAATAAAATATTTAAAACAAATAAAATCGAAGCAAGAGAAAATAAACAAAAAACGTCAAAAATAAATTTTATATCTTTTATCTTTTTACAACTGGACGCCAAACACTACGGCCGAAGTCTATCATTGTAGACACAATTGACATTGCCGAGCAGAAAAACCCCGGATAGTTCGGGGAAGTACCTAGGCTCGGGATGGCACTCGCCGCCATCCAACATCCAACCTTATTTACAAATATAACAGATAGCGAGGGTGTTTCGGCAGAGTAACAGTGTAAAAGGGTATATACAGTGCGGATTTGTGTTTTATTATGAATCATTGATTAATTTTCATAAAAAAGGTAAGTTTATTTTAGCATATACTTACATACAAAATATACTTGATTTTAAAATTTGAATATTAAAACAAATTGAAATATGTTTATCTTCTACAATTTTAATTTCAAAAAAATTTTTATTCAAAAAACTTTTAGAAATAAATTTATGTCTACACAAGCACCGCTTACATTTAATAGAATGTCAAATGGAATAAATAAACCCAACAGATATAGGAAAGTCATTAAAATTAATAAATAAATATTTAAAGGAGACAAAATTTTGTTTCTGGTCTTACCTTTAAGAACACCAATTGCCTTCTAAAAACATGAACACACTTAAAGGACTTCTCAAAGAATATAATTTATTTGAAATATTTAATATATTCAAATATTCCAATAAGTTAATTCAGAAATCTCTAAAAAATGCACTATATCTTCAAAAAACAAATATAATTCTAAGTAATTCAGTCCTCAATAATATTCCAAATATCAAAATCATATATAATCAAAAGTCAATATATAATGTCAAATGGAATAAATAAACCCAACAGATATACGAAAGTCATTTGACATTATATATTGAGTTTTGATTATATACGTCTATTAAATGTAAGCGGTGCTTGTTTTAGACATTAATTTAATTCTAAAAGTTTTTTGAATAAAAAATTTTTTTGAAATTAAAATTGTAGAAGATAAACATATTTCAATTTGTTTTAGTATTCAAATTTTGTTATATTTCTTCTATCAAGTAAAAAGCCTTTCTATTTTATACTTGATTTTTATTTGATTAATTTAGTTTCGCATGGTACTAGTACTACATAATAATAGTTCACTTCATATTTGACAATTTGACAGTTCTTATACTAAAATCAAGGTCAAGGGTTGAGAATATTTTTTTTCATATTTTAAGTTATATGCGCCTTTGGTCATTTTCGAAGGGTTTTAAAATTAAATGGATTTCGAATGTCTTTTAAGCTGTCTTCTGTTCTTAAAAGTACATATTATATGGAAATTTTTCATTTTTGGTTTTGACATTGGTTTGTGCTTCATTCAACTTTAATAAAAAGTGATTTTTTTTCTAAAAAGTGCCAAAATGGAATATTTGAGGAAAATTAAGAAAAACGTGATTTGAAGAACTACTTCATAATACAATCTTGTACCCATGAGCGAGATTTGACCCATAATTAATAATAAAAAAAAAAATTTAATTGTGCAGAATAGGATTGTCTTTTATTCCATTACTTATATAATATTATATTATCTTCAATTGAAGACTACAAACTTTTCAAAACATATACGGAAATTGCAGATAACAAAACAGTGTAATTGTCTTGTAATAGATTCAGCACATAGTTTATTTTTATTTTTTACTTTCTGGAAATGAAAAGCGCTAAATTTTTTGCAGATGGATCGGCCAACAAAAAAGGCAAAGAGAATTTATGGAACTGGAACTGAGAAACGGGCACAGCGACAAAAAAACTTTTGGAGCAATCTGCTGGTTCTTCTGATCAGAGTAATATAAAATCAAACAAAACTCCAAATGAGAACTTTGAAAAAAAAACCGTTAATTTTGAAAGATGCACTCGACTTCGGCACTTCTTTCTCGACTTCTGATTCTTCTAAAGTAACTAGAGATTGTAATGAAATACTAGCTTATATTCCAGATATTAGGGTGACAACTTTGTTTCCCGAAAAAAACGCCTGTGATAACACAGAAGAGAAGTGTGGCAGAAAAATTAAAGACGAAGAATTGGAGCCTGGAGGTAGTATGGTATTAGACGATCAAGAAGATGTAGTCATATTTATTCCACCGTCCATAGATTCTTCTATGTACTCAAAAATATTATTTTTGTCTTCACATCCAATTTAACCTGAATCTAAAAAAATTAATTCGGATATTTTCGAACGTTGAGTAATGGGGACAAAATTGGTTGTCTTATTCATCACAACTAGACAAAGTATTTTGTTCCATATGTATGACGTTTAGTTCAAAATCATCGAATTTTATAACGGGCAACAATGATTTTCGACATATACTACTCTGTCAAGAAAGTACCGGGAATTTTCAATTAAAACAACATTTTTACATTTAATCGTAAAAATTTATTGGGTCGCCTTCAAAATAGGCTCCATTTGCTCCAATACATCTATGCCAACGGCACTTCCAATTATCGAAACATTTTTTATAGGCGCTTTCCGGGATGGACTTTAGCTCTCGCGCCGAATTTTGTTTTATGGCTTCAATCAACTCAAAACGGGTGCCACGAAGGGGCAATTTTAGTTTAGGGAAGAGGAAAAAGTCGCAGGGAGCCAAATCCGGCGAATACGGTGGTTGCTGAAGCACGTTTGTTGAGTTTTTGGCGAGAAAGTCAGTCACAATCGTAGCTCGGTGAGAAGGCGCGTTATCGTCATGCATAATCCATGAGTTGTTCGCCCACAAATTTGGCCGCTTCTTACGGATACGCTCACGCAAACGTTTCATAACGCCTAGGTAATACTCCTTGTTTACCGTCTGACCCTCTGGAACGAATTCGTAGTGCACCACGCCACGGATATCAAAGAAAACAATGAGCATCACCTTCATTTTCGAGCGGCTTTGGCGTGGTTTTTTCGGTTTCGGCTCATTTTTTGCCACCCATTCAGATGATTGCTGGCTTGTTTGCATATCGTACACATAGACGCAGGTCTCATCCCAAGTTATAATGCGTTCCATGAATGTAGAATCGGAATTACAGCGATCCAGCATGTCTGAAGCAACCTGTTCGCGATGACGTTTTTGAAGAAAATTCAGGTCTTTCGGTACGAGTCGTGCGGCCACCTTTCTCATGCCCAAAATATCAATCAAAATCGTACGTGCGGACTCGTGGGATATCTTAAGATCATGTGCTATCTCTCTCAAGCTGGTACGACGGTTTTCCAGCACCCTTTCCTTAATTTTATCGACGTTATCTTCGATCGAAACCGTCGATGGGCGTCCACTTCACGACCGTCCTTGAAGGCTCTGTACCACTGATGTGCACGAGTTTTCGATAGAGCATTATCACCAAAGGCCTTTTGCAACATTTTCAATGCATCGGCACACGAAAATTCATTTGCAACACAAAACTTTAAACAAATTCTTTGCTCAACGTAATCACCCATAGTAAACATCAGCACGCACTCTGACATCGACTGGCTTAAACAGCTGTTGCAAACACACTAGTTGACAGACCCCGCTCAAGCTTGGCATAGTAATTAAGGACAGTGGTACCTTCCTCATTGCCCCGCCAGATTTAAATCGATAATTCCCGGTACTTTCTTGACAGAATGTATATCAGTCTGCACAAATACACGAAAAATCTCAAAATCATATTCAAGCAGTAAATAAATATTTTTCAATGAAGCACAGCAAAAACATTGAGCACTATATAAATAAAGAAATACAGGATAAGAAGAAAGAGGAAATTAAAAAAATATCGCCAATGCTTATTTTGGATTATTGACATAATATTTTTTATAGCTAAACAAGGTATTGCGTATAGAGAAAAATATGAAGCTGCATTTAATTTGATAACAGATGATAATGGCAATGAAGCGATAAATTAAGAAAATTTTTTGAAACTACTTTTTTATTTGCAAAATATGACGACATATTAAAGAATCACGTCGAAAAGGTTGCAGAACAGGCGTCGTTACGTAAAAATAAACATGGAAGTAACCGCGGATGGGGAGCCTTAATAACTCTCTCGAGTAAATCTACTGTAAATAAAATAATAAATATAATAGGAAATTATATTAAACTAAAAATAGCCGAAGATGTCAAAAATCTGGGTATTATAGTGTTCAGATATTAGTGTTATAAAACAATGCTCTATAATAGTGCGTTATGTAAACGAACAAAGTACAGGAAAGGTTATTAGACTTTGTTCCAGTAGAAATCAGTACAGGTCTAGCACTGCCGATAGCACTCAATGTCATGTGAAAGTAAAGTCCTATTTTGGCTTGCTGAATCGAAAAGCATGCTTTATTTCTGAGTTAAGAAACGAACTTTCCAATTTTGTACAACTATTTAATACATTAAAAAATGATAGTTTAACAGAATTATGTGTAAATGAATCTGATAAAAATAAATGTTTGGGTTGTATTCACTGTACTTTTAAGATATTGAGGGAGCACAATATGCATAGTATATTTTACTTATTTTTCTAAATATCTTACTTTTTCTTCTTTCTCACCTTTTTTGGTTTGTTCAAAAAAATTTACCTGGATATAAGATTCGTATTCTATGTACCTAAATAAATGAAAAAAATAAATGTGAAATTCTTTTCTCTAATTCACTGATAAAAAACCCATATTCTTAAGACCGATTTTTACATAAAGGGGCCAAATTTGTCCTTTTGCCGACGAGGCCAAATCAAGCTAGTCCGACCCTGTGTAAATTACACTGTCTCGATTTCTATAACTCTATTACCATAGCTCATACTTCTTATCAATCTTTTTTTACAGCATTCAGAATATATTCTATATTATACGCTGAGGTCGTTTTTATGTTTTATTAATTTCGAGTTTGTTTTATTGATTTAGAGTTTATTTCTTTATATTAGAGTTTATTTCGTTAAAAGTATATTGTTATTTTAAAATCTTCGATCTTCATCTAACCCGTTCTCCCTCATTTCCATCATAACCATCCCTTACCTGGCAAAAATGCTTTAGACCTCCACGTTGTTTCATGCTGAACAGTTCCATAATAACGATTTTCATATTTAGAGCAATGCAACATGTCGAAAAAAGCTCAAAAATCATCTTTTGAGGCATTAATACCAAAGGAATTTTTTAAAACAGAAGATAAAAAAAAATTGTCAATATAGCCATAATATATATATATATATATATATATGAGTGTGGATAGCTCAGCGGGAGAGCATCGGACTTGTGACCGGGAGGTCCAGGTTCGAGTCCTGTTCAGGTAGAAAAGAAATTTTCTAGTTGGACGGGTATCTGCCACCATTTCACTGTTGGGTCAAAAATTAACAGTGCTGTAACCTAAAGTGGCGCAAGATCGCAGTAACAAAGCCCACACAGAACACAACTGAACTCCTAACTCGCACAAGCTGAAAAAGCTTCTCAGGGATCTTCACAGAAGATCTAGGAGTATCAGGATAATAATAATAATAATAATAATATGATGAGGATTTGTTTTTGGATTCAATAATTCAAATTAGTAGTAATAAAATAAAATAGAAAAAGGCTTTTCACTTGATAGAAGAACTATAACAAAATTTGAATAACAACAGATTAAATCTGTTTTGATATTCAAATTTTATTATATTTCTTCTATCAAGTAAAAACCCTTTTTCTATATTATTTTATACATAATATATGATTATATTTAGGCTTGAATAATTCTCATTATGAAATGTCAATGGTGTGAAGAAGACCATAGAATGCCTTACAGTTTTCTGTGATTTTGTGACGAACTGACTACCTGTTTTTTAAAGTTAGTCTCTTTCGAACAATTCACGTGTTAAGTTTTAAGGTATGATATAGTGATGGTTAGTTGATTTTGATATTTATATGTTATCTAGGGCCGATGAAGAGATTATCCGTATTCTAATTGTTTTTTGAAGACATATTACACGTTTTGAGAGATTTTTGAATTAACTTATTTGCATATTTAAATATATTGAATATTTCAAACAAATTATATTTTTTGAGAAATCCTTAAGTTGTGTTTTATGTTTTTGAAAAGGAATTGGTTTCACTATGGTAAGATGAGAAACAAAATTTTATCTTCTTCAAATATTTATTTATTAATTTTAATTGCCCTTTTTTATATTGGTTGGTTTATTTATTCGATTTGACATTGTATATTGAGTTTTGAATATAAACGTCTATTAAATATGAGCGGTGCTTATTGTAGACATTCATTTAATTCTAAAATTTTTTGAATAAAAATTTTTTTGAAATTTAAATTGTAGAAGACTAATTCAAATTTTATTAGTAATAACTTTTTTTATAATGATTATTATGCAACTGACGAAATAGATACACTTTGTTCGTAAACACAAAACTTTAAACAAATTCTTTGCTCAACGTAATCACCCATAGTAAAAATCGGCACGCACTCTGACATCGACTGACTTAATCAGCTGTTGCAAACACACTAGTTGACAGATCCCGCTCAAGCTTGGCATAGTAATTAAGAACAGTGGTACCAACCTAGGAAAAAAATTTTTTACCTGCCTCATTGCCCCGTCAGATTTAAATCGATAATTCCCGGTACTTTCTTGACAGAATGTATATATATATATATATATATATATATATATATATATATATATATATATATATATATTACAATAATAATATTTTTTTCTGATGTTACTCTCCATCTTATACTGTCACGAGCCGGCATGGATTTTTCTTCATCCTTTATGATTTATTCCATTGTTTATATACTTCTTGTGATGATCTCCAGTGGCGAGCTAATTTATCTTTTCGTCCTCCTTTCCATAGAACATGCCCTCTTTATTTTCTGCTCAACATAATCTCAGTAGGTACTGTCTATGCAACAATATCATTTCCTATACTCGTTAAAAATCCTATGTGAAAACGTAACATACATCTACTGAGGTCAACATAAATTTTTAACCTACCAGTGCCAAAACTCCGAAGTTTTGAGTGCTTGATTACCCTAGGAAGTATCCCTATCGCTTTTCTTTTTCTACCTGAACTTTTTTTAGGTTTCAGGTTTTTTCAAGCCATTTGTAGTTTCTTATCCTGGAAAGGGAAATAAAACCTCTCTATTGGTAATCAAGTAAAGTTGATGCCCGAATTTCTGCGAATCAATGTTAAGGATATCCTATTATTCATGCCAATTTCACCATGTTCACCCAGAAACTTTCATCAATCCTTGATCTGATGACGTTAAAACTGAATGCTCTGTTGGCAACTCGTCACTTCTCTAGATATTCTAAAGGTTACTTCGTGGGCTATTTACCACGAAGTGAAAACCTTTGAGATCATATATATTTATGTTAATATTTGTATCTTTTCGAAGATTCTTGTGGCACTTTATTTAGCCATGGCATGCCAAGGTTACGGAAATACGGTCATACGGAAATTTGTCTTTTCCTTTTCCAAAAGACTGCTACTACAGTAGTGTTCATATTTATTGATATTCAACCTCACCGACAAATACCATTACACGGTAATACTTAGGTCATCTTATAAAGGGTGGGCCATCTAGCGTTTGCATTTTGAAGTAGTGGTAATTTCGAGTTTGGCAACACCTCTGTCAATCGTGTTTTGAGAGAAACTTAGTTTAATATTTGAAATCAACGAAGTGGGTCGATTCACGCTCGAACAAAAAGGGAAATGTTAAAAACTTAGTTCCAAAGTGGTGAATCTTCTATCCGAACTGCTAAGAAAATTCAAAAGAAATGAAATGCTTCCAAGGCAATTAACGAATCAATTTATGGAGAGAGTTTGTGAAACTATATTGTTATTTGATGAAAAAATCTATCCACGTTCTCGTCCTGTGACCGTAGCTCAAAAGATTGCTGCTGTAGCCCAGAAGGTGGCTGAACATCCATCATAATCAACTATTCATCGTTCTCAAGGACTGGACATTTCTCGCTTTCCTTCGAGGGAAATTTTGCATAAAGTATGAAGTTAAACTAGTGCAAGAAGTGAAGCGTCGTGAGTATCCGATGCGTTTTCACTTCGCTCAATGGGCTAATGATCCCAGAAAAATGATCTTTAGCGATGAAGCTCATTTCCACCTCGGACGGTATGTGAATAAGCAAAACTCTCACATTTGGGAATCAGAGAATCTACAGGTTATTGTGGAAAAGCCGATAAACCCACAACGAGTACTTGTTTGGTGCAGTTTCTGATCCAGTGGCATCATTGAGCCATTTTTCTGCAAAAATGAGCAAGGAGCCGCCGTAAAGGTCAATAGGAAACGTAACTGTGCCATGCTCAACCAATTTCTGTTTCTCGAAATTCAAAAGGAAAATTTGGACCTTATTTGTTTTTAACAGGACTGGGCCACACAGCCAATCCGTGCATAAGTTTCTGAAAATTGAATAAACAGTCGAAATACTGGTGTCAGTTGGTCGCCTTGGATGCTGTGATTTGACTCCGTTGAACAATTTTTTATGGGAATTCGTTCAGGATAAATTTTACGTTAACCATCCAGAAACGATTGATGCCTTGAAACACGAAATCGAAGTTGCCATTCATGAGATGGGGCCCTAAACATAATAATATTCATAAGTTTCTTATTTATAGCTGCTCAAAAATGCAAATTTCAAATAGTCCATCTGCTATTAAGCCACATACCTCATACTCTTATCTGACTATTATGACGATGTAAAACATATAGTACGTGTGAATTCAACTTTGATTAGCTTTTTCATTATTTCTTCCACTTAAGTTTCAGTTATCATTGTGACCAATACCTCATGCATTTATTCACCACGGTCTTGTTAACTCCACACCTCTTAAAAGCACCCCTGATGGACGGTGGTTCAAAGTTATTTTACAGATTGCAAGGTCGCGTTTTCACAAATGAACTTACCAGTGAGGAAATACACAATTGAAGGTTGACCTTTCCCTGTTCGGGCCAACCCTCTGGAATTTTATACTGGTAGCATTTTGCCATATCCTCAACTGTCTTGTTTTTACTCATATAAATAGGGACACTTTCCAGCAATACTCAACGGTACACAATCAAGAATGTAGGTCAGACACGAAGATATAGCCCCAAGACATAAGCTGACGAGGACACAAAATACGTATATTTTCATTGCGATGAAAATGCATAATAAACATAACATCCCTGCAGAACACAACTGACCTTCTAACTCGCACAAGCTGAGAAAGCTTCTGAGGGATCTCCTCAGAAGATCTAGGAGTATCAGTATAATAATAATAATCGCTGCAGAGTAAAATTTTCAAATTCTAATCGCTGCAGAGTAAAATTTTCAAACTCAAGCTCAAATCGATTCAATGGATGAATTTATCAAGTACCATTTCTAGTCACTTGCATCATTGCTTGGGATCTGCATTCAGTACTGTCAATATATCATTGACGCATATAATGTTGATATTCTAAAAGTTACCGAACATTGCAAAACTTATCTACCATTGAATTGTGATGTGCGGAAGGAATCGAGCTACAGGACTGGGACAAATAATTAAAACTTCAGATGTGGTCAAGTAACATACCTTCATTTAACTCAGTTCTAGAAAATATTATATTTGGGCTTGCTTGATGGTGACCTAAATACTGAGGAATCTACGTTAGCAGTATTTCCTAATACATACATTATTTTAATGAAGTAAAACAAATAATTAGTCGATGACATCTAGAGAATATGACTTTTATACTAATTTATATCATACTGAACCAATATCAAATGCAAGGCTTTAACCTTGCAGTAAGCTTTTGTAAGAGCAACGATGAACATGGAGGGAGGATTTTATTATTTATATCACTTTCAAGGCAAAAAGAAGACATAAATAAATATGGTATTCCATTTAGTATCGAATGCTGTGCAGCTCAGATATATATGTTCAGATAAGAGGAAACTGATTAATTTCTATCTGTACTTATAGAAGTGATTCTCTTGCTGACTATGATCTTTTCTCAGTTAAGCTATCACAAGTTTTGTAACGAAAAAACTGAAGTAATATCAGCTAGTAATTTCAATATCAATTTATTATCTGACACACCGGACACAAAGACCTTCAATTCGTTTTTAGAAAGCTTTGGACATCGAGTGACTATTCATGAACCAACTAGAATTTGTGAAACTTTGGTTAAATGTTTGGATAACATCATAACCAACATTGTAGGTACTGCTTCTGTTCTTGTGGAACACATATCTAATCATTCAGCATAGCAATTTATTTTCCCTTCTGATGAGCAAAATACGACAGTCTTAGATAAGAAACAGATTAGGTTCATCAGGTAATGTGAATATAGTCTAGGAGTATACTGAATTGTTTCAGCCGTTACTATTTGGTAGTTGATCATAATTAAAACAAATTGTAATTTTTACCTGCCTCATTGCCCCGTCAGATTTAAATCGATAATTCCCGGTACTTTCTTGACAGAATGTATATATATATATATATATATATATATATATTACAATAATAATATTTTTTTCTGATGTTACTCTCCATCTTATACTGTCACGAGCCGGCATGGATTTTTCTTCATCCTTTATGATTTATTCCATTGTTTATATACTTCTTGTGATGATCTCCAGTGGCGAGCTAATTTATCTTTTCGTCCTCCTTTCCATAGAACATGCCCTCTTTATTTTCTGCTCAACATAATCTCAGTAGGTACTGTCTATGCAACAATATCATTTCCTATACTCGTTAAAAATCCTATGTGAAAACGTAACATACATCTACTGAGGTCAACATAAATTTTTAACCTACCAGTGCCAAAACTCCGAAGTTTTGAGTGCTTGATTACCCTAGGAAGTATCCCTATCGCTTTTCTTTTTCTACCTGAACTTTTTTTAGGTTTCAGGTTTTTTCAAGCCATTTGTAGTTTCTTATCCTGGAAAGGGAAATAAAACCTCTCTATTGGTAATCAAGTAAAGTTGATGCCCGAATTTCTGCGAATCAATGTTAAGGATATCCTATTATTCATGCCAATTTCACCATGTTCACCCAGAAACTTTCATCAATCCTTGATCTGATGACGTTAAAACTGAATGCTCTGTTGGCAACTCGTCACTTCTCTAGATATTCTAAAGGTTACTTCGTGGGCTATTTACCACGAAGTGAAAACCTTTGAGATCATATATATTTATGTTAATATTTGTATCTTTTCGAAGATTCTTGTGGCACTTTATTTAGCCATGGCATGCCAAGGTTACGGAAATACGGTCATACGGAAATTTGTCTTTTCCTTTTCCAAAAGACTGCTACTACAGTAGTGTTCATATTTATTGATATTCAACCTCACCGACAAATACCATTACACGGTAATACTTAGGTCATCTTATAAAGGGTGGGCCATCTAGCGTTTGCATTTTGAAGTAGTGGTAATTTCGAGTTTGGCAACACCTCTGTCAATCGTGTTTTGAGAGAAACTTAGTTTAATATTTGAAATCAACGAAGTGGGTCGATTCACGCTCGAACAAAAAGGGAAATGTTAAAAACTTAGTTCCAAAGTGGTGAATCTTCTATCCGAACTGCTAAGAAAATTCAAAAGAAATGAAATGCTTCCAAGGCAATTAACGAATCAATTTATGGAGAGAGTTTGTGAAACTATATTGTTATTTGATGAAAAAATCTATCCACGTTCTCGTCCTGTGACCGTAGCTCAAAAGATTGCTGCTGTAGCCCAGAAGGTGGCTGAACATCCATCATAATCAACTATTCATCGTTCTCAAGGACTGGACATTTCTCGCTTTCCTTCGAGGGAAATTTTGCATAAAGTATGAAGTTAAACTAGTGCAAGAAGTGAAGCGTCGTGAGTATCCGATGCGTTTTCACTTCGCTCAATGGGCTAATGATCCCAGAAAAATGATCTTTAGCGATGAAGCTCATTTCCACCTCGGACGGTATGTGAATAAGCAAAACTCTCACATTTGGGAATCAGAGAATCTACAGGTTATTGTGGAAAAGCCGATAAACCCACAACGAGTACTTGTTTGGTGCAGTTTCTGATCCAGTGGCCTCATTGAGCCATTTTTCTGCAAAAATGAGCAAGGAGCCGCCGTAAAGGTCAATAGGAAACGTAACTGTGCCATGCTCAACCAATTTCTTTTCTCGAAATTCAAAAGGAAAATTTGGACCTTATTTGTTTTTAACAGGACTGGGCCACACAGCCAATCCGTGCATAAGTTTCTGAAAATTGAATAAACAGTCGAAATACTGGTGTCAGTTGGTCGCCTTGGATGCTGTGATTTGACTCCGTTGAACAATTTTTTATGGGAATTCGTTCAGGATAAATTTTACGTTAACCATCCAGAAACGATTGATGCCTTGAAACACGAAATCGAAGTTGCCATTCATGAGATGGGGCCCTAAACATAATAATATTCATAAGTTTCTTATTTATAGCTGCTCAAAAATGCAAATTTCAAATAGTCCATCTGCTATTAAGCCACATACCTCATACTCTTATCTGACTATTATGACGATGTAAAACATATAGTACGTGTGAATTCAACTTTGATTAGCTTTTTCATTATTTCTTCCACTTAAGTTTCAGTTATCATTGTGACCAATACCTCATGCATTTATTCACCACGGTCTTGTTAACTCCACACCTCTTAAAAGCACCCCTGATGGACGGTGGTTCAAAGTTATTTTACAGATTGCAAGGTCGCGTTTTCACAAATGAACTTACCAGTGAGGAAATACACAATTGAAGGTTGACCTTTCCCTGTTCGGGCCAACCCTCTGGAATTTTATACTGGTAGCATTTTGCCATATCCTCAACTGTCTTGTTTTTACTCATATAAATAGGGACACTTTCCAGCAATACTCAACGGTACACAATCAAGAATGTAGGTCAGACACGAAGATATAGCCCCAAGACATAAGCTGACGAGGACACAAAATACGTATATTTTCATTGCGATGAAAATGCATAATAAACATAACATCCCTGCAGAACACAACTGACCTTCTAACTCGCACAAGCTGAGAAAGCTTCTGAGGGATCTCCTCAGAAGATCTAGGAGTATCAGTATAATAATAATAATCGCTGCAGAGTAAAATTTTCAAATTCTAATCGCTGCAGAGTAAAATTTTCAAACTCAAGCTCAAATCGATTCAATGGATGAATTTATCAAGTACCATTTCTAGTCACTTGCATCATTGCTTGGGATCTGCATTCAGTACTGTCAATATATCATTGACGCATATAATGTTGATATTCTAAAAGTTACCGAACATTGCAAAACTTATCTACCATTGAATTGTGATGTGCGGAAGGAATCGAGCTACAGGACTGGGACAAATAATTAAAACTTCAGATGTGGTCAAGTAACATACCTTCATTTAACTCAGTTCTAGAAAATATTATATTTGGGCTTGCTTGATGGTGACCTAAATACTGAGGAATCTACGTTAGCAGTATTTCCTAATACATACATTATTTTAATGAAGTAAAACAAATAATTAGTCGATGACATCTAGAGAATATGACTTTTATACTAATTTATATCATACTGAACCAATATCAAATGCAAGGCTTTAACCTTGCAGTAAGCTTTTGTAAGAGCAACGATGAACATGGAGGGAGGATTTTATTATTTATATCACTTTCAAGGCAAAAAGAAGACATAAATAAATATGGTATTCCATTTAGTATCGAATGCTGTGCAGCTCAGATATATATGTTCAGATAAGAGGAAACTGATTAATTTCTATCTGTACTTATAGAAGTGATTCTCTTGCTGACTATGATCTTTTCTCAGTTAAGCTATCACAAGTTTTGTAACGAAAAAACTGAAGTAATATCAGCTAGTAATTTCAATATCAATTTATTATCTGACACACCGGACACAAAGACCTTCAATTCGTTTTTAGAAAGCTTTGGACATCGAGTGACTATTCATGAACCAACTAGAATTTGTGAAACTTTGGTTAAATGTTTGGATAACATCATAACCAACATTGTAGGTACTGCTTCTGTTCTTGTGGAACACATATCTAATCATTCAGCATAGCAATTTATTTTCCCTTCTGATGAGCAAAATACGACAGTCTTAGATAAGAAACAGATTAGGTTCATCAGGTAATGTGAATATAGTCTAGGAGTATACTGAATTGTTTCAGCCGTTACTATTTGGTAGTTGATCATAATTAAAACAAATTGTAGAAATTACTATGTTTCACTACCAAAAAACATTTTCTTATGACTCGAGTTTCGGGAAATGAACTATCCCATCATCAGACAACTGAAGACCTAAAAGTGGTACAGAGGTATTTAAACAAAAGTGATAAATATTTTGAATATTTCAATACATTCTAGATAACACCTAATGGTGGTACAGAGGTTTACAAGCGGAACGTGATAAAAAACCGGGTTAAAAAAGAGGGCCTTCTATCAGATATCGGAATGTCGGCAATCGACAAAGAAGGTTGTTAAACAGATTGTACCCATTTAAATATCTCAAATAATTTTTGCGGTTACATGACTCCGTACAGTCATTCATGATTTTTACATTATTTTGTTGTATATCTCAAATTTTTGGATTCACATAGCTCCATACAGTCATTCATTATTTTTTGAATTATTTTTATTGTGAACGAATTTGAAAATTTCAATAATCAAGTTTCTTTGAATCTACATGTAAATTTTTCTTGAATTTTCTTTTGTCGAAAGGAATTACTGTTTTCTGAGGAATCAGTGGCAAAAGTTGAATTTTTGTTTACTTTTCATAAAATTCATTTTATGTTAGTTGAAAAACGTTTTGAACAGATGTTACTTTTTGAATATCTCAAATATTTTCGATTTACATAGCTCCGTACAGTCATTTATTATTTTTACATTATTGTTATTGTGAACTAATTTGAAAATTTCAACAGATTCTAGATAATCGAATTTCTTTCCTTTTGATTCTACATGTGAAATTTTAATATTATCTATTGTGGAAACGGAATGACCATTTTCTAGACAATAAGTGGCAAAAGTAGAATTTTGTTTATTTTTCATGAAACTCATTTTATGTTGGTAGAACAAGATAACTCATAAGCTCCTGATTTGTGTATGTTTGGAGTAGGGTCCTTTGCGTTAAATAATACCGATGATAATTTGTTTTGCGTTTTGAAGGCAATATTGACATCTGATTTTGAAAACCTATTGGCCACTTTTTGACCAATGCTACCGAAGTACGATAGAGAAATGAATTTTTCATTTTCTTCAGTTTTTATGATGGGATAAATTTGACTCATAGCTATTTAACATAGTTTCTGTGGAATTAGATTATCTATTATATTGGGGTTGCAACCGTTGTTTGCGGCTATTGATTTTATAGTTTGGACTTCAGCTTTGCGGTCATTTTTTAATAAGGGTAAGGCTTAAGAGAGACCGCAGACTGTTAAAATGACATTAAATATAAATGAGTTTCAGTCCTCTCTAGAGATGAATAATACTCTTGTACCGCAGGGTAGTATCCTGTGGCAACTAGTCTTTTTGGTTTACATAAGTAATCCCTTTTTGTTGCTCAATAATTATAATAATGATCTAGTGTCCTTTGCAGATGACATCAATATTCTCCTAAGCTTCTCATACGTCAAAACTACTCTAGTGAAAGTTTATGAATTTCTGATGAACATTTATAGCTGGTGTACAGAAAACAGCCTTCTGCTCAATATGGCCAGTGTGTTATCTTCAGTTATAATAGATTTACAGCTACAGTTCTAGATCATGTTAACGACCCAGCTAATGTATCCACCTCTACAAAATTTCTAGGAGTGTAGTCAGCTTAAATGGAATTATCACCTGGACGGTCTTGTGAAGAAATTGAATTCAGTTTTATAATCAGTTTGTGTTTTAAAACCAAGAGCTGATTTCCAAATTTTAAAGATGCTTTATTTTACTAACTTTCAATTGCTTTTATCTTATTTTATTCTTTTCTGGGGAAGTAGCTCATTGTCAGAGTTATTTGTAAGACAAAAGTCTACGTTGAGAACATCATTGAAGTTAGGCGATAGGAATCATGCAGAAGACACTTCAGAGAGCAATATATTATTTTTATGTATCATCAGGCTCATTTCGAAAGTTTCATAAATTGAAACACAACAAGAAGAACCGAATCTTTCTTTAACCATGTCATTCATTAATATCCTGCGGAATCCTTATGTAGAGATAATCCTCATGTAGAGATAATCCTTATGTAGAGATAAAACTGTTTATTGCTTTTTCTAGAAACTTCAGAACAACAGATAATATCAGAGGTTTCAAGAACAATGAAGGAATGAATTTCAAATGATCCTACTCATTGACAGAATTTTTGAGTTTTTGTACTATAGAATGAAGAATGCGACTGTGGAAGAATTCACATTGAATGTAATACCTGTAACAATATTTTTGAATTGAATATATATTACCATTATTGCTCACTAATTATACATATATAATTGTTTTTTTGAGACTTTGACGGCTCATCATTCCCACCACATTATTATTTTCTTTTTTGTTGATTCTAGATGTTAGATTAACCTAACACATAACATGACTATCAAAGAAAAGGTATGAACATGCACGATATATCTTACCATAGGATATATGACGATCGTTACAATGTGGTGGATCACCTCTTTCCGCTCGATACCAGGATACGCTTTTAACAATAAAATGATGGTGAACAGAATATCAATTGATAGAAATTGTCATTCCTACGTACACTGGTCGACAAGATATTTGTAACAGAAAGCAGATCTTTTTTTTATGGAAGTACCCTTCTAATAATAGGGAAAATATTCCTAAAGCCTTAATACGTACTACATTTCGATAGCTCAATGAGAGCATTTTACATTAGCAAGTAGTCAATTTTATGAGGGGACGGTCAAAATGGATGCATTTTATAACAGGAAAAGTACCTAAACTATGTTGTTTACAATATAAGACAAAAAATTGTGATTGAAAAGGAGATTTCTGTTGAGTTTCGAAGTGAGTGGTTCCCTTTGTGTAGATAAGAAAGTGTTTAAGGGACGTTGCAAAATCTCTCCTAACAAATTTTGTTATATTTGTGAAGAATTAATGGTGAAATCACAAGCCACAACACTTTTCTGAAAATGTTAAAGAAGACTATTTTCAATATTTTGGTGTTTTAATTGCAGATCAAGACAAACAGTCGGCTTCCAATGTGTGCTTTGTTAATTGTAGCGTATCATTGGTGCAGTGGATGAACAGCAAGATAAAATGCATGTCTTCTGCATTTCCTATGATATGGTGAGAACCCACTAATCATTTAGACGATTGCTATATTTGCCTGACAAAGACTGAAGGTTGTACCAAAAAGGAAAAGCACAAGATCGACTATTCAAATTTGCAGTCTGCAATACGACCTGTTCTTCATAATGCAGATTTACCAGTGCCGATCGGACCTTTAGATCCGAAAAATATTATTTTGAAAGATTTGAAGACAACGCATCATCAGGCAGCTCCGCTTCTACTTTTACTCCAGGACCCAGTTCCGGCGTACCACATTTGATTGTTCAAATTGAGTTAAATAATTTAATACGTGATTTGGGATTTTCAAAGCAACAGTCAGAACTTCTTGGTTGCCGTCCTAAGAAATGGAACTTATTAGGCAACGAATTGCATTCTACAGTATGGAAAATTCGTTGTGTATGTGTACTGATACTGATGGTTTAATGCAGGAACTTGATATTGAGCATTCCCCCTCTGAGTGGCGTTTATTTATAGAGTCATCTAAATTCTGTTCAAAAGTTGTGTTATTGTATAATGGAAATTTAAAATCCTAGCCAGTGACGATGAAAGAAAGTTATGAAAATATGCACACTCTTTTGAATAAAATAAACTACAACACATATAAATGGCAGATATGTGGAGACTTGAAAGTTTGGAATTTTAGTGGGACTTCAGAGAGTATTTACAAAATATTGCTGTTTTCTTTGTCTATGAGACAGTCGTGCAGTAAATCAGCATTATATAACAAAAATTTGGCCAGAAAAAAGTGTATTTCAACCGGAATCTCAAAATGTTAAATTAAGACCCCTTGTAAACCCCAAAAATGTCCTTCTGCCTCCTCTTCACATTAAACTTGGGCTAACGAAAAACCTTGTGAAGACTATGAAAAAAGATGGTTATGGATTTAAATATTTAAAATAAGTCTTTCCTAAGTTAAGTGATGCCAAATTAAAGGAAGGCATTTTTATTGTACTACAAATCATAAAATTGCTAGACGACGTTAATTTAACAGAGAAGCTTACCAGACAGGAACTCAGAGCATGGAACTCACTTGTTAGTGTAGTAAGAGGAATTTCGGGCAACAATATGGATGCAAACTACCAACAGTTAGTTTAAGAACTATTAGATGCCTACAAATCGTTTGGTGCCAAAATGTTATTAAAGATTCAATTCCTCCATTCATAGCTGTCATTTTTTCCTGAAAATTTGGAAGCTGTCGTAGATGAGCAAGGCAAAAGATTCTACCACGATATTAGGACAATGGGAATTTGCTATCAAAAACGATGGAATCCAGCCATGATGGGTGATTACTGCTGGTTTTTGAAGAGAAAAGATATGACTCCCCATAAGAGGAAAAATAGAATTTAATTAGTGTCTGAAGTCAAAATTTTTAATCTTTGTGTTTTTGTTAAATGTTCGTTTAGTAGATGTAAAACTAAATGAAGTCGATATATATGGTCTAAAAATTCTGAAATCATTTTTTTCAATAAACATCAGATATTGTAACATTGAATGTGGTTCTATAAAATTGACAAGAACACTTTAATTTTTACAACTTTTTTTTCTCATTTTGGTTTTCGGATACGTCCATTGTACCATAATATGCTATTCAGCTTTATGTTACTACCACAAAAAATTTTTTGTCGGCTAGTGTTATGAATAGATTTCTACATCTGAAAATTTGGAGTTATAAGATGAATTAATATACCACGTCATTTTATGACACGCGAACTTTTTGCTCTGAAATAATACACGTCTCAAGATAGGGTGCAATTTCATTTCTTCTTCTCAGTGGCAATGCGTTATCGTAGATAACCGCTGCTCAAAACATCCTTATGCTGTTATTGAGAAACACATTTTCAGATTCTTCAATCTCTTACTGAATTCTCCTTCAGCCCGAGTCTCTTTTTTTCACCTTGCTCTGTAATCTAGCAGATCGCATCTTTGTAGTTTCATATGATGTTCAAAAGCTCAAATTTCCTACACCTAGTCTATCTCGCATATTTTTGCACGTTAGTTACAGGGAACAGTGCGCTAATGTTTTGCCCAAATGCCAGGAATTGTCTAATTTTTAAAATTGTCCTGAACCACTAGGTTGGACTCGCTAGTGAAGAATCTGAGATAAAAAAAATTCTGTCCGTAAACACCATTACTTTGGAGCGGAAAGAGCTAGAGCCTTTGAATTTTCATGGAAGGTTGGGGGTTCAGTAATGGGAAAAATCAGTTTAGCAGTTATTGTCCCCTGATATTTTCGCCAACATTTTCGAAACTACAGAATCGATCGATCTGACATTCGGCATATGAAAGAAGAATAATAAAGCACATGCTCGTGCAGAATTTCGTGAGTATTGTATAATTAGAAGACAAAAAAAATTATTCTGTGAGGATGTTGGGTGATATGAACTAGCGTTCAAAACATTCTGACTTCATGTCCGTGCTTCTCACCTATTCCTTATAAAGGAGCAATACTCTCTCTCCTATCGATAATGTATTCTGTTTAAGAAACTCTATGTTTTTTTTCTATAGATCTACATATCAAAGTCAAAAGTCAAAAGTAATTCTGAACGCTTGTGAACACTCTAACGTTCGAATAAAACAATCAAGATACTTCCAACTTTCAGGGTAGGTTTAAAGTCCAAATATCTCATTTGAATTTGTTAATGAACAAAATCAATCCAAGTTTTGAAATATAGTTATTCACGTTTTGAATTTTCCCTTATTCTTCTCAATATGTTCCGAACTGCAAGTTCAACCAATCTGCAATTTAGTATTTGGTAGTGAAACAATGACGCTCATGTTCGTGAAGATCTTCTGATTAGAAGATCAAAAGAAATTTTCTAGGCAGACCAACGCTGAGCGCTACCAGAACCATAGCAAGAGTTCAAAGTTTGAGTAAAAATTTAGCGTTTAGATGGAAAATAACAATACAGAGGCTAATGACAAGTTTTATGATAATCATAAGATTAGAAGATTTGGAAGGAATATTTAGTGAGCAGAGCAGCACCAAAACCATAGCAACAGTCCTCTGATTGAGTTTAAATTGAGCATTTAGATCTAAAATAACGAAAAGGAGGTTCAAGAAAAGTTTCGTCTGAATCGTGGTTGATATGAAGCAATGCATTAAACCTCCTGACTTCATGTCAGTCCTTTTCACCATTTCTTACATGAACATTCCGTTCATGACTCAATTCCTTTCAGAAAACCTAAAGCAGTTGAGGCGCCTTATTTTAGTTTTCATGTTGAAATTTTGTCTTTTATACGCAAAAAAGCGGCTCTACTATTTAACTCAGGGATAAACTTGAACTTTGGTTGTAAGTTCTTGATGATAAATGATTGAAGTAAATTGGTATTGCATTCGTTGAGAACATTACCGAAAATTCCTTAAGATAAAATCGAGGTACAAACATCTATTCGGGATGTTTTCGAAGTTGAGAAATTTTTCAGCGGCATGTAGTATTTAATTGAATGAACTATACGGTGAAAGTTGCTCTTAGTTGATTTGAAATCTAAAATTTACACACAGAGCATACTTAAAATTTATCAGTCGAGGGCTTCTTGAGAGTATAATAGCATAGAGCAACTCGATGCGCAATAAGTGATATTATACATGAAATGGTTAGTTTTGATAAGTTTTCTGTTAGAAAAGACCTTCGAAAGAATGTTATAGATTTTGGTTCACGTCAGTGCAATGAATGCAAGCAACTACAAATCTGTAAAGTGCCTATATTCGCTATATTCAGAAACACTAAGGTATTAATTATACACTAGCGCCATCTAGAGTATGCAAATATACATACATGACATACCTTTGCGAGCTCATTCAAGTGAAGAAATGTATTCTCCATATTTTCACGTTACAAACGCAGTCCTTAATAATGATATTTGATACAGATCAATCCAATTTATTTGTTTATTAGAGAAAAGTATGGACTAAAAGAAACGATCAAATACATATAAACTAGAGGACTTTAAAAATACAGGATAGAGCTGAATTAAGAGATATTAACGAAATTGAAGATGGATCTGAACTATGCTCACAATCTGGAGAGACGATCTGAACTAAGCACTGTTGCTCCTTTTCTATTATTTAAGAAAATGCTTATGTCAGTAGAAATATGTTGTGAATGGGTTCATTGTATAGGGGTTGCCAACAATATATTTCAAAATCGATTGGTGAGTTATCAGAATATTTTCTCGAGATTTAGGTGAATAACGTGATATATTAATTTATCATTTATACTATTATCATATACACCGAATCTTTGCACTCGATGTAATTGATTTCTATTTTTCGTGATGAAATAAAATATATATATACGTAGAGAATTAGGTTAGAATAATAAGAAATTAATTAGGTGGATTCATTTTTATCAAATAAAATAATAAAGAATATTTTCACAATTCATGGAATAACAAAAGTTGTTTCGCCAATACTGTGACTTGTTCAGGTTCAAAATGTAAACTTGAAGAAGCCACAGTGTTAGTGAAACAATTGTTGTCAATCAATAGATTGTGAAAACATTCTTCTCTATCTTTCATTTAATTAGAATAAAAGAAACAAATGATGTATTCACAAAAGGAAAAAATTTAATATCTGAAAAAGTATAAAATTTTACGAAACACCGAAATTCTGAAAATTCATACTTTAATTTACCCTCAATATACACATACATAAAGAACTGCTTGGCATCTTATCTGCATGCTTTGGACCAGGTTATTGAGAATATTCTGCTCAATTTAGGTCAGAGAAACTTGGAGGTAATGCTTGGTGTGGCATATCGTGGTTTTCATTTCTGCTATCAAAATAAACTCCACTCAAACAATAATTGTGCTTCTTCGAAAAGAATGGACTACTTGAACAGAGAGGCGGTTGCTTCGTATAGTGGACGTGTCCACACCCGTACCCGTCGACTAGCAGAGAAACATCCATATCTGGGACTCGTTACTAAACAGTACGTATTGCCATTCATCTCGCCAGTGCACCCGCTCTAATCTTTGACGCTTATGGTCGCGAGTGAGTGAAACTTTTCTTAACAAGCGTTTCGATGTTAGATTGAGTTCATGGATACGTATTCTGTGTTCCGGCAAACTGAAGTATCTGTGGACTATGGAAGACATTGACAAGTGATATAAGGCTGTCTGAAGTATAAGAGCTGAAACACGCTCTTCTACTCGCACTATAGTAAAGTAACTCCGATGGCCAAAGTACCGTGACAAAAAACCTGATTTCACACTTTATTCAACATTGATAAAATTGGCCACATGCACTTGTGTTCGACGAGCCTGAAGCATTCAAAGGTTGGCATCGTATTCAGATAAAAATTGTTCTGACACAATGAAAATTTGATTTTTGATTGCGTAAAACCATTTGATCTTATTGAAAACGTAATATTTACTGAAAAAAAAATTACTGAAATGTGCATTTCTGACACATAAGGACAAAAAAAGATTAAACTTGTTAAAACATTGCTTCATGTTACTAGGATGATATTAGTCTAATATTCTTAGATCTTTTACCTAGTTTCCTCAGAATCTTTTAGACCGTGCGAATTAGACGTTTAGTTGTAATCTAGTAAGGTTTTGTTACTGTATCTTGACGCCATGTTAGACACATTCGACCCAACAGTGAAATGATGACCGGCCATACTAGAGAGAAAAATTTCTTCCCTTACCAAGATGAGAACCCTTACCGAAGAGGAACCTCCTTTTACGAATCTGACATTGTAACCACTACGTCATCATTGTTATAAGTTTATGTAATTGAAAAAAATATTGAGATGATTGGGAAAATATGCATCTTCAGAAAACATCAATATCCATAACTTCTGACGAGCAGTATATTTTTGAGCTTATTTTCGCATGGTGCTACCGGAACGCCTATTATCAATTCTTAATAACAGCATTTTCCGAAATATTCGGCCGGAAATAATCAATTTGTGCTACAGATGAATAAATCTTGGTCAAATTCAGTTGGTCATTCAGCCCGTCTTTTGTAATAACGACAATACCTTTCAAAGAAACAACTTTATTAAAATAATGTAAAGAGGTTTTTTCTTGATATAAGGATTATCACAAAATTTCAAATACCATACAGATTTATTCTGTTAACCTCTTTATTTCAAAAAATTTTTATTCAAGAACTCACAGAATTCAATGAAATAAATGTCTTTAGAACACACACACACACAATTCAGTAAACATATAGAATTAACACTTATAACACAGTATCAAAGGGAATAAAAGAATTCAAAGAAATAATATTTAACCTGAAATGATATTTATTATTATCCTGATACTCCTAGATCTTCTGTGAAGATCCCTCAGAAGCTTTTTCAGCTTGTGCGAGTTAGGAGTTCAGTTGTGTTCTGGGTAGACTTTGTTACTGAGATCTTGCGCCATTTTAGATCACAACACTGTTAATTTTTGACCCAACAGTGAAATGGTGGCCGACATCCGTCCAACTAGAAAATGTCTTTTCCGCTGTCCACACTCACATAAATTGTCAATTAAAGAATTATAAAATAAATACTTAAAGAGTACAAAATTTTGTTTCGTTCGTTGTTTTATGAAAACCGAATTCCTTTCCAAAAAGAAAAAACCTCTTTTCATTATTTTCTTGTATATATAATAATTATATATTTTACTTTACACTTATTGACATACTAGCTTTTTACCCGCGGCTTCGCCCGCAGTGGAGTCATTAAATAAGTATGAAAGATAAAGGGTAAGGGTATAATAATAGTAAAACTTCATTACTGAAGTAGCTAAATTTGACGATTTTTTGACAAACAATTGTTTTATCTTTCGTAAAAAAAATTTTTTTTTTTAATATAAAGTACCCTATGTTACTTCTAATACCTTCAAGAGTATATGTACAAAGTTTCATGATGATCGGTTCAGTAGTTTTTGCGTGAAAGCGCAACAAACAAACTTACATTCGCATTTATAATATTAGTAGGGATTACTAGCTTTTTACCCGCGGCTTCGCCCGCAGTGGAGTCATTAAATAAGTATGAAAGATAAAGGGTAAGGGTATAATAATAGTAAAACTTCATTACTGAAGTAGCTAAATTTGACGATTTTTTGACAAACAATTGTTTTATCTTTCGTAAAAAAAATTTTTTTTTTTAAATATAAAGTACCCTATGATACTTCTAATACCTTCAAGAGTATATGTACAAAGTTTCATGATGATCGGTTCAGTAGTTTTTGCGTGAAAGCGTAACAAACAAACTTACATTCGCATTTATAATATTAAGTAGGGACTAGCTTTTTACCCGCGGCTTCGCCCGCAGTGGAGTCATTAAATAAGTATGAAAGATAAAGGGTAAGGGTATAATAATAGTAAAACTTCATTACTGAAGTAGCTAAATTTGACGATTTTTTGACAAACAATTGTTTTATCTTTCGTAAAAAAATTTTTTTTTTTAAATATAAAGTACCCTATGTTACTTCTAATACCTTCAAGAGTATATGTACAAAGTTTCATGATGATCGGTTCAGTAGTTTTTGCGTGAAAGCGTAACAAACAAACTTACATTCGCATTTATAATATTAGTAGGGACTAGCTTTTTACCCGCGGCTTCGCCCGCAGTGGAGTCATTAAATAAGTATGAAAGATAAAGGGTAAGGGTATAATAATAGTGAAAGATGAAGGGTAAGGGTATAATAATAGTAAAACTTCATTACTGAAGTAGCTAAATTTGACGATTTTTTGACAAACAATTGTTTTATCTTTCGTAAAAAAAATTTTTTTTTTAAATATAAAGTACCCTATGTTACTTCTAATACCTTCAAGAGTATATGTACAAAGTTTCATGATGATCGGTTCAGTAGTTTTTGCGTGAAAGCGTAACAAACAAACTTACATTCGCATTTATAATATTACTAGCTTTTTACCCGCGGCTTCGCCCGCAGTGGAGTCATTAAATAAGTATGAAAGATAAAGGGTAAGGGTATAATAATAGTAAAACTTCATTACTGAAGTAGCTAAATTTGACGATTTTTTGACAAACAATTGTTTTATCTTTCGTAAAAAAATTTTTTTTTTAAATATTAAGTACCCTATGTTACTTCTAATACCTTCAAGAGTATATGTACAAAGTTTCATGATGATCGGTTCAGTAGTTTTTGCGTGAAAGCGTAACAAACAAACTTACATTCGCATTTATAATATTACTAGCTTTTTACCCGCGGCTTCGCCCGCAGTGGAGTCATTAAATAAGTATGAAAGATAAAGGGTAAGGGTATAATAATAGTAAAACTTCATTACTGAAGTAGCTAAATTTGACGATTTTTTGACAAACAATTGTTTTATCTTTCGTAAAAAAAATTTTTTTTTTAAATATAAAGTACCCTATGTTACTTCTAATACCTTCAAGAGTATATGTACAAAGTTTCATGATGATCGGTTCAGTAGTTTTTGCGTGAAAGCGTAACAAACAAACTTACATTCGCATTTATAATATTACTAGCTTTTTACCCGCGGCTTCGCCCGCAGTGGAGTCATTAAATAAGTATGAAAGATAAAGGGTAAGGGTATAATAATAGTAAAACTTCATTACTGAAGTAGCTAAATTTGAAGATTTTTTGACAAACAATTGTTTTATCTTTCGTAAAAAAATTTTTTTTTTAAATATAAAGTACCCTATGTTACTTCTAATACCTTCAAGAGTATATGTACAAAGTTTCATGATGATCGGTTCAGTAGTTTTTGCGTGAAAGCGTAACAAACAAACTTACATTCGCATTTATAATATTAGTAGGGATAGTAGGGAAGTAGGGATATATAATATATATAAGTAGGGATTAGTAGGGATTATAGTAGGGATTAGTAGGGATTATCATTTGGTTTTATCAGAATCCATAAAATATCTTAAAAACTTTATATAGTTTTTGTGATGAACATAGAATACGAAGGATTTTTAATTCACTTCATTCTAGTGTTTGTCTAGATTTGCATTCAGTTTTGCATGGTAAGATATGTTTTGTTAATTATTTTCATTTTTAAAATATGAAGTAGAGCTGATGAATTTCTGTTGTAATAATTCTTAATTGCTTTTCGAAGATGTTTTTGAGGTTATGTTTCGTATTTTTGGAAAGGAATCTGGTTTTCATGAAACAAGGAACGGAACAAAATCTTGTAATCTTCAAGTATTTATTTAATAATTTTTTAATTGACAATTTACATTCCTTTTAATTCTTTTATTTCTTTTGGTACTGTGTAATAACTATTAATTCTATATGTCTTCTAAATTGAAACACTGTGTTCTAAAAACATGTATTGAATTTAATTCTAAATGTTTTCGAATAAAAATTTTTTGAAATCAAAATTTGTAGTAGGTAAACAGAATAAATCTGTATGTTTAAAATTTGTTTTAAATTTACAACAACTTCATTACTCAAAATTGTCAGAAAAGTCCAATATCCCACTTGAAAATGAGTTGAGGATTGGGCAAAATTTCAACATTGGTTAAATAATACCCTCTAGAGATCTTACTTTTTCGAGATCTCACAAAACGAACATCATTATAAATTTGGAAGAGTACATTAAGATAAGTCTATATTTTTTGCAGATTATGTTTTCATTCATCAGAATAACTTGAAAGTATGTTAATTTTGGTATCCTACAGATATCCATCAAACTTTGGTGTCGTTGTATTGAGCTTAGTCTCTTGATAATGAGATTAATCTCTAATGTGAAACCATCATGCGGTTGTTTGTCTTGGTTTAATTGTTGTACTTCCCTTAATTTTCAAAGATATTCCAGTATCTTCTTCCATTACGAAAACACTCAATCTCTAATCATATTAAGTCGAAAATTTATATTTGTACATTTGAAGAAAAAAAAAACGCGGCATTTTCTTTCCGAAATATTGGATATTTCTTGAAAATCGAAAGTCTAGAGTGACCACATTACCACAAAGTGTAGGAATGTGTGGTGAACTTCAAGGTAAGTAAGGCACTGCCGTATATTTCTTCAGCAGTATGGCAGATGAAACTATGTCGGTAGTTAGACTAGAGCTCTATTCTCAAACAGCTCCTTTTAGGAGACCTGATAGCTAATAACTGTATCGGTTTGAATTAAAATCCGAAACAAGGTTTTGGTATTATTGTGTCTTACTAACAAAAATTTTCCGATATTATTATAATGCAAAAATTTCATTCTGTTACTGCAATTTCAAATTTATGTACGTCATTAAAACTTTAATTTGAAGGTTTGGAATATTTGGGAATTACATTTCAGTTTGGTCATTCGTGATTTCAAAATGAATTCTGTGCTCCAAATGCAATTGAAATTATGAATGATCGAACTCATAGGTATTAATCCCTTATAATTAATGCCTTCAAATGATATCTGAAACTAAACACCTAAAGGCCTTATAAATGCCTGAAAACGTATTTCTTCCTACTCTAGGGAATTTTAAAATTCTATTCATTTTGTTATCACTCTTTTCTACCTAAATCTGCATAATATACCATATGTTCAAAGATGCATTGAAGAAAATGAACTTTATATAAGGTGAAGTTTCAAAGCTTGTTGGTTGTAAAATATATAAATTATAATACAAAAAAAAACCAGTTTCAACTTCGCCTTCATCACGATTGTTTTCGCACAATATTATCGTATGTGATATTTTTCTCCAGTGTCACCGTCCGTTAAAGAAATGGGTCGATTTCATTTCGTTCGGCCAAGGCTTCGCAGATGGAAATTCGATCCATCATGTTTTTTGGTGTGGCACCCAAACACCGAGCTTCTTTTTGAAACCAGCTTTGCAAAAATGTTTTAAACTGTTTTATGGTCGATCTTTAGCTCCTGGGTGATTCTACGTCTACAAACATGGCGGTAAACTTTCACTATTTCTGTGATTTTGTCGACATTTTTGACGATTAGCCTACCTGTGCGAGGTGCATCTTTAACATCAAGAATAACTCAAGGGAATCGACGAAAGTAAAATTTCAAATCATTAGCTGATACAATATCGGAACCATAAACACCATTCACAATTTAACACCGCCAACTTACAGTTTCGTCTTTATCAAAGAAAATTGATAAATGTACCAAATTTTGTGTTTGTTGAGTTCCATTTTTAACACTGTAACTCACACAACTAACTGAATGGACCAAACAAAAAGCAGCAAAAGAATTTATTTTATGTGAAACGTAACTTTGACAACGAGTATAATGTATTTTACGAGATATCGATCACTACAGCCATCTACCGAAAAAAAATGGATTTCTTTTTTCCCAAACTTTCATGATCAACTACCACATAGCAACAGCTGAAACAGTCCATTACTCAAAAATTTATGTATATTTCTGTCTAACAATCATTCAAACTTTGTCAAGTTATTGTTTAGCGTAATATTACTTTCTAGAAAACTCTCGTGAGTTTTTTGACAAACTACATGAATATGCCGATATCTGAAGAAAATACTGAATATAAGTGGATATTTGCAATAGACCCAAAAAATTCATCCCTATATAGTTTATCCTCAAAGCGTACCAAAATATTCGTAGAATTTCAAAATGTCTCCAAAAAGTACTGTTCCGATATTTCAAATGAAGTTCTACCAGATATTTAAATATAGTTATGGAATGATATATATATATATATATATATATATATATATATATACATATACATATATATATATATATATATATATATATATTCTTATTATTTCCATTTTTTGAGAAAAGCGTCGTACTCATATTTGTCATAATGCCGACCCTTGAGGTTTGTGGTTATGTAATAAGAATAGTTGTGCAAATGTCCAAAGATAATTGTAATTTTGTAAACTTAACAAGAGCAAATATTTTTGTGACTCTGGAGGTCCATAACTTCTGACCTAAGACAAACTGGCGCATAATGATTACATAGTTTTCATTCAAAGAAATAAGCTGAATACAAAGACATAAAAATCTGTTAGATATCTGTAGGAAATTCAAATATTTATCAATAAAAAAACAATACTTTCTGCTTTGGAAGTTAAAGAGGAAATAAAACCTTTGTGAAAGAGAATCAAGTCTTGGAAATATTTCTGTGTGTAACTCTTTGTGATTCAATAAAATGACAAGAGACAATTCAATCAACCGAAACCGTATAGATAGGTACATATTTTACCTTAATGGATACGACAATATTCTTTCTGTAATTGGATGCCAGAATCAATTCCCGGGATCATCTTTTTCATTGCCGTCTCTTTTAATGAATGAGAAAATTCGAGAAGCATCACACGGCAGTTAATAGTATAGTAACGATAGATATTAATATACGAGAATGCTAGACCTCAAGCCTAACATCAAATAAGTAATTTCATTATGAATTTTGTTAGCAAGAGAACAGACTACTTCCTCGGCTTACTATTATTTCAAATGAAAAACTCGAGTTCATTGAAAAACTCATATATTTTTGTGTGAAATTTCCATCGTCTTAAAAAATTACCGTAAGAGTAGTACAGTTCAACTTGATTTCAACAAGAAAATATTCCAGACATTTCTTAAAAAAATTTTCATATATTCCTTACTCGAGAAAAGACAAGTTTCACAACACACTTACTATACTTTCCTGGTTGTTTCCTTCTCAGTCTCTCTGGACATAGAATCATTACTGTTTTGATATCAGGAAATAATAAAAACATAGATCTCACTTTTCTCGACACAAGTTTTCCCCGTTATGACATTTTCTCAGTCGGAAACAGTCTCGGTCCAGTGCTGCCAATTATTCGCTGTTACTTTGATATCAAAATATGGTAATGAATGCTCTTGAAATCGTCGTCAAATGTACTCCTATTCCTTGGAATTTAAAAGTCTTTTTATTTTTTTCAATGAAGAAAGGGTAATACGAATATTATGCACGGAGAAAAAATTAACATAACTGCTAAAAATTAGCTGCTGCAGGTTTTTTCTTAGTGATAACTTCGAAAATCTGAAATGAATAAGCGAGTTAGAGTTGAATCGTACCAGGGTTAGTTTATTGCCGTATTTTACTTATTGTTCCAATATTTAGAAACAACAAACAAGAGCAAATTGGTAATGATTAATTACACTATGTAGCAGAGATTTTAACCTCAAAAAGCACTTTGCATGTAGTTATTTCAAATTTCGTTCATCTTATAATCATAAACTACAACGACGATGAGGAATTGAAGTATAACTCGAATATAAAATAAAATAGAAAAAGGCCTTTTTTCTTGATAGAGGAAATATAACAAAATTTAAATATCAAAACAGATTTAATCTGTTAGTTTTCTACAATTTTAATTTCGAAAAAATTTTTATTCAAAAAACTTTTAGAATTAAATTAATGTCTACAATAAGCACCGCTCATACTTAATAGACGTATATAATCAAAACTCAATATACAATGTCAAATAGAACAAATAAAACAACAAATATAAAAAAGTCATTTAAAATCAATAAAAACATATTTGAAGGAGACAAAATTTTGTTTCCTATCTTACCATAATGAAACAAATTCCTTTTCAAAAACATAAAACACAATTTGAGGATTTCTCAAAAAATATAATTCATTTGAAATATTTAATATATTCAAATAAGCTAATTCAAAAATCTCTCAAAACATGCAGTATATCTTCAAAAAACAATAAGAATTCGGACAATCTCTTCATCCGCCCTAGATTATATTTGAAATATCAAAATCAACTAACAATCAGTATATCTTACCTTAAAGTGTAACAGGAGCTAGTTTAAAACAGACTAACTTCAAAAATCCAGATAGTCTATGTTCGTCACAAAATCACAGAAAACTGTAAGGTATTATAAGGTTTTCCTCAAACCATTGACATTCCATAATGAGATCTATTCAAGCCTAAATATAATTATATATTATGTATAAAATAAATTAGGAAAAGGCTTTTCTCTTGATAGAAGAAATATAACTAAATATAATTATATTTAGGCTTGAATAAATCTCATTATGGAATGTCAATGGTTTAAAGAAAACCTTGTAATACCTTACAGTTTTCTGTGATTTGTGACGAACATAGATTATTTGGATTTTTAAAGTTAGTCTGTTTTAAACAAGCTCCTGTTACAATCTTAGGTAAGATATACTGATTGTTAGTTGATTTTGATATTTTAAATATTATCTATGGCCGATGAAGAGATTATCCGAATT
This sequence comes from Megalocaria dilatata, assembly GCA_034642435.1. NCBI lineage: Eukaryota > Metazoa > Arthropoda > Insecta > Coleoptera > Coccinellidae > Megalocaria > Megalocaria dilatata. Next base: position 86,492,924 of record CM067854.1, read on the forward strand.
CTAATTTTTTTTTGAAGTGCATGTTTTGAGGGATTTTTGAATTAACTTATTCGAATATTTAAATATATCAAATATTTCAAAATAATTATATTTTTTGAGAAATCCTTAAGTTGTGTTTTATGTTTTCGAAAAGGAATGTGTTTCATCATGGTAAGATCAGAAACACAATTTTGTCTCCTTCAAATATTTATTTATTGATTTTAAATGACTTTCTTTATATTTGTTGGTTTATTTCTTCTATTTGACATTGTATATTGAGTTTTGATTATATACGTCTATTAAATATAAGCGGTGCTTATTGTAGACATTAATTGTATTCTGAAAGTTTTTTGAATACAAATTTTTTTGAAATTAAAATTGTAGAAGACTAACAGATTAAATCTGTTTTGATATTCATATTTGTTATATTTCTTCTATGCAGTAATAAGCCATTTTCTATTTCATTTTATACATAATATATAATTATATTTATGCTTCAATAAATCTCATTATGGAATGTCAATGGTTTGAAGAAAACCTTATAATACCTTACAGTTTTCTGTGATTTTGTGACGAACGTACACTATCTGGATTTTCAGAGTTAGTCTGTTTTAAACAAGCTCCTGTTACACTCAAAGGTAAGATATACTGATTGTTAGTTGGTTTTGATATTTTAAATATTATCCAGAGCCGATGAAGAGATTATCCGAATTCTAATTGTTTTTTGAAGATATTGTGCATGTTTTGAGAGACTTTTGAATTAACTTATTTGAATATTTAAATATATTAAATATTTCAAATAAATTATATTTTTTGAGAAATTCTCAAGTTGTGTTTTATGTTTTTGAGAAGGAATTGGTTTCATTATAGTAAGGTCAGAAACAAAAGTTTGTCTCATTCAAATATGTATTCATTGATTTTAAATGGCTTTTTTATATTTGTTGGTTTATTTATTCTATTTGACATTGTATACTGAGATTTGATTATATACGTCTATTAAATATAAGCGGTGCTTATTGTAGACATTAATTGTATTCAAAAAGTTTTTTGAATAAAAATTTTTTCGAAATTAAAATTGTCGAGGACTAACAGATTAAATCTGTTTTGAACTCGAATACTTTCTCATTGGTTATAGAAAGAATGACGAGATCAATGCTAGCAGATAAGAATCGAATGAAACACATTATAATTGCCAATACCTTGTCTGTGAATATAACTAATTGATAGGCACCAAATATATCAAGTGCTTCGAAGACTTTCCATATTTTTTAAGGGCCATAGATCCATGTGAGAACGGATAAGCAAAGTGTCCAGATACAATAAAACCTCAGATTTCTAATAACACAACTCAAAAACTGCAGCGTTGAAAATATCAACATGACAAGATTCAAGTATCGCACCAGCATAAGAAAATAAGGAATCATTTTCGCACGTACACAGAGCTGTCTCTAAATGAGACCTAACATGAGTACTATTGCGCCAATAAATTACAGTGCATGGGACAGTTGACAGTTGGGTAGCAGGTTGTCCCGAATGGTAAAATCAACGCGAAACTCAACGTGAAACGCTAACAGACGACAGTCACACATTATTAATTAAACAACGAAATATTACACGACTCTACAAAAAAATTTTCGTTCTTTGTCCTAAAGTTTATACTTTTATTTTCCAGTTAGTTATGCACAAAAACGAAAAGAAAATACCTTTTTTCGGTATAAAGTTTGCTTTTGTGATAGTTATAATAATAATACTCATTTTTCAATTTTTTCATAAATTTTAATTGATTTTAATATTTTTAAAAAGACCGCGCGGTGAGAGTGGGGTATTAACGTTAACACTGTGCCGCTAGATGGCACCTGAGTGATAAACAACCATCAGGTGTTGTTTACAAGCCCAGAATAACTTAAAATGTCGTCACGAAAGTGCAAATACGATGCTGATGCTTTTTGTTTTATATGTGGTCAATTTATTAAAGTTCGAGACGTGAAATATGAACTAAAGACATCTCACGTTCTCTGTGAAGCCTATGAAGCATATTTTGACTGTCCTGTACGGAATCAAGATAAGCCATGGGCTCCACATGTTGCTTGTAGTTATTGTAAAAGGTGTTTGGAAGGTAAGCAATTTTTATTTAATCAAGCGATGAATCCAAAATAATAAACATATTAATTTTTATTTTTATATTTTTAGGTTGGTATCGAGGTGAGAAAAGGTCTATGAAATTTGCAATACCAAGGATTTGGCGAGAACCAAAAGACCATATTACTGACTGCTACTTTTGTATGGTGAATCCGAGTAAAAGACGTAGAAGTAAAAATGCAAAACCTATTGAATATCCTGACCTCGAATCTTCTTCTGCTCCAATTGCTCACGACCTGACACGACCAGTACCTGAGCCACCAAAAAAATTATCGCAGAAAAGTAGCTCATCTTTTAGTTCTTATAAAAGTAATTCCGATAAGGAGTTTTTGCCTACACCTGAACAACCAAAACACTATCTCATTACTTCAGAAGATTTTAACGATCTAATTAGAGATTTAAATTTGCCAAAAAATAAAGCAGAGCTTCTAGGCTCTCGGTTAAAACAGTGGAATTTGATTGATGATGTTAAGATCACGGATCAGCGGACTAGGCATGAAATGTTTGCAACGTTTTTCACGAAGGAGGATGGACTTTGTTTTTGTAATGACATTAAAGGTATGTTTGAAGCAATTGGCATACCCTTTGTCCCTAGCAAATGGCGTTTATTCATTGACAGCTCTACAAAAAGTTTAAAAGCAGTTCTATTGCACAACGGAAAAAAATTTCCGTCTCTTCCAATTGCTCACTCAGTACATCTTAAAGAAAATTATGAAAGTGTCAAAATTTTGCTTGAATCTGTAAAGTATCGTGAGTATAACTGGGAGCTGATTGGAGATTTTAAAATGGTGGGATTTTTAATGGGGCTACAGGGTGGATATACAAAGTATCCGTGTTATTTGTGCTTGTGGGATAGCAGAGCGGATTCTAAATACTATATTCAACGGTCATGGCCTGTAAGAACAGAATTGTGTGTCGGAAAACAGAACGTCAAATTTGAGCCGATTGTTGAAGCGGAAAAAGTGTTAATGCCGCCTTTGCACATTAAGTTAGGGTTGATGAAACAATTTGTTAAAAAACTAGATGAAACTTCAGAAGCTTTTGGATACTTAAAAAAAATTTTTCCGAAGTTATCGGAAGCAAAGGTTAAAGCTGGGGTTTTTGTTGGTCCGCAAATAAGACAGATTTTCGCCGATGAAAAATTTCCAACGTTGCTGAATCGTACTCAAAAAGCAAGTTGGAACAGTTTTAAAGCAGTAGTTTCTGGATTTTTAGGAAATAATAAAGCTGAAAACTACGAAAAGTTGGTTGAGGATATGCTTACAAATTTTAAGGCCATGGGCTGCAGGATGTCATTAAAAGTACATATGCTGCATGCTCATTTGGATAAATTTAAAAACAATATGGGAGCCTATTCCGAAGAGCAAGGAGAACGTTTCCATCAGGACATCATGAATTTTGAACAACGCTATCAAGGCCAATACAATGAAAACATGATGGGCGACTATATTTGGGGTTTATTGAGAGAAAGTAGCTATGAACATAAAAGAAAAAGTAAAAGTGTGCACTTTTAAGTTATTTTCCACTTTTCTGTAAGCTAATTTGATAGTTAAACTTAATAAAAATAATAAACATTTTTATTTCAATAGTTTTATTTCAATCAAAAATTAAAATCCGAGATTTTTAAAAATTTCGTTCAATTAGACTTCTAAGCACAAAAGCAAAGTTTTTCATGCCATATATTTTTTTTCCGTCTTATTACGACCTAAACTACCGAAATTTAATGCTTTGCAATCAAAATCAAATTTCATGTTGTTATTCATCGTCCAATGGTAAATCGTAAATTATTTGAGTGAGGTTTCAAAATATTCAGTTAAGCAACTTTGACACTTCCCTTTCATGAAAAATTAACGTAGGGCGCTTTATGCGTGTCCATTTATAAATTTGTAATATATAAATTGTGAGATTTTTCCCATAGTAAGGAAAATTCGCAGACGAAGAAGGAGCACTAGGTATTTGAACTTGATGTGAACTGGATCTTCGGTTGCTTAACAAACTGTCACATTTCCCATTCATACAAGGCCGTGGGAATATTATATTTTACAATCTATATACAAGCCAAATTGGACACTTCTGAAGGGAAACTCCCATTTCTGTACTAAATAGACGAAAACTCATGTTGATGCCTGAGGGCCAATTTTTATGAGAAACTATTGGAGAAAACCGCATGTCGATATCTATCACTGTTACATTGTCACAAGATGTTTCTCAAAAATCAACATCTTCAAAATATTGCTATAATTTTTCTTCTGTTGGCAATTTACTATTTCTGTGAAAACATTCCTGTAGCAACTTCTTACCTAGAATTCTATGTCGTTAGTTGAATTTTCTGCAAACTGATATTTTATGAGATATCGCTATAAATATATTTTTTTAATATGGGACACTCCATATCTTTCCATATATTTCGATAGAGCTACCATTCCAAAAATATAGCATTATTGATATTTTCCTGAAGTCATGTTCTAGATATTGAATTTTCAGATTTTATCTCTTGATTGAGTAGGCTTTTGACTGTGCGGTGGTGAAAATAAAATCATGCGAACATTGAGACTGTTGACTGTCAAAGTTCGATGAAAACAGTTAATAGTTTGAAAAAAACCCTTAGTCCTTTTAAAAACCATAACAATTTGAACTTTACTTAAAAATAACAAAAAACGAAGAATTTGATCAAATGGGCTGTTCAAAGTGTCGACCATTTTCGTTCTGAATTGATAAGTTCAATGGAAGCAAGACAAGCGAATCCATGAACTACCGCCATTTCCAGCTCTTCTCTTTATCGGTTGGATCAGGCGACTTAGCAGGCCACCGGTTGACACCTTGGTTGGCAATCCAATTGTTACCAAAATTTGCTATTAAAAAATTCCTGACAATGCTAGCGTTGTGAGGAGCGCCATCTTGTTAGAAGTAAATATTCCGGAGTTGAGAGAGCGGCATTTATTCAACAATCCGTTCTATTTGTTGTCTTAAGATCAGTAGACAATTCTGTGGTGTGAGGTTAACATTATAAATTAACGGACCTATAATTCTGCTATAACTGTGCCCCTATAAATACCCACATACTAAACCAGAATCTTCCTTGATTTCTCTGCTCTATAAGTGAATGGGGATTTTGTTGTGCCCAAGTATAGTAGTTATAGCGGTTAAAAGTACCCTTACTACACACATGAGCTTTATCTGTCTAAATACAATTGAGTGAGAAAGCAGGCGTCTGGTTACATTTATCCGAGAACCGTTGAAAAAACTCAATACGGCGTTTGAACCCTCCAAGCATGAGGTGATGAACTCTTTTGTCTCTATAAGGTTTGAATTTATGTTTTTTCAGAATCCTTCTCACATTCGTTCTTGGTATTCCTGTACATTTTTCTATAATACGGATTGATCTCAACAGCTGCTGAAACGACATTTTTTTTTAAATTTGTATTCTTTAGATATCTCTTAATTCTATTCTCTTCCAAAATGACCTTCACTTGTTAAGTTATGACGCAATCGTGTGAAAATATCTTTGAACCGTTGTCATTTTTCTGGAGATTTTTCACGATAAAGAATCACTTGCTGCCTCTGCATTTTCTCCGGTTTGTATAAAACAGACTAACATCTCCCACTTCTCACAATTTCCGTATTTCATTGCAGAAAGTTGAACAGAAGTTGCGAACTAAACAGAACTTTTACTGTTTCAATAAACGTTTGACAACATTTCCATGGTTTCATTCATCATCTCATCCTCCAAAGCCTACATATCCAAGAGCTAAAATTTGAAAATTCAATATCTCGAACATAACTTCAGGAAAATATCAAGTATGCTATATTTTTGGAATGGTAATTTAAAGCTCTATCGAAATATGTGGAGATATGGAGAGTCCCATTTGAAAAAAATATTTTTATACCGATCTCTCATAAAATATCAGTTTGCAGAAAATTCAACTAACGACATCTGAAATTAATTCATTATTTGAAATATAAGAACATTAATTTCAAGTCCAAAGTCTGGATTTTTTTTTCATTCGCGAACTTAATTTTCATTTAATATCCTGAAATATGCCCTGCAGTTTTCATGTTGTTCCTTTCGAAAGTTATCTTCCTCACAAACGACTGGGCGGATGGATAAAATTAAGTTGGACCTTGAATTATTCATCTGTAAATTCAAGATCATTTTCAAAATAAAATTGAACCACAGACAATGTGATGATACGATAGGCTGAATGGAAACCCAAAAGTAAGCTATTTCGTAAGAAATAAAAAGATTTCAAAATTTCTTCACAAGAAACTTTTTTCAGAAAAATATTTCGATTCATTTTTACAAAAGCTAAATTTTGAAAACTCTTAAGATGAAAACTGCTGGTATTCGAGCCACAGCAGATAATGGACTAGAAAAATTAATGTGATGTAGAGAGATATACAAAGTGTTTCTAGATTGATTCGAAAAATTTCAAGAACAGACGTTAATGAGTGTGTTTTATATAATTTTCTGTTTTGAGCCCGTTTTCTTCTGAGTCAGAGCTGTCTGAAATTGGTGGGAAAAATTTGTCAATATCAGATGTTCTTAAATATAGAATAATTAATAATAAAAATGAAATATGAACGTGAGCTGATACTGATTAAATTTCATTTTTCAACAGTATTTTCAGTTCTTGAATTTTATCACACAGGGTATTGCTAGGCAATCTGTGTTACATTAGTTAATACTTACGAGAATAGAAATATGAACCTTGAAATCTGTCGAGTTTTTCATTTTCGACTTTTTTGATTAAAGAGAATATTCAGAGAAGTGCCAGTTTATAGTCATGGACATTCATGTTTGTATGCAAAAAACCTTCCGACGTCATGAAAATATGTACACTATGACTCTACTTTCTTTACCTAATGGTAAGTATTAGGTAGATTGGATGATCTCTTAATAAGATTTTCAAGAGGCACTTTTGAAGAGGTTTTTATTAATGAATGAATATACTGCCCCAAAATGCCTACTTGTAGCAGAGTCGAGAAAATTCCCTTGCAGACCGAGAGTTCAACAGTACTAGATTGACCTGCTTGACTACCACTTACCATTGATTGAACAATTGTTGGATATAGTAAATGAAAACTCATCCAAACATTATGAGAAACATGAAACAACCGATTCTTATTATTCTTGAGAAATAGGGAGAGCTGCCTCAGGAATAAATCGACAGTATCATAGAAAATAGAAGTATCCTTAAGAATTTTTATTTGCACTTGGATAAATATAATAATAATTATAAGGAATTGTCTTAATTAGACGAAAGTTTGGCAACAAGCTACTATTGAACTTTGACCTATCAAACAGATGATAATAACTATTCAAATTTACCCCCGAGTACAACAATTTAGGCCTTTCAAATATGTCACATTTAATTCTTAGAAATTTAAACGGGCCTAAACACCAGTTAGGAAACGAAAATATTTTTCCATTAGATTATTCCTAGAAACCCATTAGAACCGTTTTAACCATTTCAAGACGACAGCAGTCGAATGTCGTATCGGAATCTACCTGGCCTACCCTTTCTTGCCCAAATACACTCTCTTATTCGTCCAGTTAATCAGAAAAGTACAGGTGAATCTATTACCTCAACCAGAGGGTCACGCGGTACTCTCCCTCCATAAACGAGTTAGCAGAAAGGAACAGTTGAACACATTCCCTAGGCCAGACCGTCACGCGATACTCACCCTGTATAAACAGTTAGTTAAGAAAGTTCAGTTGAAGCTATTCCCTCGACCAATATTCTCTCTTAAAAATTAAGTTCTGATCCCACGCGCATTCCCTAGAAGTTCTCTTAACTTATGAAATACATTTATCTCTACTATTGAACTATTTCATATTCGCATTTCACTTTAACCTTCCAAGGAACTCTCTCTCTCTCTCTATTAGTAACTCATAACGCAGTAAAGGCCTGGAGGTGAATGTATTATCTACATTATTTATTTGTAATTAGATCGTAAATTTTGAAAAGTGAAACCAATAAAATTGAAGTCTGTGACGTGAACAACAATAGAAAAAACTCAAAGAACAACTATTCCACGATAAAGATAGTGTTTTCGCCGCATTTAGTGTTAAAACCACTTTGAAACAAGTTCCTCAATTTAGGTAAATAATTCAAATCTGTAGACTTGTATTATATGTATTTACGCTGTGAATAAAGCAATAATGTGTAATATATATATCCCTCTTTCACCCCGATTTGAAGTATGCTCAACCAAGAATTTGCATACTAATGGGTTAACAATCAATTACTTCCGAAGAATTCAAAAACGTAACTCTACATACCAAGCAATTCTTTACAATAACCATGAACAACTCAACAAGTCACCATATTTCACTCAATATAGGAAGAAAGATTACATATAAATCATATTTAAACAACAAGAATATGTTCTACTGAGAAATAATAAATTATTGCATAAAATTAATTTTCTGACTTATACCCCAAAGTCATTGATTGGCTTTAACATTATCAGCAATATACTACTCTGTCAAGAAAGTACCGGGAATTTTCAATTAAAACAACATTTTTACATTTAATCGTTAAAATTTATTGGGTCGCCTTCAAAATAGGCTCCATTTGCTCCAATACATCTATGCCAACGGCACTTCCAATTATCGAAACATTTTTTATAGGCGCTTTCCGGGATGGACTTTAGCTCTCGCGCCAAATTTTGTTTTATGGCTTCAATCGACTCAAAACGGGTGCCACGAAGGGGCAATTTTAGTTTTGGGAAGAGGAAAAAGTCGCAGGGAGCCAAATCCGGCGAATACGGTGGTTGCTGAAGCACGTTTGTTGAGTTTTTGGCGAGAAAGTCAGTCACAATCGTAGCTCGGTGAGAAGGCGCGTTATCGTCTCAACGTAATCACCCATAGTAAAAATCGGCACGCACTCTGACATCGACTGACTCAAACAGCTGTTGCAAACACACTAGTTGACAGATCCCGCTCAAGCTTGGCATAGTAATTAAGGACAGTGGTACCAACCTAGGAAAAAAAATTTTACCTGCCTCATTGCCCCGCCAGATTTAAATCGATAATTCCCGGTACTTTCTTGACAGAATGTAATTAGAAACGAGGCGTGCCTAGTAGCGATGTAAACTTTAAAATCTTATGGCGCGATGTCAAGGGATATTGATATCAGACTGTTCTTTGATATTCGCCGAATGAATATTATATCTAAAATGTGAAGCTTGTTTTGATCCTACTATTTTATGAATGAATCATATGAAATAAGCTTTCATGCGTTAATACATTTTGTGCCATCTTAAAAAGTTAATGTAGCCTGAATTTTGTGAGGATCCCCTCAAATTGAGAATTAAACGGTAACACCAATTCTGAACAGATTGAATCCGCGATGAATTGTATTTATCCAGAAGAGAACCATATACAACATTATAATAATCAAAACATGACAATACAAGTTGATTGCACAGCATCATTCTCAAACTTCTGTTCAGAAAGTTCCGTAAGTGGCACATTAATGCTCTTTTAACTCAGCTGAAAACATAGTTTGAAAATTTCAGTTGGCTATCAGCAAACAAACCAAGGATTCTCACAATTTCCTGAGGCCATAGAGGTGTACTCATAATCGTAATAACCGTGAAATTAGCTTTGGAATTAGCAGATTTTTTACCAAAAGAAATGAAGAGAATTTGTTGGGTTTGATATGGACGTTGTGATTCCTAGCGCATTGTATAATCGAATTCAGACGAATCCCGAAGTAAATTAGCTGTCATAAGCCAATAAATGATATCAGCAATGCATGATGGAATTAACAAAATCCACTTTGTAAATGAGAAAAAGGGGATGACCCAATATTCATTCTTGAGACAAGCCTTTCTTCATTAGGATACGTGATGATTATTCTTCTTAATTTTAACATACTGTCTTCTGCTTTTCAACAAAGATGTGAAAAATTTTAGAGATATTTTGTAAGTCCATAATATATTAATTTGACTCAGTGACGTCTATGCTTGATGGTATCACAGGCCTTAGAGAAATCTAAAGAAAATTGACCAGTAACATAACCACAATCCCAATTTACTAGTTATCAATTATGTGAGCGAGTCAACCTCTGAAACCAGATTGGGATGATGGTATGTTATTGAAAGACAAGTGGTCATCGTGGAGTTCTTTGTAAACCCATTTTTCGAGAAATAATAAGCCTGCTAATTGGTCAAAGGTCACTATTGGATCTTGGTTTAGTAACTTTCGGTAACCAAGACACTACTGCAGTTCTCCAAGCTGCAGGAGGCTAACCGATTTCAAAAGAAGCATTAATGATATGTTATTGGCAACAGCACGTCTCACAGTCTGATCATAAATGTAGAAATAATTTGAAAATCCCAAAAATTTCACATTCACTTAGAATCTTCAAGCTCTGCTATTATAAAATAAAATAGATATATGTGTTGAATTCTGACATTTTATCAGTAATTATATTCTGTAGAATACCGGGTGATTCAATGAGAGTTCAGGTATTTGTACGATTTACTGTGACTAAGGTAATCACTCACAAATTGGCAACGTTGTTCTCACCTGCACAGGGGTCCCGGTCGTGGTCCGTAAGCAGCCGGCTGGACGGTGAAAACAGACTCTGGAGAACGCAGCCTTCGGGAATCCCCTCTCGTGGCGGCCATCACGTATCTCCACATCGCGGGGCATCGCACGTTCTCGATATCCTGAAACACAAACAAACAATCTCGGCTCAGTCGTGGAAATTGCCGCAATTGCTAAAGCTCGAGGCGAAGATGGTAGGGACCTCTTAGCGCCCCGAGAAGATCAATTCGCCGTCTGTTTGTACGAAACTGTAGGGGGGCTGATTGCAGGATAGGGGATGCTTCGCATGCAGTTTTGGGTTCGAATTAAATTATTTATAAATGAATATTTTTTAGTGTGTTTTTAATGAGCAGTGCAAAAAATCGTCATGTACACTGTGGAAACCACTTATGGAATAAAATTATTTGTGTCCTTTCCTGATTTAAATGAACTATCATCAGGTATGGTCTATCATAAATAAAACCGGATGAAATTTCGAAAGTATTAAGAATACTTCAATAACAGGATGTAATTGATTTTAATACATTAAAATCAATGTTCCCCACTTCGTTCTCAGCCATAACACAGTATCGATAAAACTCGTACTCGTACTTTTGTGAAGTGTGGGTTGAAATATTCCGCATTTCTGTAGCTATCCTTTCTTTGAGGCCTGCGATACTCGTCGGCAGTGCATAAACTTTGTTCTTGCAATAACCCCACAGACAAAATACAACAGCGTAAGGTCTGGCGATTTAGCTGGCTACTTAATAGTACCTCTTCGTCCAATCCATCTATTGCAGAAGATTGTATTCGAGTAAATTCTGACCCTTGAAGCATTTTTGGGTGGGGCTGCATCCTGCTGGAACCATACATTTTCATTCGGCAGGCTTAGATCTATTGCATTGGCAATTAAGTTGATTAACGCAGGAGTAACTTCGTCTCTAATCAAACTCAAATATTTTTCAGCTGCCAAAGTTGTCACCCGCCAAAACGTTCGCCTTTTGAGGACACTGATGCTTATGCTTATATGTTCCATGCATCCAATGAGGATTCTCCACTGAGCAATATCTACAATTTTATCGGTTTACCTCCTCGTAATGTGAATGTTGATTCATCAGAAAAAAGGATTATACCAACAGCTATTTCATTTCTGTTCAGTTTACTCATCATTATTTCGCAGAAATTCTACGACCTGAATCATCTTTTGTTAGCTCTGCACAAAAGTTATTTTATATGAATGCAGTTTTTCTTTCTGTAGACACCTTATGACAGCTATACTATTTACATTATTCACACTGGCAATTTGACGTGCACTTATCGTTGGAACCTCTGCAACATCTAACAAAATATTCGATAATAATAATTAATAAATTATTAATTTCATTATTTCACTCGGTATTATACATAATAGGTATTAGTTGAAACTAGATTGTTAAGAAGCTTCGAAAAATATAGAATCATCCAGGGTGTTTCATTTAAAATGAAGAGGATGGACTGTGCTGGTCTTGCGCGAATGTATACACAGGATGTTTCACGAATGATTATACAGACTTTAAGGACAGATACTGAACATTTTGGTGAGTCTTAATCAGTGCGCGAAATATGTCCTAACTGTATTAATTTAAGAGATACAGGATGTTCCATGTATTTTATCAAAAATTTTCAATCAGCATAACTCTTGAAAACCTGCATGGATCTTCATGAAAATTTGAGGGGAATGAGTATAGGCCATTGCCTAATATTAGCACCTTATCACTCGTCGATAACGCAGGTCCGGACTGAGAAAATTATATTCTTTTTCCCACATCTTGTAAAACACCCTGTGCATCGAATTTTCGAAAAAATGAAATTATCCTCGAAATCTACAATGAATACTTATTCAAACAAGCTCATTTGAAATAATGGCATACTTCGCATCAATATTTTGTGAGCTATTGAAGATCTGGAATTTTCGATTCATAGACACACGCATACAAAACGAAATAATTTTCGACATCTTATTTACACTTTCGCAAATAAATTCTTTTGTTCCCCTTTCCCCATCAATTTTCGTATGTGATTTGTCCTCGAAAATTTCCCTATTTCTTTTTGACACCCTCTAGCTCTTGTATTGAATGTTCTGCTGCTTTCATTAGCCTTTCTTTCTGATCCACTATTTATCTTCTCCCATACTGCTTGAATCGATCTGAAGCTTAAGATATCATTTATTTTCAGTGCTATGTGAAATATCACAGAAGAAATTCGTTTACTCTGAATTCATCTAATTTCAAAATCTAAGTGGCTAATGCTGAGAATTTTGACATTTCAAACCATTGTCGGGTAATTATTGAAATAGAAAAATACGCAAGTTGTAGATTGTTGTGTTTTCATAAAATTTTCATTAAGAGAATTATCGAAATACCGTCATTTACGAATACTGAGTAATGAGTATACTGATATGTTGTTAGTTTATGGATTTTGTAACTGCAATCGTCGTGAAGCTGCTAGGGAATATCGAAGGCTATATACGGATCGTCGAATTCCTAACCACCAAACATTCGAATGTTAATCGCTCGCTTCGTGAAACTGGACACTTTCCGTCACGTGAATTCTACCAGAATAGTTATTGGCTATTTGAGGAAGGCCTCTTTTCCAAGTGACTACCAAGCAGTCTCCACAGTCCACCCCTAGAGGTAGAAAGTGTGATAAGGATTACGCCATATCATCGCGCGTGGCGAGAACCCCTCCGAAGAGATGAACCCACCAGCTTCCAGTTTGGGTCCCGACTCGAAAGCCAGAACCGTCTGACTGGTAGCAGCGAAGCACTATCCAACCTCTACTGGCTCAGCAGGTCAGTACCCGAGTTGGTTTGAGACGCAACTCATCCGCCAGATGGAATTCTTATCCATCCACCCGAACGCAGTCCCATGAACTAAGATAAACTCAAGATTGACGACTACAATTGATCCTGGTACGAGCACCGTCTAGCGGACTATACGTCCTGACCCACCGAACCCATGTGAAGTCATTTGATTGATCCTGGCGTCAAGCACTAATGGTGGAGCCATTTCGTTGAGATCCACAAACCCTAAATAGTTACGCACAGATCCAGGGGCCAGGATAGGCCGGTCGAACCGTCAAGTCCCGTTAAACCCCGAGTCGTTTCATGAGAATATCCCGAAAATGGGGGTCTGCGAACAGATAAATGAAATACCCCCCTAGTCCAGCATGCGGACTTTCAACCACTGCCCCCTCGAGTCCAACACCAATTGTGGTGGCCAGGTGGTACAAGTAACACCTGTGGGCAAGACCACCCCTTCGAGGTAACGCAGTATGCTACATAACGCACTCGGCCATTACACAGAATCCGAAGATTTATACTGCGATAGGGTAGAGTACGCTAGTTTTAAGGGAGAAGCCCTGTGCTGCGACAGACTCCCTTGTCACTGAGTTAATCAACCGACTCAGCCCTCCATTTCACCTGAGTAAAACTAGGGCCCCATTCGGAGATCTTCCACCATACAGGTCCAGTGACTGGCGCGAAATGGCATTACGTTAGACACCAAGACTTAACCCTCCAATTCGCCGGGACGAATCTAGGGTCGTAGTCAAGAGAGCGCCCCCATCACGTTAAGATCTAATGCCTGGGGGGCGTAACACCTATGTCAGTAAGTCAACGAGAAAGAGCAAGTTCGATGGTAAACTATGAAGAGATAATAGAAGCTGTCCAAGAAAATCCCTCAACCAGCACTCGCCGTCTTGGTTCAGTTTTAGGTTTGCCACATTGTCAGGTCTGGCGAGTTCTGCACCGTGAAAAGTGGCATCCATTTCATTTACAATCCGTCTACACCTTGGAGTCTGGCGATGAACTACCGAGGATGCGATTTTGCAGATGGGTTTTGCGGAACCAGCGCGCTATCTTCAGAACGCTCTTTACTGATGAAGCGACCTTCACAAAAGATGGCATATTGAATGTTCGCAATGCACATATTTGGTCCAGAAAAAATCCGAAAGTGACTAGGAAACGCAATTCACAACATCGTTTTTCAGTCAATATTTGGTGTGAAATTTACAATAATCGCCTAATTGGACCATATATTCTTCCACACAGGCTGAATGGAGTGACATATCCACAATTTTTAATCGAGCATTCGCTAGGGGTCTTGAATGATGGAAGCAATATTCCAAGAGGAATGTACTTCCAACATGATGGAGCTCCAGCATATTTTGCCCGTGAAATTTTAGCGCATTTGAATGAAGTCCTCGTGACTGGCCTGCAAGATCCCCAGATCTTACATGCTTGGATTATTTTCTCTGGGGCATTTAAAAAATGAAGATTACTCTGAAGAAATCATAGACACGGAGCATCTGATTAATCGTATTCAAGATGCATTTGAAGCAATACGAAATCGACCGGAAATTTTGAAGAAAATTGTAGCTCATTTGATCACAAGAGCTAGAAAATGTTAAGAAGAGAAGAAGAGGGGGTATTTTCTAAAACAAGTTATAATTTTTTCTTTTATTTATTGTCAATTTTTTTCAGTTCCACACATGTTCATAAGATATATTTTATATGTTTATTATTAAGTCCATTTTATAATAGTCCAATTAAATGTTCAATATTAATTCGAGTTTTCGGTTAAATTTAGTTTTGGAAAAAATATTTGATGTTGCCCCTACATTCATGTATTGGATAGAATAAGATGCAACACAATACCTAAATCATGTTGCTGAGAATTTTAATCGATTCAATATGAATAGACGCATAATTGGCAGATTCACAGATCCGTGTTTACTATAAATTGAAAATTCCTAATATTCAATAGTTCATAAAATGATGATGCGAAGTGTGCCATTGTTCCTAATAGGCTTGTTTGAAAAATTGTTTATTGTAGATTCTGAAAAGATTTTCGTTTTTTGAAAATTGTATGTACAGAGTGTTTTTCAAGATGTGGGATAAAGAATGTAATTTTCTCAGTCTGAACCTGTGCTATCGATAAGTCATCATGGGCAAATACTTGGCATTGGCCTATACTCATTCCCTCAAGTTTTCATGAAGATCCATGCAGGTGTTCAAGAGATATACCTATTGAAAGTTTTTGATAAAATACATAAAACATCCTGTACCTCTTAAACGACTATTGCTAGGAAGTATTTCGAGCATTGATTCAGATTCACCAAAATGTCCTGCATCTGCCCTGAAAATTGTGCAATCAATCGTGAAACACCCGGTATATGTAATACATTAATACATTATTATCCTGGTGGCAGATCTAGAAAATTTCTTTTTCACCTAAACAGGAGTCGAACCAGCACCTCCCGGTCACGAGCTCAATGCTCTCCCACTGAGCTGTCCCTACATGTATGAATGATTTATGTATAAGTATATATTTTGATTTATTTTCAGAAGTTATAATCATTAAATATAATTTTTTGAAATTAAATATGTAGAAGGCTAATATTAAAATATTTAAACAATTTTATATACCTTCTATCAAGAATAAACCTCTATTCATGTTATTTTATTCATAATTTATAATTATTTAATATAATTTTTTGAAATTAAATATGTAGAAGGCTAATATTAAAATATTTGAATAATTTCATATACCCTCTATCAAGTATTAACCTTCATTTATGTTATTTTATTCATAATATATAATTATTTAGTTTCCTTAACATTCTTTATACAGATAGTCCTTGTGCTATAACAGAGGCCGTTCAATTGTCTTTCAATCTTTTAGATCAAGGGTAAACCACAGAATTATTTATTTGTAAGATAACCTTACACTATATTTGAATTTTTAGGTACTCATTTACCAGAAGTTTCTTAATTTATGAAGGGTGAGTTGTTATATTTTATTGAATATGAATTATTTGAATACTGATGAAGCAAAGTCTCTCTTAAAACTTGTTTGTCAGTAATGTTTTTACATATCTTGAGATTTTATAGAAAGAAACTTAGTTAGATATCCAATAATATTGAATATTCTAAGTGAGATAGTTTTATGATGAACTTCTTAAGATTATGTTGAACATTTTCGAAAGATATTTGTTTCCATAAGATAAATCAGCAGAAACAAAATTTTATCTATTCAAAATATTTGATTTATAGAATTTTGGTTAACAATTTTTATTTATTGGATTTTGTTATATCATTTGGATGTCTTATAATAAATGTTTATTTTATATGTCGTTTGATATAAGTGGTAATTATATGACATTATTTCAATTTAATTTCTGAAGTTATAATTATTAAATATAATATTTTGAAATTAAATATGTAGAAGGCTAATATTGAAATATTTAAATAAGATAAATTTTTCTTCTTCACATGAGATATGTTTACTTTTTTACTGAATTTAACTAAACATTCCGGCCTGAGTTCAGATTTTCACTGAGCTATTGTCAGAAAATGTAT
The DNA here is from genome assembly GCA_034642435.1 of Megalocaria dilatata. NCBI lineage: Eukaryota > Metazoa > Arthropoda > Insecta > Coleoptera > Coccinellidae > Megalocaria > Megalocaria dilatata. Next base: position 86,509,981 of record CM067854.1, read on the forward strand.
TGTTTTTTAAATACCAAAAATTCGACGCTCATACTCTACTACCGGCTCTCAGAATAAACGCGAAAAGAACTGAAAAGTTTAAATAATCTTTATAAGCTGACTAATATATCACATTACTGCTGTTTTGAGACCAAGCAAATTGTGTTGTATTGGAAACCATGTTTTTGCCCGCTTGTTCCAGGGAACAAGTATTTTTTTTCAAAAACCAAATATTCGGCGCTTATACTCTACGGCTGGCTCTCAGAATTAACGTGAAAAGGCCTGAAAAATTGGAATCATTTTCATATGCTGATAAATTTATCATAATACTGCTATTGTGAGACCAAGAGAATTGTAATTATAGCAAATCTTGTTTTTGCGCGCTTGTTCCAGGGAACAGCATACTATCGTTTCGCCCAAATATCTGTAATTTCAGATTTTTGAGCCGAAAATGACCTTAAACGAACGATAAAGATTCTGAGGTCAGAACAAATTCTGTCCGGCGGGAAAATATGGGGTCTAACTATCTCTGCCAAGCTCATTACGGGGTAAAATCGGTTTAATGGTTTCGCAGTTATTCCAGTTTGAAAAGTGTTCATATTTTTCACAATATGTTCGTAACTACTGATTCGACCGATCTGACATTCGACGGTTGGAAATAGAATCATAGAGCGAATGTTCGTGAGGATCGTATAATTATAAGTTCAAGTTGTGAGCGAATCACCTTGAACGCCTTTCAAACGGAAAAAGATGAAGACTTGAAACTTCTGAAGTAGTTTCGGGGCCTAAATATCTGGATTCTGCTTAAATTCGTTGTCGGGAAAAATAAGTTTAATGGTTTGGCAGTTATTCACATTTGATATTTTCTCTTATTTTTATTAATATTATACAAACTTCAGATCCGATTGATCTGAAATCCGTGAATAAGAGGATAATGATGATGTTTCTGTGAAATTTTGTGAGGATATTATGATTATGAAATGAAAAAAAAAACAAAATTTCGTGTCTGGATTGAGCATTGAGCGGTAGAGAAGCCATAGGAACCACTATCCAGTTAATTAGCACCTAGTTGTAAAATAACGACACAAAGACTAATAATAATAATAATATTTCTTTATTTCAAATAAGGTTCACCAAGATGACAATATGAAATTAAATATAATAGTTTCTTAAAATTAAACATAATCAACTGAATTTAGCATTGAAAAAATCTCCGAGTTCATAAGGTTCAAGATTTATTATCCATGATTTTATTCTATTTTTAAAAATGTTTGGGCTACTTATATTCTTTAAACTATTAGGTAAAGGATTGAAAATTCTTGTACAGCTATATGCAGGATGTTGCCACTGGAGTCGCCCAATATAATAATTTCTCTAGATGTTCCAGTTTTTCCTATATCCTGGTGCAGTTGTTGCAGGAGTATGTCTTTTTCATGTACTGATTCATCGTTATTTAAAGCATAGACGCCCAATACTTTAATTCTATATCCATTCAATATAATATGTATCTTAATGAGTGTTTCACTGATGGGGTCCCAATTAGATATCAACTTCCTGTATCTTTTATGAACCAGAATCGTCACTCCACGTGTTGCCCGCTGTTCTTTGGGCATTCCACTATAAAGATGATCATAGTCACCCCGGCTCTCCGACCCTCTGCTCTTCTTCTTTGTCTCCGTCAAGACGGCGACATCGACCCTCAAGTACTTTCGCTCATTCACAACTTCATTTACTTTCGAAGATAAATACTGTACGTTCCACGGTCCACAAATCGTTGTCCTTTTTCTAAGCTTATTTCGTCGTCAATGTAAATCAATCCGTTCTCGAGGCATTTGATCAGAATTTTTTTGTTCTTAGGTTTTTTTAAAGGCGATCAGGAGCAAGTGCAGTGCCCCAACCCCCAGTCTTGGAGGACCAGATATCACATCAAGTTAATTGATAAATGGGTAGCATTTCGCTCGGATATTTCTCGATACTATCTGATGTAACATCCTGAAGTTCTTATGATTATCGAAATTCTCAAAAAATAGATAGTTCTAGAAATACTTCGAAAGATTTTTTCACCTCTGATCCTACCTGTCATAAATTCTCAGTACTGCGTCGGGTATCCACATTTAAGTTAAAGTTGCCAAGATTTTCAAACGGGCATTTCGTTTCGATTATCAATTTTTATTTCAACATAGCTAAAATGAAAACTGTATTCTCAAACACCAAATGATTCACATTGAGTATTATTACGAACGAAACACATAAGTTATTGAGAATATTCTCAAAATCATAACATAGGTAGGTGTGAGAATATGGTTAATATAAAATGATCGAATTTTCCGAGACCGCTTCATATATGGATCAAATAGTTGAAAAGTAAAGAAAACAGGATTACATCTGTATTTAACCGATATTGATGTCACATATCATTGTTTACAAGCATTTCAAATATTGTATTTCACAAAAGAGCTGTTTTAGTGCACAGAGTGGCGATTTGGATAAGTCAGGATGAATTTCAATAAAAATGAGATGATGGATATGATTTTTATGTTAAAGCAGCGCCACAGAACCTATTTATTAACAAGTAGAACTTATGCTGCGGAATATCTTGAGAGAAGACATCCAAATGAATCGAGTTTTTGGAGACTTTTCAAAAGATTTGTACAGACAGGAAACGTGGAGTACAAAAAACAAGAAACGACAAGTCAGCCACAAGCGAAGACAAAGAGCTTGAGGTATTACTGACCATAACGGAAGATCCACACTCATGCCAGAGGAAGGTTGGTAAAGCATGTGTAGTAATAATAACAATAAACGCCTTTTATTGTACTCAAATAACAATGTTACAATAATATACAGTATATAAGAGAAAACAGAAGTTGTTCGTATACCCTGGAAAGGCGAAGTCTAGCTACTGCTATTCTCACTCAACCCCATCCAGGATCACATTAGCAGGCAAATTAAAGTCATAACTCAAAAATCAACAAACAACGGTGCATAAATCCCACAACTCATCTTGATTAAAAAAAAAGTCGGTGATGCATTATTATAATCTAAAGTTCCCAAAGACAGTCAACCCACCTCGCGATAACGAACATCACTCCTTTCTTGTGTTCACGTTTCTGTCCATTATAAATTGTCGCAACTTGAATTTGAACTTATTTATTTTAAAAACTTTGAAATGATCAAGTATTGAATTGTAAACTTTTACAACATTATAAATCAAGGATCTTTTGAACATGGCTGTGTTATATTGTGGTATAGTAAAAAAGCGCCGAGATCTCGTATATTTGCCATGAGCTGCAGTACGTTTTACGAATTTGCTTTCCAGCGTATGGGAAGCGTCTGGGGGTTTCAGCAATTTATGAACAAAATTCGAGAGATGGTACCTTCGACGGTATTCAGCCAGTTGCTTTCTGATATTAAATGCGATATATGGTCAAATTTTCGCAATCCATACATAACTCTGCAGCACGCATTTTGCACTCTCTGTATTCTGTACATGTCTTCAACAGTTAAACACGGTCCATGAAGAATATCGCAGTAATTAAAATGGGATAGAACAGGACTATCACACAACATTATTTTCAATGAAAAATTCAAGATATGTCTGTTACTATACATTCTGTCAAGAAAGTACCAGGAATTATCGATTTAAATCTGGCGGGGCAATGAGGCAGGTAAAATTTTTTTTCCTAGGTTGGTACCACTGTCCTTAATTACTATGCCAAGCTTGAGCGGGATCTGTCAACTAGTGTGTTTGCAACAGCTGATTAAGTCAGTCGATGTCAGAATGCGTGCCGATTTTTACTATGGGTGATTACGTTGAGCAAAGAATTTGTTTAAAGTTTTGTGTTGCAAATGAATTTTCGTGTGCCGATGCATTGAAAATGTTGCAAAAGGCCTTTGGTGATAATGCTCTATCGAAAACTCGTGCATATCAGTGGTACAGAGCCTTCAAGGACGGTCGTGAAGTGGTCGAAGACTTGCCTCGTTCCGGACGCCCATCGACGGCTTCGATCGAAGATAACGTCGATAAAATTAAGGAAAGGGTGCTGGAAAACCGTCGTACCACCTTGAGAGAGATAGCACATGATCTTAAGATATCCCACGAGTCCGCACGTACGATTTTGATTGATATTTTGGGCATGAGAAAGGTGGCCGCACGACTCGTACCGAAAGACCTGAATTTTCTTCAAAAACGTCATCGCGAACAGGTTGCTTCAGACATGCTGGATCGCTGTAATTCCGATTCTACATTCATGGAACGCATTATAACTGGTGATGAGACCTGGGTCTACGAGTACGATATGCAAACAAGCCAGCAATCATCGGAATGGGTGGCAAAAAATGAGCCGAAACCGAAAAAACCACGCCAAAGCCGCTAGAAAATGAAGGTGATGCTCATTGTTTTCTTCGATATCCGTGGCGTGGTGCACTACGAATTCGTTCCAGAGGGTCAGACGGTAAACAAGGAGTATTACCTAGGCGTTATGAAACGTTTGCGTGGGCGTATCCGTAAGAAGCGGCCAAATTTGTGGGCGAACAACTCATAGATTTTGCATGACGATAACGCGCCTTCTCACCGAGCTACGATTGTGACTGACTTTCTCGCCAAAAACTCAACAAACGTGCTTCAGCAACCACCGTATTCGCCGGATTTGGCTCCCTGCGACTTTTTCCTCTTCCCAAAACTAAAATTGCCCCTTCGTGGCACCCGTTTTGAGTCGATTGAAGCCATAAAACAAAATTCGGCGCGAGAGCTAAAGTCCATCCCGGAAAGCGCCTATAAAAAATGTTTCGATAATTGGAAGTGCCATTGGTATAGATGTATTGGAGCAAATGGAGCCTATTTTGAAGGCGACCCAATAAATTTTGACGATTAAATGTAAAAATGTTGTTTTAATTAAAAATTTCCGGTACTTTCTTAACAGAGTAGTATATTAATTTTAGTGCGCAAAATCCCCTCCTGATCATATTTTGCACATGTTCATGAAATCGGAGATCCTCGTTCACAATCAAGCCCAGATCCCTCGCAGTAGTAACAAAAGGAAGACTTAAACCGCCAACATTCAATCTCAAGGAATTTTTCACCATATCCCTCTTATCTATGATTGTTTCGGTCTTTACTTGACGGAAATTCATCTTGAAAATATGAATAAAAACAATATTCTCATTTCCGCTAATATTTTATTGACACTACGATCGTTACGTCATACCATGACTTCTTCAGGTGAGTATTACAAGATACTGAGTATACCGTGAACAAGAACTTCATTTTATAGTACATGGATGTAACAAAAATCGAAGAGGGGGTGAAGAGAGTTTTACAATACTTTTGGGAAACTGAAAAATGGTTCAAAAAAGATTCAACAAAGGGGAGTTACTTAATTCAGTTTGGTCATTCAATAATATTTTTCTTTTGTGATATCTATTAATTTCTAAAGTTTCTAATAAGTTTAATCTAAAACTTTTGTTTTCTAAGTGTAAAATTTCAAAGTTACTATTAAAACTATGTCCTGTGTCTAGAAGGTGCTCTGCGTAGGTTGAATTTCCCTTTTTGTTACAATAGCATTTTTCATGTTCCCTGAGTCTCGTCTGGAACGATCTTCCTGTCTGACCAACATATACGAAATGGCAAGTACCGCAAGTTAACTTATAAACACCTGATTTCTTGTTCTTAGATGATTTATCTTTATTATTTTTTATTAATTTTCCTAGGGAGTTATTCGTTTTATAAGAAATTCTAAAATTGTGATTCTTCTTTAAATATCTAGCTACCTTTTCTGTTTTTGGTCCCAAGTATGTCAACGAAATGTATTTACTTTCAATTGGATCATTATTAATGGGATATACTAATTTCAAGGCCAGCTTTAATTGTATTTTTAAGAAAAGATTCTCAATAATCGGGACGTTGAAACCGTTGTTCAACGCAATCTGTTTGATGATGTTATATTCTTTGTCAAAATTCTCACGTGACATGGGTATGTTGGCTAATCTATATAACATGCCCATACTCACAAAAATTAGCAGCATACAATAGCATGTTATATAGATTAGCCAACATACCCATGTCACGTGAGAATTTTGACAAAGAATATAACATCATCAAACAGATTGCGTTGAACAACGGTTTCAACGTCCCGATTATTGAGAATCTTTTCTTAAAAATACAATTAAAGCTGGCCTTGAAATTAGTATATCCCATTAATAATGATCCAATTGAAAGTAAATACATTTCGTTGACATACTTGGGACCAAAAACAGAAAAGGTAGCTAGATATTTAAAGAAGAATCACAATTTTAGAATTTCTTATAAAACGAATAACTCCCTAGGAAAATTAATAAAAAATAATAAAGATAAATCATCTAAGAACAAGAAATCAGGTGTTTATAAGTTAACTTGCGGTACTTGCCATTTCGTATATGTTGGTCAGACAGGAAGATCGTTCCAGACGAGACTCAGGGAACATGAAAAATGCTATTGTAACAAAAAGGGAAATTCAACCTACGCAGAGCACCTTCTAGACACAGGACATAGTTTTAATAGTAACTTTGAAATTTTACACTTAGAAAACAAAAGTTTTAGATTAAACTTATTAGAAACTTTAGAAATTAATAGATATCACAAAAGAAAAATATTATTGAATGACCAAACTGAATTAAGTAACTCCCCTTTGTTGAATCTTTTTTGAACCATTTTTCAGTTTCCCAAAAGTATTGTAAAACTCTCTTCACCCCCTCTTCGATTTTTGTTACATCCATGTACTATAAAATGAAATTCTTGTTCACGGTATACTCAGTATCTTGTAATACTCACCTGAAGAAGTCATGGTATGACGTAACGATCGTAGTGTCAATAAAATATTAGCGGAAATGAGAATATTGTTTTTATTCATATTTTCATATCCCTCTTAGCTCTGCTACCAAAGCACAGCAGTTTAGTTTTTTCAGAATTTAGACTTAAATTATGCTCGTGTGCTCGAATATTAATTTTTTCAAGGTAAGAGAAATAAAACTGAATATTGTCTGCATATGCCTGTGTGAAACAAAAGGAGGGAGCCGTTATAATCTCAATGGCGTACACAATGAATAAAAGTGGAAATAAAATAGCACCCTGAGGAACCCCCGATCTAATCGGAATGCTACCAGATACAGAGTTATTCACGCACACTCTCTGAGATCTGCCGGTGATAAAATAAACATTATATCGGGTGCTTTTTTTAGAGTGATAGAACTTTAAATTGAAATAAAACACATTTAAATTAAGAGTGAAGCCAAATTGTTTTTCATTTGAAAGATAATTTTGTGGCATTTATGTTTTAAAAATAATTTCTGGCATATGTCCACGACTAGCTCTTGGGAACCGCATTCGACCAGACCAATTTTGGACCAATTTTTCGAGTAATTCAGGCCTTATTTCATCAATAACACGTGTTATGTTGGCTTCCGAAGCGTCTATGATTTCTGGTTTATCAGCAAAAACCGATGTTTTGGACATAACCCCAAAAAAATAATCCAGTGGAGTTATGTCGCATGATCTTGAAGGCCAATTAATTGGACCATTTCTCGAAATAATGTTATCGCCAAATCTTCCTTTCAATAAATCAATTGTTACAATACCACCATCTTGTTGGATTCAAAACACTTCTGGGTCGATACCATTCAAATTTTGAAACAAATAGTCATTGATCATCGATCTGTAACGAGCATCATTCACTGTAACATTAGCTTCAGCATCGTTTTTGAAGGAATATGTATCGATGATGCCCCCAGCGTGTAAAGCACACTATACAGTGCATTTTTAAGGATGCAATGGAACCTACAGAACTTCTTGAGGATTGTTTACACTCCATATACGGTAATTTTGCTTGTTTACATAGCCGTGCAACCAGAAATGAGCTTCATCACATTAGTTCTTGAACTTGTTGGATCTTGTATGGGTGTAGACCAAGATCTTTACGCAAAACTTTCCATGTGGTGGACGCACAGAGTCCAACTTGTTGTGAACGTCGACGAATAGACAAATCTGGATTATCATTAAAACTATGACTTACAGCAGCGATATTTTCTTCTGTACGTACAGTTTTCTTTATCTTGTTGTTGCATGGAGTAGAGAAAATGTTGTCCGAAATCTATCGATAGTTCGACGAATAAGTTGCTCTGATGGACGATTATGTAAACCATAAATTTTCACGAAATGCTCTATGAGTTTGGCGATTAGAACACTGATTTTGGAAATGAATTTCAACATTCTGAAAACGTTGTTGCGGCGTGAGTCTTTCCATGATAATTTTTCAATGCTTACTGAAGAGAAATGTCAAAACAACATGGCTTCTATCTTCTGTCAAATCACAGTTATCCCTACAGAAAGTTCTATGACTCTAAAAATAACACCCGACAGCATCACGTCGAAACCATAGAATGCCAACTTTGCGATCAAAAATTCATGGTCCAACGTATCAAAGGCCCTAGAGAAGTCTAATAAAACCAAAACACTAGCGAGACTACCATAGAAATGATCAACAACCGACGCCAATGCCGTAGCCGCACTGAAACCCCTTCTAAAACCGCGTTGATAATCGGTAATAATTATTATTATTGGTGAAATAAGCCTAAATCTGACTAAAAAGAAGGTATTCGACAGCGTGGGCAGTATGCTTATGATTCTAAGATCATAAAAACCTGAGTTCTTTGTTCTTGAGATTGTTCTTTGTCAATGATATTCCAATTGCAGTCTTCCAAAGTGTGGGGATGTCACTGGTTTCAATTATAGAATTAATGATATGCATGATTATACAATCAATAGAGAAGCAGATTTTCAAAATTTTCAAGTTAATCAAGTCTGTTCCCTCAGCATTTATTCTTATAGAGTGTAAAATTGTGTTTTATTTCTTCGGAAGTTATCATAGAAAAGCTGAAACTATTTCTAGCATCGAAAATATTGTCTTGATAGAATTAGTGAGCGTTCAGTTCAAAGAATCCTCATAAAACATAAGGTTTACTCCTACCACATTCAGATGCACCAGGCGCTTTTGGTGATGATTTGCAAAACCGTCTGAATTTCTGCAATTAGACAAGTTCACAAATTGAATAGAATTCATTTTTATTTAATTCAGTTTTGTTCAGTTATTAAGCGACTTTCCACAATTCTGGCTTTGTCAATAGGCATAATTTCCATTAGTATTCAAAAGAAAATCCGAGAATAATAATAGAAGTTGACCATCAACACAAGTGGTCATTAAATGTTTTCGGAGGAGCTATCGACAATCATGTAATAGGTCCTCATTTTTTCGATGGACATATCAACGATGTTGCTTTTTCGGATTTTCTTCAGAACATTCTGCCTGGATTATTTGCAGTGCTACCTTCGCAAATAAGGTGGTTGCAGCATGATGGAATATCCGCTCATTATTCTCGTCATGTGAGAGAATTTCTGGATAACCAGTTCCCCAATTGATAGATTGGTAGGGACGGACCGACATAATGGCCTGCTACATAACCAGATCTCAACAAATTAGATTTTTTTCTGTAGGGATACATAAAGGGAATCTCATACGATAATGCTCAAATAACAGCTTTCAATATACGGGAGAGAATAGTTAATGCTTTTCGAAGCCTTAATCCAGTCATGCTAACGAGGGTTAGTAGATCGATTCAGGATCGGATTGATTTATGTTCGAGAGATGACACTTCGAACATCTCATCAAGCCTTAAAATTAATTTCATTATATTTTTCGTTATTTTTACTCAATAAACATCATTTAGTGGTCTCAGATAGTTTTCTTAAGATTTGTAGACCCCGCTCATTACAAGTAGGTATCCCATTTCGACTTATGATTTTTTAACGACACATGAAGTATTCAAATCGGTGATTTTCTTATTTACTTTATAGAAGAAATTTACCTTGTTGGAATTCTAATTGTTTTTTGGAGATATAATGTATATTTTTGAGAGATTTTTGAAGTAACTTAATCAAATATATTGAATATTTCAAATAAATTATATTTTCTGAGAAGACCTTGAAATTATGTTTTATTTTTCTGAAAAGAAATCAGTTTTCATAATTGTAAGATCAGAAAAAAAATTTTGCCTCATTCAAATATTTATTCTTCAATTTTAATTGACAATTTATATTTGTTGGGTTATTTATTCCATATGATATTTTATTTTGAGTTTTGATTTAATGCTTCTATTGAATATAAGCTGTGCTTGTAAGACATTAATTTAATTCTAAAACAAATTTTTTGAATTAAAATTATGGGAGACTAACAGATTAAATCTATTTTGATATTCGAAAGTTTTAAATCTTTTAGCGGAGTGCTGTGCGCTCAACTTTTTCAGATGTTTACTGAATAAGATCTGAGAGAAAAATATTTCTAAGATTTTACGTTTCAATAGAGATGGTCAAGGTCATTGAAAATTCATGAAAATATACAGGGCAATTCATTTAAAAAATCACCAGTTAGTGCAATATATATTTTTTGGAACAGCATGTATATTGGAAAATAATTTTTTGAGATGCAGAAATAGAAATAAAGTAATTCTGTGTTCGAACAAAATTTCTAAGATGTCTGGTTCGGCAGCTATGGAAGAAGTAGGCGCACTACTGCAGGACCCTGTATAAGGTAAGGAAAAAAATCCTTTATTTCTGCGTGAACTTCAAGACCTTTTTTGGCATGTTTTGGATTGTTCGATTTGGGTCAAATACGCACCGTTTAATTCTTTAATTAATTGTCGCCATTTTGAGTGTCCTGATGAAACACAACACCTATTTTGTTGGTCAATTCTTACCATTTCTAGCCAATCGCTACCTTCAAACCGTCCAGTTGTTGACAGTAGAGATAAGAATTTAGTGTTTGATCACATGGAAGCCACTCATAATAAATTATTCCTTTCCGATCACACCAAAAGCACCATTCACAATTTCAGCAGCATAGCTTGCATTTTCGCCTTCATCAATTGAAAACAGTTAAATGTTATTTCACCTTTGTTGACTTCCATATTCAAATTGTTGTAACTCACAACTGATTGGACCAAACAAAAAACAGCACAAGAAAGTTCTTGATGTGAAACTTCACCTTGACAACGAGCATTAATCTGAAATAGTTTGATGGTTATCCTAAGAGATATCGGTCACTAGAGCCATCTACCGACAAAATAATGGATTTTTCTTTCCTCAACCTATTATACATTTGCAGGTTCTAAATGAATACTTTGGAATATTGAAAAGTTTAAAAAACGGATTATTTATCTTCACGAAATTATGCATGAGTCTTCGTGTCGTTATTTCGTATCTAAATACTAAATTGAATCCGTTCTGATTTCTTCTTTCTAAAATATTCTAAAAGCCAAATGTGTAATCGGATTTCTTGTTTCGAAAAACAGCAAAAGGTTTAAATTTTAATTACTACGGAACTACTGGACCGATTTTTCTCATTAACGAACTCAACCGAGATATTAAGGTCCTAAACCTAATCTGGAGTTTCAGGTCTTTAGTTGTTTTGGTTCAAATTTTAGAATGTTTACTGCATTTCTACAAAAGGATAACACGTTCCTTAAAACAAATGCGAAAAATAGAAAGTTTTGGGTGCATTCACGAATATGAGTTCGGAATATTCCTTTCGTCCATTTTGAAACGGCGACAAAAAAAATGGAACTTCAGTTATTGTTAGATGCTATTTGTTCAACTCACGTTCGTGCATACACATACAAGCGTCATCTATGGCTTCTGTTGTCTTTATTATATTTATTCAACTCATAAATTATTTTTTAGTTAGTTTCGTGATCTGGATCTGAATAAACATTGTATTGTTACATAAATGCATGTCGAAGCTTTTGATGATAAGTCAATAGTTACATAATTTTTCGTTCGATTTCCGGTATACCTGCCAGTTTCAATAAAACTTGCCCTAATTCAAACTACTACATGTTCTACATATAATACCTTTAATATAAGCATATTTATCGAGTATCAGCCACATGAGCATACATTCCGATGTTGTCTTTATCAACATCAACAAATGAACATGTCCAATATGAAATTATATTTTTAGATATCCTCAATCGGTCGACTTCTCTTGAAGTATCGCGAGTTGAAATCATCTATCAACGACTTCTAAATTCGAATAAATCCAGGAAAATGAGGACGCTACTGACCAGGAAAAAATTCATTTGAAATTCTTTCTGACCCCGTTAGGATTTTCAGTTACGAGGTCATTAAATTTAGAAAAGGTGTGAGCATAATATGAAAATCTCCTTTGTTACGTCATATTCTACTCAAATATTTGAATATGTTTTGTTCCTGGTTGAATATGAATGAGAACTTTGATCATAAAATATTTTATAGTTCCGCATTTATGAAATGAAAAACTGCCAAAGAAAGTTTTTTCCTGATTTAGATTTACTTATCGGGATTGGTATATATTCTATATACATTCTGTCAAGAAAGTACCCGGAATTATCGATTTAAATCTGGCGGGGCAATGAGGCAGGTAAAATTTTTTTTCCTAGGTTGGTACCACTGTCCTTAATTACTATGCCAAGCTTGAGCGGATGTCAGAGTGCGTGCCGATTTTTACTATGGGTGATTACGTTGAGCAAAGAATTTGTTTAAAGTTTTGTGTTGCAAATGAATTTTCGTGTGCCGATGCATTGAAAATGTTGCAAAAGGCCTTTGGTGATAATGCTCTATCGAAAACTCGTGCATATCAGTGGTACAGAGCCTTCAAGGACGGTCGTGAAGTGGTCGAAGACTTGCCGAAGATAACGTCGATAAAATTAAGGAAAGGGTGCTGGAAAACCGTCGTACCAGCCTGAGAGAGATAGCACATGATCTTAAGATATCCCACGAGTCCGCACGTACGATTTTGATTGATATTTTGGGCATGAGAAAGGTGGCCGCACGACTCGTACCGAAAGACCTGAATTTTACATTCATGGAACGCATTATAACTGGTGATGAGACCTGGGTCTACGAGTACGATATGCAAACAAGCCAGCAATCATCGGAATGGGTGGCAAAAAATGAGCCGAAACCGAAAAAACCACGCCAAAGCCGCTCGAAAATTAAGGTGATGCTCATTGTTTTCTTCGATATCCGTGGCGTGGTGCACTACGAATTCGTTCCAGAGGCTCAGACGGTAAACAAGAAGTATTACCTAGGCGTTATGAAACGTTTGCGTGAGCGTATCCGTAAGAAGCGGCCAAATTTGTGGGCGAACAACTCATGGATTTTGCATGACGATAACGCGCCTTCTCACCGAGCTACGATTGTGACTGACTTTCTCGCCAAAAACTCAACAAACGTGCTTCAGCAACCACCGTATTTGCCGGATTTGGCTCCCTGCGACTTTTTCCTCTTTCCGAAACTAAAATTGCCCCTTCGTGGCACCCGTTTTGAGTCGATTGAAGCCATAAAACAAAATTCGGCGCGAGAGCTAAAGTCCATCCCGGAAAGCGCCTATAAAAAATGTTTCGATAATTGGAAGTGCCGTTGGCATAGATGTATTGGAGCAAATGGAGCCTATTTTGAAGGCGACCCAATAAATGTTGACGATTAAATGTAAAAATGTTGTTTTAATTGAAAATTCCCGGTACTTTCTTGACAGGGTAGTATACTTGCAGGTTTCTTACATTTGTTTTAAAGGGTGAGCCATTTGAAATTTGCATTTTTGACCTTCTATAAATAAAAAACTAAGCAATGCATTTTTTTTGCGAAAACTGCGCTTAGGGCGCGTAATAAATTTTAAAAAAATATCTAGAACGTTACCAAAGTTTTAATGAAAAAACAATTTTTTTCTTGAAATTTTAACACCCTGTGGCTCAAAGGTTAAGAGGTTTAGGACATATAAAATTTTCACCTTAAAATAACCCAAGGATTCACACCCTTAAGGATCAGCATCCAATTATGCGTGCTTGTCCATTTCCCTTGAAAATTTGGAAATTTTGAATTACTTTTCAAAGAAGCTGCATACGATGAATAATAACAGCGAAACCATTGGACTGATTTTACCCAACTCAATTGAGAATTTCAGGCTACAAACCTCCTCCGAGGGTTTCAAGTTTCTATTTCTTTTGTTTCGAAGGTCATAGTGTCTAAGAAGGCCGTCAACGCTGATCCAATCTCAATTTTTATTTATTAAAGAAACTTCTAAGCTCACGAATCTGACGACCTTTCGTACAAATATGCCCTTTGTTATTCTTCTTTTGAATACCGAATTTTATATGGATAAAATCTGTAGGTTCGAAAATATTTTCAGAAGTGAATAACTGCGAAACCATTTTTGCCCATTAACAAATTAAGTCGAGATATTCAGACCCCAAACCTTCCCTAAAAGTTATAGTGTGTTCGCGGACGATACGACCGGATAGAATTACATTTGATCTTAGATGGCTTAAGACAATTTTCGGCTCAAAATTCTAAAATTACAGACATTTGGGGAAACGAGATCAAGCCTTGGAGCAAGTGCGTAAAAATATTTTGATTTTATTTCGATTTATTTTATATTTTTCGAGATACTGAGGTCTCGTCCGAGTGTATTTCCAGATCTATCAGGACGATTTTGCTCATTTAAATCTTTTTCTTGAAATAAAATCTCGAATATTCATTATTAAAAACAAAATTATGGAAATTAATGTTTCACACTCTGAAAAACTAAAAGTTACCATTCTTTTGGTTGAGTGAGAGTTCGATTCTTTGTTTCTGCAGTGCTAAGATATTATTTCATCATCAGACAACTCAGAACTTAAAAAGCAACAAGGGGTTCAAAGTATTATTCCGCATACTAGGGAGAAATGATAAAATATCATAACCATATGAAAAGTGATTATGTATCTTCTTGTCCTATTTGCTACCTAACACTGCATAAATCCTTTGAATTCAATTTACATTACGTTGCGATGTTTTATCACACATTTAAGCGCTCAATCTAATTATGTATCCCTCATTATTTGTCGTCTCGTAACATTTACATTCGAAAATCATCAAGACAATTTGAAATTTAACTTTGTATATGTTTTAATTCTGTGGCAGAGTCCATTTGAAACACATATTTCTAAAATTCTTCTCTGTGAAATTGAGATATCAAAAGTATTGAATTTTTCTATATATCTCTTTATTTCTTGTCAATTTTGGATACCAAAAAATTGAAAATAGTGAATAATCGAACAAAAGGTAATATCATAAGTATTAAGTACCACTTTGCAGAGGTTTTTTGAAAATTAAGCACTGAAAATTTGCTCTGAAGATAAATTTTGAACAAAAAACAAGAGAAAATTGCATTGAATCTAGTTTACCCCTTTACAAATATTTGACTAAAAATTATATTTCTATTCCTTTCGTAAATGACATATAAAATATTGCCTAATATTTTAGAATAAAATTAGATTCAAATGTAGCTTTTAGCACGGTTAATTATTTGGAAATTCATGTAAGAAATAACAAATATATGCAATATTGTAAATATGGAGTTTAGGAGTGGACTTGAAATGATTGCCAAATGATGTCTATTGTTCAAAGAGGTAGATCCTTAAAGAAAAAACTCATGAACACCAAAAGAGTTATACTACAGCCATCTTGCACTCAACATATGCCAGTCATGTCCAAAGATTTTGGACATTATTGTAACAATAACTATAAATCATCCATAATAAAATTAAAAGTACTAGACTCACACTTTTCAAGGGAGTAGAAATTAGTAGGTACAAGAAGCTTAAAATTCTTCTGAACGACTAAAGAGATGTCGCCGTATATTCTTTATTGAATATTTTTACTTAGTGAGGATCTTCTGGTAATTAGCCTCCATATATTTTATGGTTATTTGTATCCCTTTTTGGTATATTTTCCCCGTCGTTATTTCCGAAAATTAATGGTTATTTGTATCCCTTTTCTGAATATGTTTTCTTATTAATTCATCTCACGATTATTATTTATTTATATTTCCTCTTTTTCTCCAAGATTTAATAGCTATATATGAAGTGAACGTGTGATTTGTAGTCAGTTCAAAATTTTGACCTGAAGAAGCAACAGTGTTGACGAAACAAGTGTTGTAAATTAATAAATTGTGGAAATATTCTTTGTTACTTCGTCCGGATATTCACTGAAAGCAAGTAAAATACTACATTTTCAAAGGAAGTAACTTGCATAAATTTAACGGGAATTAAAACCTTGTAAGACCGAGTAACCTTCAGAATTTGCATCCAATAATGCCAAGGTTAGCTCATAATGTGCAGAAGGAAATTTATACCTCAAGAGATTACGTTCAATTAACTAAGTAAAACATGCGATATCAACCAACCCACGGTTTAAAAAGTCCGTCTTCCGAGTAATTTAATTAGGACTGGAGGTGGAAATTTTCGAAGTTTTAATTCGTTACTCACGATTCGGGATGCTGAGCGGGAATGGATTCAGCATTGGAATTATAACGCTCTACCAAGGGATGAGTTGAAATTCACTAAGTGTGATTTGAAAATCAAGTTCCTGTTCCGTCAATGATTTTAAAATAAGGCCTGATGATGAACTGAGATTTTTCACTGCCCGCAGGGGGATTCTACAAACCCAACTCTCCACAAGAGGGGTATGATTTTGGAGTGTTTATTTGTTATATATATTTTTTCCCGTCATAGTTTAGTTATTGTCTAATCTCAACCGGACAAAGAAATTGTCAAGATCAAAATGGTGCTCAGAATGTTTGCAGAAATTTTTCTGTCTGTACCTGTGGTAGATAAGATGACTTCCTTTTGGAAAGCAAAGACCAAAGCGGAGTTCCAATAGAGTTTGTAGTGTGCATTTAGTATAAGGCAAGATGAAGTCATGCTGTATTGTTTCAAGTGCCTGGGAACTCATTCGACAGCGATCGTTTGATATGTCAAATTTGGCAATATTTTTTTGGTACATTCTTTGGGCATCACTTGGTCTTGTATTACCAGAAGTCAACCTTCTCTTTCCGGGAAGAGACAGCGTGCTATCAGGTAAATTAAAAGATTCTTTCTATTAATTTCTTCTGTTTTTCAGGCAACTAGGGTATCATCCGTGTAGGGCTTTAGAACTCCATTCCTCACTGAGTTCCTCCATTGTGCGGTCAGTTTGTTGGAGAGCTAGCCTCGGTAATTTCAGGAGCGAGATATCGCGATCCGCCTCACGAATCGCTTGAAAAAAGATGAGTTCATTTTAGAAAGTAATTCCTCAGATATGTTTTCTTGGTGAATTTTCTCCAAGGTTGAGTAGACCTCTATCTTCCTGCTGACGTGGTGGGTAAAGTCCTACTATCAATGAATGGGGAATATCGACTCAAAAATTTGTGAACAAAGATCTCAATACTCTCCCCATTCTCCGAAGATCAATTTTCGACCAAGTCAGAATGCCGAAATAGTAAGCTATAGTTTATATAGCCCAGATGCAGACAATAGTGATCTGGAATTCTATCTTGATCTTAGCAAGATGCTGATCTTCTTGAATAATTTCTATTCATCAAGATTCTTCATCAGATGTTTTAGTATCCAAAGCCTGTTTAATTCCAAGACATTCATGTGAATCATCTACATTCAAAGATGGTGTGAAAGTTTGAGTCATTAGTGAAGTACCGAGGTTTGTGTTATGAATTTGACCACGTCTAACTTCCAGGGTTGCACATTTGTCCACCCCAAACCCCATATGGTTCACGGAACAGCGACACTACTTCCTAAAGTCTTCTTAATTGGTCAACATTGATGCTATACAGCTTGAGGTCATCTATGTACAAACTGTGATTTATTCGAATGAATCTTTGTACTTTGTATTTCTCAGTAGCACGCTTAAGGGATGATTGCCATACAAAATCATATTGTACTAAGTGTGTCATCTTGAAATATTGCTCGAGTGATATTAACAGCCATAGACACTATAATTTTATTATACCATTACGAATAATGAAAGAAGTCCCCCGAGTTCGCAAAAGGTGTTGTAAGAGGACGATTCTTTTTTATTAATTCCGTCCAATATAAGATCTTCAGCAACCAAGAAAGGTACCGAGTTGAAAGCTTGTCGATAGTTAATCCATGCTATCAAGATGTTTTTCAGCTTTTAACAAGAGTACATCGTCATAATGAAGTCAACAACTAGCAGTTATTTACATCCTTTGGTTTTTATGCGTCCACCACCTTGTTCTAGAGTCATAAAGTTATTTATTCTTATAATTAAATAAATTTAGTTGGATATAGGTCAAGTATAATATTCGTTGTAGGTAAATATGTTGTATTTGCCGACTTTTCGACCTAAATGAGGCCATTCTCAGGGCACTATAAAATATAATTTTATAGTGTTACACGACAACAACAATAAATTTGTATAAAAACATATTATAACATAATACAGAAATTAAAAACAAATATCACCCACATCCAAGTTATTACTTCAGTGTTCCAATTTATAAATTGAAAAAATGTAAATGCTCTTTAAAGGCATTATGTCCAGAAATTTTTCAGGAACTGAGGTAGTATGAAATAACTCGAATTTCTTTCAGATGTTAGGAAATCTACCAGTTCTTGCGACTACCAAACACATTTGACGTACAAATTATGACTAGCATGTTCTCTGTTGTAATGAGGGAATAAAAACAAATACATACACCCGAAAAACAACACACAAGCATATATACGGAACTTACACCAGGCGTTGAACGCTTTTTAAAATGCCTTGATATAATTTTTCGATGTCTTGTTTTTGTTTTTCATACTGTTGGGAGATTTTTTGATTTCAATCATTTCATTTAGTAGTGTTTTCTTTTAATTGTTATGTTTGCCTAAAATAGCAACATTATTAAAATCGAAATCATGTTATTTGTCCTCAAAATGCTCAATTAATATTGTCTTATTTTTTGGATTGATGTCAGCCGGTCTCATGCTTCATTTATGTTCACAAATTCTCGTCTTTGAATATCTTCGAGTTTGACCTATGCATATGTCATTACATTTATATATGGTATTTTGTATATAACATTGTTTTCGATGTCTTGTGGTGTCTTTTCCGTTTTGCTTTGTAACCAGTTTCTTAATTTTATTTTCATTTTTAAAAGCAACTGTCATATTTACATTTTTGAGTTGTGCGGCTATTTTTCCCGAGAGAGATTTTATGTTTGAAATCTTGAAATATTTCGCTTCTTCATTCTGGACTGGAACTGATATTTTAGGGGAAGGGAAGAATAAAAGTTTGTTTTCAAGTTTATGGGGGTAGTTGTTTTTCCCTAAGTAAGTCTTCATCTTGTTGAAATTTTTTAAATGGAAATCAGGGTGTGAAAGTTTGATTACTCTATTCTTCAGGTTATTGATGATATTGAGTTTTTGTTTAAAAGAGTGCTCGAAATAAAATTGAGAAATCTCTCGGAAAAAGTAGCCTTCTGGGATCAATCGGTTTTTATTTTATTACTCTAAGTTCTTATCAGTAGAAGATCTAGAAGGCTATAGAACTGTGGTTTTCCTTTTCTATGCTGAATTGTAATCTAGGATAAAAGTTGTTGAAAAAATCTAGAGTAGTAGGTAATCCGTTCAATAAAACCTTCTATAGGCAGACTTTTGGACTTGGAATGGGTAATTGTTTGTCCGGGGCTTGGGCAGATGTAGTGATCTCAGAATTACAAACCCAATGTATAAACACACTAAGCTTTCGACTTCCTTTCTTCAAAAGATAAGTTGATGATATCAACGTGTATACCAGAAAACGAATTACCTACTATTCTAGACGTTTTCAACAACTTTCACCCTAGATTAAAATTCACTATATAAAAGGAAAACCACAGTTCTATAGCTCTCCTACTGATAAGAATTGAGAGTAATAAAATAAAAACAGATTGGTAACAGCAGGCTACTTTTTCTGAGAAATTTCACAATTTTCATTCCGAGCGCTCCTTTAAACAAAAACTCAATATCGTCAATTATCTGAAGCATAGAGTGATTAACATTTCACACCCTGATTTCCACTTAAAAAATGTCAATAAGATAAGGACTTACTTAGTGAAAAACAACTGCCCCCATAAGCTTGTAAACAAACTTTTATTCTTCCCTTCCCCTAAAATAACAGTTCTAGTCCAGAATGAAGAAGCGAAATACATAGTATATCAAGATTCCATACATAAAATCTTTCTCGGAAAGAATAGCCGCACAACTCAACAATGTAAATATGAAAGTTGCTTTTAAAAATGAAAAAACAATTAAGAAACTGTTTACAATGCAAAAAGAGAAGGCACCACAAGACATCGAAAGCAATGTTATATACAAAATACCATGTAATGAATGTAATTACTCTGTCAAGAAAGTACCGGGAATTTTCAATTAAAACAACATTTTTACATTTAACTTCCAATTATCGAAACATTTTTTATAGGCGCTTTCCGGGATGGACTTTAGCTCTCGCGCCGAATTTTGTTTTATGGCTTCAATCGACTCAAAACGGGTGCCACGAAGGGGCAATTTTAGTTCTGGGGAGAGAAAGAAGTCGCAGGGAGCCAAATCCGGCGAATACGGTGGTTGCTGAAGCAAGTTTGTTGAGTTTTTGGCGAGAAAGTCAGTCACAATCGTAGCTCGGTGAGAAGGCGCATTATCGTCATGCAAAATCCATGAGTTGTTCGCCCACAAATTTGGCCGCTTCTTACGGATACGCTTACGCAAACGTTTCATAACGCCTAGGTAATACTCCTTGTTTACCGTCTGACCCTCTGGAACGAATTCGTAGTGCACCACGCCACGGATATCGAAGAAAACAATGAGCATCACCTTCATTTTCGAGCGGCTTTGGCGTGGTTTTTTCGGTTTCGGCTCATTTTTTGCCACCCATTCCGATGATTGCTGGCTTGTTTGCATATCGTACTCGTAGACCCAGGTCTCATCACCAGTTATAATGCGTTCCATGAATGTAGAATCGGAATTACAGCGATCCAGCATGTCTGAAGCAACCTGTTCACGATGACGTTTTTGAAGAAAATTCAGGTCTTTCGGTACGAGTCGTGCAGGCGCCTTTCTCATGCCCAAAATATCAATCAAAATCGTACGTGCGGACTCGTGGGATATCTTAAGATCATGTGCTATCTCTCTCAAGCTGGTACGACGGTTTTCCAGCACCCTTTCCTCAATTTTATCGACGTTATCTTCGATCGAAGCCGTCGATGGGCGACCACTTCACAACCGTCCTTGAAGGCTCTGTACCACTGATATGCACGAGTTTTCGATAGAGCATTATCACCAAAGGCCTTTTGCAACATTTTCAATGCATCGGCACACGAAAATTCATTTGCAACACAAAACTTTAAACAAATTCTTTGCTCAACGTAATCACCCATAGTAAAAATCGGCACGCACTCTGACATCGACCGACTTAATCAGCTGTTGCAAACACACTAGTTGACAGATCCCGCTCAAGCTTGGCATAGTAATTAAGGACAGTGGTACCAACCTAGGAAAAAAAAATTTTACCTGCCTCATTGCCCCGCCAGATTTAAATCGATAATTCCCGGTACTTTTTTGACAGAATGTACATAGATCAATACGAGAATTTCTGAGCATCTACGAAGCATAAGATCGGCTTACATTATCCATTCAAAAAATAAGGCATTCTGAAAAGCGTTCAACGCTATATTATTTCGTCCCGATTGTAATCTTAAAATTTTGACACGGGAAGGGTCCCAAACGAGTTCGACTCACTGAAGACGAATCCTTGGTTCTTAGTCAAATTATATTCTGTTCGTCAGGCACGATAAGTATCGTATTCGAAAAGGCTCCTATAGAGTCTTGATATTTTTAGGGTAGGTTCGGATAACGAATGCCTCGTATCGTTTACGAGAAAAATTCTACATGGTGTTCCGTAAATATTGCCCATCGAAATTTTGTTTCCTTTTCATTTCAAAACTTCTTATTTGATCGGAATATAATTTGGCATTTAGATGAACAATGACGTATTCAAGTTACGAGCGAAATTTTGTTCAGATTCTACAGGGGGCTTCCATGAATATGGCAGGTCGAATTTTTGTTTTCTAACTAACAAATTATTTTTTGGCAAATTTAAGAATTTTTAAATCGGTTTCTCAAACTGGTGAATGCTATAATGCAAATATACCTATCTAATTATAAGGTGACTGAAATAGCGTTCAGAAGCTCTTTGTATAAGGTCAGTGCTTTAATAATCTTATTTCAAGGCTAATATGTTCAGAGCACATTGAAATTTACGAAAAAATATGTTCTGGGTCTTTTCGTTTTGTGAAGTGAAAAAACATAATGCGAATGAACCCTCTCTTTCGAGGTATTTGAAATAATTGGCTATTTTTGATTCTATCGAAAACTGCTATCGATTATCCAATTTTAAACGTATAGCCTGTTTATTATCAGTAGAGTTCTGAATATCCAGATATTACGTTCATTTTTGGCGTAGCATTCTCTCCAGGAATATTGGAGGTATTTGTAATTTTTCTTTCAATCAAAGATTGAGGCTCGTCAGAAACTGATTACAATGAAAAGAACACTAGACACCTACTTTCGTGTCGTACCGAAGAAACCGAGAGGTCAAACGGAAACAGCACACTACAATTGTATCAGAACCTGAACCTGATGCATCCGCATCGATAGAACCAACCTCCTGATTCGCAAGGGAAAAACCTGGCTGGTCCGTCTTCTGCTGTTCTGCTATTTTTGCTCTATACAGACCACCATCAACTGATATAGATGTGTTTTTTACCGACATGAAGGGGGTTCTACGAAAACACTTACAAAAAAATATTACTACTATTTTCGCCGGGGATATTAACATCAACATATTCGACCCACTCTCATTAGACACAAATCACTATTTGAATATCTTGCATATATAAACTAAGTCAAAAGGTATGCTTATTAAACTGAAAACAAATGCAATATGTCAATACTTTGGCGATCGACTGGATTATTATATTAACAATAATAATCGCGATAGCTTCGATCGAAATGTCACAAGCGACGAGTTTGACTATCCTGATACAGTATATTATGCAGCAAAGGCTACATCCGACATGTTTGATTGCCTTATTGATAGTTCATAATGTGGCAGAAGTCACATACGACCAGTTTGACTATCCGGATTATAATTCATAATGCAGAATGTACATTCGACTACCCGTATGATAATAATCTTACGGTTTGTTCAGAGACTGAATGTTAGGTGTCTCAATGCATCCCTTCTAACAAAAAGAGGGAAATAACGAGATTGATTGAAAAGACAGTTTCTAGGTGAACCGAATAAATAAAATAAACCTTCCTATAGGTTATAGAAAAATTATGAGATCAATGCTAGTAGATGAGGATAGAAACAGTCTATAATTCCAAATACTATGTCATGTGAATGTCCAAGTGAACTCATAAGCAAAAAATATATCAAAATGGTCTAAAAACTTTTGATCTTTTTTAAGGTCATATATAATCATTAGGAAACAAAGAAGCTGAAGTGTCGAATAACACTTAACAGCTCGTATGACACAGCTGAAACACTGCTAGATCGAAATATCAACATGAAAGACCTAAGTTTCGATAACAAAATCATGAATTATGTTAAGTGTGAACAGGGCCGTCTCTAATGAAACGGAATATACTCTCCCCCTTAAACAATCGCTTTCAAAAACTAAGGAGGTGATGATTTCTCAAAAGCAAAAGCTAAATAAATCAGTTATAAAAAACAAAATTAATCAATACAGGAAATAGATAAATGTAGATATATTCATTCTACATAAAATTACATCGAATTATATAAGTGGCAGTGAAATAAAACAATTACAGATAAGAAGTAAATCAATATCTGAAATAAACAAGTGGTAATGAGACAATGGTTGATTATACAGGTACAGAGAATAAAATTTGTACCATTCTCGTTAAGAAATACTGGTTAGTTACAGAATATAATAAAATAAATGGAAGTTCATACTTGATAGAAGGTATATAAAATTGAAGCCCTCGGGTGAAATGTGGTGTTGCAAGAGAAATTTCACCTCTTAGTTAGGGAGACGGCGTTTCGTTTCCGAGCATGCGCATCTGAAACTCGTCAGACAGGCGTGATGCGCAGGCTCTGCCTATGACGCCGGTGACTATGCGTCCGCTTGGAACGCTGATCGTCAAACGCTGTGCCCTGCTCTATCTGGACCTGGCGAGGACAGTTAGTCACGAATCTTTTGACTGATAGGGTCCTCTATTGGTTCGCTGGTCAAGCTACGACAGACCAAGGCAGGTTTCTGGACAAGGGGCGAAGAAGTTGTTCGCTACACACTCCCCCTCCAGTTAGCGTCGACAAAGGTCACGGAATAGAGCGTTGGGTGCAGGCAAGGAGACATTCTGCCGCTGGGCTGGTCGCGGGTGAAATTTGGTGTTGCGAGAGAGCTTTCACCGCTTAGTTAGGGAGATGGCGTTTCATTTCCGAGCATACGCATCTGAAACTCGTCAGACAGGCGTGATGCGCAGGCTCTGTCTATGACGCCGGTCAGCATGCGTCCGCTTAGAACGCTGGTCGTTAAACGCTGTGCCCTGCTCTATCTGAACCTGGCGGGGACGGTTAGTCACGAATCTTTTGATTGGTCGGGTCCTTTATTGGTTCACCGGTCAAGCTACGACAGAGCAAAGCAGGTTTCTGGACGAGGAGCGAAGAAGTTGTTCGCTATAAAATTATTTAAATATTTTAATATTCACAGATATATTCTGTTAGCCTTATACATATTTAATTTAAAAAAATTATATTCAATATAATATTATAACTTCAGGAATTAAATTAATGTCATATGAGTACTACAGAAGTACTTATTGACATTAATTTAATTTCTGAAGTTATAATATTATATAAATATAATTTTTTTGAATTAAATATGTAGAAGACTAACATCAACTATCTTTAAACATTGAAATATTTAAAGAATATTTGAGGATATGGATACAAGACCCTTTTGTGGAAAATATGTCAATGTATAATAAAATACCAATGAATATAATGGCGCTCATTCAATTCAAAAACCCTAGGTTGTAAAAAACGTCTGCATTAATTTCTTGGTTATCTCAACAGTTGCCAACCGAATATCAATTTCACGATGGAGCTTGAGACTAATAGTTCCATTCCTTTCCTGAACTTACTTATCACCAAGTCAGGCACATCTTTCACCCAAACTGTATGTAGAATACCCACCCATACGAGCAGATATCTACATGCCAAGTCTCAACACCATCCGGCACAAATCAAATCCGTTCTGAACTCCCTCTTCCTCAGATCCATCCAGCTCACCGTAATATGACCGTAAACATATCAAACAAGAATTATTCAATGAGCTCAAATCTGCTCTACTTCCAAATGGATATAGCAGGAATCAAATTCAGAAATCCTCCCGACGAAATCAGATACACCCTCAATCAATCAATCAATCAGATACACTTTCAATATCTAAATCAAATGTAGGAAAAATATGTATTTACTAATAATTTGACCTTGCATGTTTTTATTTTTTTTTTGCTAAAACCGCGCGTCGGTCGAAATAAAGTCAAGAGATCAAATTTGGCCCAAAATAAATGGTGATTTTAAAAATAATTTTTATTTTACGAAAAAGCCGTGGCATACTATATTTTTTCCAAATATATCTATTCCATATGCCGTTCGGACAACAATGGTTATAAAATGAAAAAATCTTCTATATCAAGAAATGGCTTATGATGCTTAGAGTGCGTGTGCAAATCAAGTGCTGATCACCTTTCGATATTAAAATAATGTATAATTTACTATTGAGCCCTGCAATTTTACTATTAAAGCAAGGTGTCAAAATGTAGTGAATAGATTGTTCTGATTATTATTATTATCATTATTATACAGTGTGCAAAAGCCAAGTGGAATAAATTCATTATCTTGGTTACTGTACATATCGGGTGTTTTTTTTTAGACTGATAGAACTTTAAATGAAATTAAAACACATTTGAATTTTTTTTATTTGAAAGATAATTTTATGACATTTATATAACATTTTAAAAATAATTTCCGACATATATCCACCACGATTAGCTCTGAGGAACCGCATTCGACCAGACCAATTTTGGACCAGTTTTTCGAGTAATTCAAGCCTTATTTCATGAATAACACGAGTTATGTTGGCTTCCAAAGCATATATTGTTTCTGGTTTATCAGTATAAACCAATGACTTGACATAACCCCAAAGGAAATAATCCAGTGGAGTTATGTCGCATGATCTTGGAGACCAATTAATTGGACCATTTCTCGAATAATGTTATCGCCAAATATTTCTTTCAATAAATCAATTGTTACGGTAGCAGTATGAGGTGTAGCCATCTTGTTGGAACCAAAACACTTCTGGGTCGATACCTTTCAAATTTTGAAACAAATAATCATTGATCATCGATCTGTGACGAGCACCATTCACTGTAACATTAGCTCCAGCATCGTTTTTGAAGAAATATGGACCGATGATGCCTCCAGCGTGTAAAGCACACCATACAGTGAATTTTTCAGGATGCAATGGAACCTGCAGAACTTCTTGAGGATTGTTTTCACTCCATATACGGCAATTTTGCTTGTTTACATAACCGTTCAACCAGAAATGAGCTTCATCACTAAACACAATTTTACGATAAAAAAGTGGATCAACTTCAAGCTGTTCTAGGGCCCAATCAGCAAACAAACGATTCTCATTATGGTCAAGTGGCTTTAGTTCTTCAATCAGTTGGATCTTGTACGGATGTAGACCAAGATCTTTACGCAAAATTTTCCATGTGGTGGATGCACAGAGTCCAACTTGTTGTTGTGAACGTTGACGAATAGACAAATCTGGATCATCATTAACACTATGACTTACAGCTGCGATATTTCCTTGTGTACGTACAGTCATTTATCTTGTTGTTATATGTTTGGCGAATAGAACACTGATTTTGAAAATAAATTTCAACATTCTGTAAACGTTGTTGCGGCGTGAGTCTTTCCATGATAATTTGTCAATACTTACTGAACAGAAATGTGAAAACAACATGGCTTCTAGTTCTGTCAAATCACAGTTATCCCTATCGAAAGTTCTATCATTCAAAAAAACACCCGATATTTATGGAAAATCCTAAAAACACGTCAAATTTGAATTTTAAATTGTCATTCTTCTTCGTAAAAATGGGAACACTACCTTCAACCCCCTTCGAAGGACAGGTACAACCCCCAATTTTTCAAATGGGAATTATGGGCTTGTCATACATCGTTTGAAAGGTCACGTCATTCTCTATTCATAAATGATTTCATTTTCATGTTCATTGCAAAAATCAAAATAGAAAAAATAATAGGGTTGAAGCTCTAGGGTTCGCATTATCAGAAGAATGACACTTTAAAATTCAAGTTCGATGTCTTTCAGGATATTTAATGAATATTTACAGTAACCGATATAATGAATTTATTCCATTTGGCTTTTTACGGTATTTTCAAAAGTGAAAAATTTCTTCCATAAAATATTCAATAGGGCAAATTTATTCAATCCATAAGGTTGAATTCGATCTCGTAGAATTTCAACTAATTTCAAATATGATTCTGTTACTTTGGTTACTTCAAACGTAGCACGATTGTTATCTGAAATATTATACAAAATATTAGTTGAGTGTATACAAGCAATTCAGTAATTACGTTTGATGCGTTCGATTTCTGACTTTGGTGAATTGATTGAAATATGCCGCATATTTATTTAATATATTGAAATAAATTAATGAAGTATGCGGTTGGTTCTAGGTGAAACAAATATTGAATCTCTGGAGAGTTCAAGTAGAATGCAAAAAGATATGCATTGGCAAATTCCCGATATCCGCGAGTATGTTTTTTATTGAGGGTAGAAATTAACACATTAAATAACTTAGTTGAATAAATTGAAGCAATGTAAGAGGCGAGTATTCAACTTCAAATGTTTAGTTTTTTCATACGGCTGTTTTCAAAGTTTACTCATTTAATGTTCAGTTATTTGATACTTGTGTTTCCAAGGGTTACTTATTTAATATCAGGGGGTATAACTCATCAGAATGAAGCTTTTTAGAAAACATCGACTAATGAGAGTTACAAGATAAGAAAGATTTGGATATTCAACGGTAAAAGACAGTGCTTCCTGCTGTTGCCGTTGATATACCACCACATCCTGCTATCCTTGAAAAGATCACAAACAATTCTGCTTCGAAGGCTCCAAAAACCCCACCTGCTTCGTCTAGGAAACCACGTAGGATTTGTCACTATAATGCAGCAGATTGTGATGCTCTGCGTGATTTTTTTTGTCTTGTACCCATTAAATAAAACATGTTTTGATACAGGAAATTTAAACAGTATTGTTGGTTGTGTTACAGATGCAATTCTTTTTGGAATGGACGTTTTTATTCGAAATACAGTGAAATGACCCGAAGCAGAAAGCCATGGTTTGGAAGTCCCTGCAGACGGATCATAACTGCGAAAAATAGAGCCTACTTACGGTTTGGGTTAAATCGATCGGACGAGATACGTACCAACTACATTGAGTACAGAAACGCATGCAATCAGACCATAAAGCAAAAGATGCGTATGTTTCAAGAACAACAAAATGCTCATCCTAGTGTCATTAATAAATATTTTATATTTATTATATATAAGGAAGTCATTTTAATAGTTTTTGTGTATAGTTTCAATATTTATTGTAGAAGTTATAATATATAATTCTGAATTTAGAGTCATTTAAAATTACTTCTATCAAGTATTGACTCATATTCAAATTGTTTTTTTAAATTATGAAATAAATTCATATAGACTCTAAATTATCCACAATATATTCCTCAATTATTCATTATTCTAGAAATTTTAGTTTTTTTCTCATCATAGGACATTATATGGACATTCCATTATAGGTGAATAATTTTTGTTATGCTTTTCTGTGTTCCGAGTACAAACGGTTATATGTTGATGGTAACAACACGTTGATCCTTTCTGTTTTATTTTGGATACTGTTAAACTTACTTTGAGTTTATTCGTTCCAGGTTTATTTGGTGAGTTTAATTTTTATCTTGTGATTTTTAATCTGAATTCAATACATTTCTGAAAAGGTCCAAAGACCAAAATAGCAGCTATTGAACGTTGGAGTTCTCGTTCAATTATTTTTATTTGATTCTTCGTTTTGAGAATTTTAGATAATTTTGGAATAGTGGATTTTTTTGTATTTGTATGTTAATATACATACTCATACCAAATCATATAGTTTTTGTTAAAACATTTGTGAACACATTTCATGTCCGGATGTAAAAAGGTTCTTTCCGAGACATTGAGAAATATTTTACATTGATTATATATAAGCATATCATTTTGATAGTTTTTGTATAAAGTTTCAATATATATTGTAAAAGTAAGAATATATAATTCTGAATTAAAAGTGATTAAAATGCCTTAGAAACACTGTTTCACTCAATAGACATATAGAATTATCAACATTTATGGCCGACGGTTAACGAATAAGGAATAAAAAGTAAACATAAAGTACTGACCATACTCATCATCCAAGAAAATTTGATTCGATTGGATATTCAGAATTAACAAATGCTCCACATAGAATTCAAAAAGGTTGTTTTCATTTCCTCCTATAGAAAATAGATAGCGCTTTCTCCTAAAATAGAATCTGAAATTCCTACCCATATTTTTCTCTGTGGGAAGTGATTTGAATGCTAAATAAAAACAATCAATAAAATATATCTACCCAACTTCAATCGCCAACTGTACTATTTGAAAACGAACTCCAATAAACGTGGTAGAACACCATTAAAAAAACTAAGCTATTCCACAGAAAAATATCGAAAAGAAGATACGATCGTAAACTCAACCCTTCGTAGTAAATTTTCAATCTATATTTATTTGATATATATTTATTAATTGGATATATGAATATTTCTATTTTCGAAGAATGTGCTATCTATTTTTTCAAAAGTGGAATAAAAATAACCTTTTTAAATTCTATGTGGAGCATTTCTTGATGATAAAATCTGTTATTTCTGAATATTCATTCGAAACAAGTTTGTTTCGGATGATGGATTTGTATGATTATAGTCGGTACTTGCTATTTTCTTTTGATTCTTAATTGGTTAACTGCCGCTCATATATGTTGATAATTCTATGTCTGTGTAGTGAAACGATGTTTCTAAGACATTTTATTCAATTTATCTCTAAAAAGTTTCGAAGAGATTTATTACATTGAATTTGTAGAGGTTTAGGAAAAAGTAATCTGTCAAAAACCCTTCGTTGTAAATTTCTATATTTCTATATATCTTTATTTATTACTAATATTTCAAGATATTTCGAATATAATAGATTTGTAGAAAGCGAGTAAGAATCGCCGAAAATAGTTCAAAAAAATATTAATATCTCGCTTTAGGTATCTTAGAATTTAATGAACCATACCAACGATAACTTCATTCAAATCGTAAATGCCAAATTTCGTGAGGATTGAATGGGGGCAAAAATGCTAATTTCCGAATGAAGGAACATAGAGACTTAAAATTACAGGGTAAGTTATGAGTCTAAATAGATAAGTTATTATATGTTTACAAATGGATATAATCTGCCAAAAGTTCTTCGTGTATCCTTATTGGGCATTTTTATCGTTTTCAAATATTTTCGAAAAAACAGATCAAATCGAGTTTAAATTCAGTATTAAGATGTGAAATAATGACAGGATGGCTAATGAACAAATTCAGGAAGATACTTCAAGATAATTTTCCGAATTATTTTCTTACATGACTTCGGAAAAAGATTGCAGAATATATGAAAATTTGTTCAATAAATTTTTGTTCCACTCTTTCTTGTCAATATGTAAGGATACAGACCGAAGGAAGAAGAGTGGAACCTTTTGGCCATTTTCATGAGAATTTCAGTTTTCTCTGAAATACCGTCCTGTAATCATATGTAATTTCTTTAGGAAGTTTTTCAAAAATTTGTAATTTTTATAGGAAATGCACTGTTAAACAAGCTCGTGAAAGCTTCACGTCAGTGCATTTTTTGATTTTCAATAGTATCTGTGGAAAACCATACAGTTTAGGAGTACGAATGGCAATTATTTTTTATTTATGAGAATTACAGTTTAGGAGTACGAATGGCAATTATTTTTTATTTATGAGAATTACTAGATTAAAACTTATATCATTTTCATGTTCAAAATACCGTGTACAAATTCACCTAAACAGGATGCGTTAAAAATAGAAAGAGGTTCAATTTTGAGTAGTTGAATTTGGAATTGTTTTTGAAGTTGATTAAATGTCACTATAAATTCATCAGAATAGAGGTAAAGATAGACCGAACCTAGGTTTCACGAAATTTAATAACACCAAATGGAAAATTTTTAGGTACTGTATCTCTTCTGTTCGATGAGGGTCCTGATCTATGAATGAAATTTTGTGAATTGATAAGAGCGAGAATAATTCAGGATCCTACATTCATTGAAAATACTTTTTTTAGCAACGAATGCACGTTATCATAAGCAAAAATGTCCAAAATACCAATATTTCTCGAGGAAAATTTCAATTTTTTGCCAGGATTCTGAAAAATGAAATTATGATGCTAATTTTAATTGAAGAAAATTATTCGAGAGATGTGGACCTAAACTTGTTAGAAAATATTATTGATGTCATAATGACAGCAGAACTTATAAATGGCGGATAGGGATAGGGGGATGGTAACCTAGAGGAGAGATTTTACTTTCAATACAGCAGTATGTCTCCTTAACATGCATTGTCAATTGGAAATTGGCTGTAGAAGATCGTTTGGATGGCTTCCAATATCACCTCATTTAATATCTTTAGATTTTCATTACGCAGATTCATTGAGTATGTGGTTCCTTCAGTCCTCACCAGATCTATGACATCAAATAAATGAAGCCTGCCGGAACATCTCACGAAAAACTCTCGAAATAGTACGATGAATTTGAGAAAAACCTTGACTAATAATATTTTATATAATATTCAAATAAAGGTATTCTGATTTTCACAAATTTATGAAAACAATTTGTGAAAATCAGAATATCCTTATTTAAATATTATTTAATATGGATTTTCACCAAGTAAGGACTGATTCAATTCTATATTTAAAACCTTGACTACTGTCTCTCAAGACATGGGACACTTTTGAACATTTAATTAAATAATGAAAAATTTAAGTAACATTGTTCAAATTTGTAAATCAAGGAATACCATTAAACTTCGCCAAATTAAGTAAAGAAAAACTTCTTTGAAAGCTAATGATTCGTAGGAAAGCTTTAAAAAATTGCTTTAGCCGGAACACTCGATTCAACAATAATTTCTCATTATGTAGATGGGTAACTAAGGGGTGGAGAAAGTTAAAACAATAACATTTTATTTCTGCCCCTAAAATCATCAAATCTGTGATATTTTTCTTTACATTTAATTTCATATCACAATCACTGTTTCGTTTGTTTAAATGAAGTTTGCATAATAATTAAACACACTTTTAAATCTGGATAGTTTTCTTGCAGAGTTATTCGGAAAATGAAAAGACCTTTCAAGAAAGTGTCACATGATATGACATATATTGTGTCAATCAAGATTTTTTTAAAAAGATCACTAACGCCATTGTGAATTTTTTAGAAATTTGATTACCTGGGCGAAATGTGACTGTGATATCAATGAAATCTAGAGATTTCATTACTTTTGTCACGAATCTAGAGTTGATACTTGGATGTTTCGATGTCAGGAAAGCTGATTATGGTGTTTTGGAAAGGAAGGCGAGGACTATATACGAACTTGTGATGTTCTGTGGTTTTCAACAAAAAGTTTTTGAGCCAACAAAAAGTAAAAAATGTCTGGACGATATTTTTATCAATTTTGATACATGAAGAGAGTGTACGAGTGTGATCAAGACTGTTTTTTTTATCATGATGTACAGTTTTTACAATTGAGCATTCCTAGTCATCCTTCATTTCATACCCATAGAGCGACCTCCTACGAAGCTTCAATATCATGAACCAGCTGCTTGGTGAAGTGGAATTGGATTTTGATGCGTGTTTTGAGCTGTTTTATCGAAGAATGGTGAACATATTTCAGCTATTTTCTCCGGAACGATTGGAAAGTGATATAATCTGGCAATGGTGGTGATTGGTTTAGTGATGAGCATTGGCAGATGAGGGAACAACTTCTTTTCGTCATAGCATTATTAGTAAATGAAATAAATAAATATAATAAAGAATTCATATCCTTTCAAGAATAATTTAACGAAGTGTTACAGATCGGCAATCAGAAACTCGAAAAATGAATATTTTAGTAACATCTTAAAGAATTTTATGAATGAATCAAAGACAGCTTATGCAGTTGTTACTAATCACTTAAAAAAACGGATATTGCAGTTCAACCCTTCGATGAGACTGAGTTATGCCGCATCTCTGATGAAGCTAGGATGGTCGCCTCGAACTGGTTTAGAGCAGATAGACAGCGCATGATCAATGAGAAGACGTAGCAATTGTTTCTGAGCTTGAGGAACGGAAATCAAGAAAATAATTCAGTTTATTTAGATGCTACGCTCGCCTCGGTTTCTTGTGTGGATGAATGTACATTCTGTCAAGAAAGTACCGGGAATTATCGATTTAAATCTGGCGGGGCAATGAGGCAGGTAAAAAAATTTTTTTCCTAGGTTGGTACCACTGTCCTTAATTACTATGCCAAGCTTGAGCGGGATCTGTCAACTAGTGTGTTTGCAACAGCTGATTAAGTCAGTCGATGTCAGAGTGCGTGCCGGTTTTTACTATGGGTGATTACGTTGAGCAAAGAATTTCTTTAAAGTTTTGTGTTGCAAATGAATTTTCGTGTGCCGATGCATTGAAAATGTTGCATAAGGCCTTTGGTGATAATGCTCTATCGAAAACTCGTGCATATCAGTGGTACAGAGCCTTCAAGGACGATCGCGAAGTGGTCGCCCATCGACGGCTTCGATCGAAGATAACGTCGATAAAATTAAGGAAAGGGTGCTGGAAAACCGTCGTACCAGCTTGAGAGAGATAGCACATGATTTTAAGATATCCCACGAGTCCGCACGTACGATTTTGATTGATATTTTGGGCATGAGAAAGGTGGCCGCACGACTCGTACCGAAAGACCTGAATTTTCTTCAAAAACGTCATCGTGAACAGGTTGCTTCAGACATGCTGGATCGCTATAATTCCGATTCTACATTCATGGAACGCATTATAACTGGTGATGAGACCTGGGTCTACGAGTACGATATGCAAACAAGCCAGCAATCATCGGAATGGGTGGCAAAAAATGAGCCGAAACCGAAAAAACCACGCCAAAGCCGCTCGAAAATGAAGGTGATGCTCATTGTTTTCTTCGATATCCGTGGCGTGGTGCACTACGAATTCGTTCCAGAGGGTCAGACGGTAAACAAGGAGTATTACCTAGGCGTTATGAAACGTTTGCGTGAGCGTATCCGTAAGAAGCGGCCAAATTTGTGGGCGAACATCTCATGGATTTTGCATGACGATAACGCGCCTTCTCACCGAGCTACGATTGTGACTGACTTTCTCGCCAAAAACTCAACAAACCTGCTTCAGCAACCACCGTATTCGCCGGATTTGGCTCCCTGCGACTTTTTCCTTTTCCCAAAACTAAAATTGCCCCTTCGTGGCACCCGTTTTGAGTCGATTGAAGCCATAAAACAAAATTCGGCGCGAGAGCTAAAGTCCATCCCGGAAAGCGCCTATAAAAAATGTTTCGATAATTGGAAGTGCCATTGGCATAGATGTATTGAAGCAAATGGAGCCTATTTTGAAGGCGACCCAATAAATTTTGACGATTAAATGTAAAAATGTTGTTTTAATTGAAAGTTCCCGGTACTTTCTTGACAGAGTAGTATGTCTACTCTTAGGAAGGATATTTTTGCACTAAGGGTTCTATCGCATTTTCTATCTAGTGTAATTTCAAAGACTTTTTGCATGCATTAATCGAGTCTAGGTTAAAATATTGTGTTTTGGTATGGGGAAATTATGCCATACGTGATGACATCATCAGATTGCAGAGACATGCTACTAGTTTAATGAGTGGTCTCGAATACAGAGACTGTTGTTAGGAGACATTCAAGAGATTATGTATATTGACCACCTATATTTATTCTCAACAATTTAATGTTTGTTCGATATAACAACGAAAGATATCGCCTGCACTCAAATATTCATGAGAATAACACACGAAATAATTCGTGTATTATAGAAGATTATATAAGGCTTTGGAAATCACAAGATAGTCCAGACCGCTATGCAACTTCCCTATAGGTTACCTAGTTGGATAAGAAAACTATCAAATACTGAATTTATAAAAAGTTTGAAAAAATTTTTTATATATAATATATTTTATTCATTGAATGAATTCAATGCTTTGGTAATCCATCAGAATTAAACAATATTGTATGTAAGCGTTAGTATTTATATTTGTAGTTTTTTATTATATTCACTATATTTATCGTTTTATTCATACATTTTATATTTGTTTTGTTAGATATACTTCATACTTTGACTTGTGATGGCAATTAATATTGCACTAGTATCAATCAACTCTCTCTCTCACTCTCACTCGGTCTCTCTCGCTCGCTCTCTCTATGGCAAAAATATATAGTACGCTGTGCCGTAAAACAAGCGTGCAAGATACAGAACGCTGTGGTCTATCATCCGAAAGTTCTATCAACATCATATTTTCAAAGTTTAGAACTGCCCTCCTGAAGAAACGGAATATATCGTTAAAATGATAAATTCTTCCGATTTTTATCGTTAAATATTGGCAAGAAAGGGTGGAAAAATTATATATTGAACAAAACTTCATATACTTTTCATACTTTCTGCTGAAATCATATAAAATAATTTCAAAAAATTCTGGTAATTTATCTTCACCTCGGTGTCGTTATTTTACATCTAAATATTTAATTTGAACTCAATTGGATTCGTACATATTCGTACAAAATATTTGAAAAACAATATTTCGAATGGGTTGAGTCTGGAATCGTCCATTTGTTAGTTTCTGAACAGCTAATATATTTTGACTCCACAACTCACTCTGAATATTTCAAGTCATAAGGTCCCATCGCTCGGAAATAGGCATTTTTATCTCTAATCGTCTGCCTGGCTGGTAGATCGTGCCGAAATATGGCATGAATTTTCCTATTGTTGTTGTACACCTAAATACCAAGTTTCATTTCGATTGGAAGTGTAGTTTCGAGAATTTTGTTGAATTATACTATTCCATATCTCAAATTCAATATATAAATTGAATAGTTACCGAATTGATCACAAAATATAATGTCGAATTTGCCGCACATTTCTTAGATTTTCACTACCACAGGTATCATACGGGATTGACTGAAACAAGGCATGAATAATAATTAACTTCAGGTTTATTCATTTCCAATAACTTTCAACACAAGTAGTTATGGAAATTAATTTTTCTGCAAAAAAATTTTGAAAAAGTTTTACTATGCGCTTAGGTTAGAACCCATCAACGTATAGCATAGTGCACAGCTTCGCTTATAAGCCAATGAAGCAGTTCATAGGTTTGCCGGTTTATTGCTACCCATATTTTTTTTTATTATTATTGAATTACAAAAAATAACAAAAAAGCATTCTGACAGTTTTTATGGATTTGCAATGTATTTACTCGGGATCCCCATGAAATTTTACACTAAATTTCTTGTCATTATTTTTTATCTGAATTGTAAATTTAAGCCCAATCATACGACTGTCGTTGTATTGATTTTGGTAGAGCTCAATAGTGCTCTGCTCACAACATAAATTGTTTTGATCTTCTCTTTATACGACCTTCACTAATTTTTACGTAAGCCCTCGTATTGTTATTTTACATCCAAATGCTAAATTTCAACTCGATCGTTCGTTTTTTGCTATGATTTCGGTCAACACTGTTCTGCTCACAATTCTTTTTTATAGTTCAAATTATTCGATCTTCACGAGAACATGTATGTTATTATTATATTAATCCGTATCATACTTTGCTTCGTTTTTTGCATTTAAATGCTATATTTGAACTCGATCGTATGAATTCTGCCAAAAAAATTTTAATTGTGAATAACTGCGAAACCATCACACTAATTCAGCACATTCAAAAATTCGACTGGGATATTTAAATATTGTATTGCACTGACAAGAACCATCAAGTTCGAAACTTGCGCATGTCTGCAATTATGCCCCAGTAATCAACAAAACGTTATCGGGTTTGTTTGAGCTAAGAATTGTAATACAGATGTGTTACACTGTCTCGATTTATAGAACTTCCTATTACCATAATTCACACTCCTTAGTAATGATATCAACTGGGATATTTCGGCTAGAAATGTATCTTGAAAATTCCAGTACTCTAGCTTCTTCCGTTCGAAAATTAAAGCGTTCAAGATAGTGCTCAACGCTAATTGACATATAAACATTTTTTAAAGGTCTAATCGTATGATCCTCACGAAATATCGAAGGAACATGCGTTATCATTGTACTTCCAAATGTCAAATCTCAGATCATTTAAGTCTCATGTAATATTTTTAGCGCTTTTTCACACGAAATTCTATCTCGAATTCAAAATTTTTGTTGATACTTTTCCCATTGCAAAAATCTCAAGATGCAGTTAGATGAATGGGCAAACTGGCGTACTATAATTAAACTGAATAGCAGATGATGCTCAAACTCTGGGTGTGAAGAGTGGATAGTTGTGCCAAGTAAGCGACAAAAAAATTTGTCTATCCCTCCTAGCAGTTTTTGTGAATGCCCAAATCCCGATGCCTTCTTGATAGTATCGAATGTTTTTTTAGAGTGGGAGAACTTTCCATAGGGATAACTGTGTTTGACAGAAGGTAGAAGCCATGTTGTTTTGACATTTTTGTTCAGTAAGCATTGACACATTATCATGCCGCCGCAACAACGTTTACAATTTGTTGAAATTTATTTTCAATATCAGTGTTCTATTCGCCAAACTTATAGAGCACTTCGTGAAATTTATGGTTTACATAATCATCCATTAGAGCAGCTTATTCGTCGAACTATCGATAGATTTCGAATAACATTTTCTCTACTCGATGCAACAACAACAAGACAAAGGACTCTACGTACAGACGGAAATATCGCTGCTGTAAGTCATAGTGTTAATGATGATCCAGATTTGTCTATTCGTCGACGTTCACAAAAAGTTGGACTCTGTGCATCCACCACATGGAAAATTTTGCGTGAAGATCTTGGTCTACATCCATACAAGATCCAACTGGTTCAAGAACTAAAGCCACTTGATCATAATAAGCGTCGTTTGTTAGCTGATTGGGCACTAGAACAGCTTGAAGTTGATCCACTTTTTTATCGTAAAATTGTGGTTAGTGATAAAGCTCATTTTTGGTTGAACGGCTATGTAAACAAGCAAAATTGCCGTATATGGAGTGAAAACCATCCTCAAGAAGTTGTTCAGGTTCCATTGCATCATAAAATTTGCACTGAATGGTGTGCTTTACACGCTGGAGTAATCAACGGTCCATATTTCTTTAAAAACGATGCTGGAGCTAATATTACAGTGAATGGTGCTCGCTACAGGTCGATGATCAATGATTATTTGTTCCAAAATTTGAATGATATCGACCCAGAAGTGTTTTGTTCCAACAAGTTGGTGCTACACCTCATGCTGCTACTTCAATTATTGATTTATTGAAAGAAAGATTTGGCGATGAAATTATTTCGATAAATGGTCCAATTAATTGGCCTTCAAGATCATGCGACAACTCCACTGGATTATTTTCTTTGGGGTTGTATCAAGTCATTTGTGTATGCTGATGAACCAGAAACAATTGACGCTTTGGAAGCCAACATAACTCGTGTTATTGATGAAATAAGGCCTGAATTACTTGAAAAAGTGGTCCAAAATTGGTCTGGTCGAATGCGGTTCCTCAGAGCTAGTCGTGGTGGACATATGCCGGAAATTATTTTTGAAACATAAATGTCATAAAATTATCTTTCAAAAAAAAATTGGCTTCAATCTTAATTTAAATGTGTTTTATTCCAATTTAAAGTTCTATCACTCTAAAAAAAGACCCGATACATACTCCACCTATAATAAAGCTCCGCCTGATATATCTAATAAATCTGTATTCAGTCTTAATACGAAATTGTCCATTTTAAAAAACCTATCACATATTAAAGTCGAACATAACTTACCACTGTTATTGAGTTGAGTATTTTCAGAAAAATATTTTCACATATCCATCTCGTAACACATGCAGTTTCCGAATCAAATCATGTAAGATTCTGACCGATGAAGTCGCAAGTTACTCAAGAAAGAGGGTGGAGGTTTGGTTGGATAAAGGAATATTCAAAGCTTCATGAATATTCGATGAAGTTACGAACATGCCAATACTATTTGTTTGAATAAGAATTTAGGGATAGAGAGATTGCTTGTAGAACTCGTGGTTGAATTTCTTCTATTGAAACTTCACAGTGAAAAGCAGACATTGGATGGAGTTCTCTCAATATGGGTGCGTATTTCTTTATATCAATTTCTTCACTTGATGATATTTCTTCTTTTTAGGTTATGGAGAATGAACACTTTAGTGAAGTAATTTTTATAAACCGACCATAGTGGTCTGGGCTCTGGAGAACTTCATAGTCCATAACGTTTTGTCTGGGGCTTTTTTTATAGATTCTCGAAAAATTAAATCTTCCAAAGTTCACAAATATTTGTCAAAATCCTTAAAAAATAATGCTTACACTAATTACTTCAAAATAATTGAAAAATATATAAAAACAATATTTTAATTTCCACGAAAATGTTTAGAATACAACAATTGTTTCACTTACGATGTGGTTTCTTCAGGTATCGATATTCTACTGACTGATGGTGGCTAGTGTAAGGAAGTTTAATTAGAGTTAAGTACGTGACAAAATAATGGTAAAAACAAGTCCTAAAAAAACTTAGGATGTTTATTGTAGTTTGCTGCTGAAAAATGCTATTAGAAAATAATTCAGTCATGGGGAGCTGTCAACATCTGTTTGCTCATTCAAAAGGATTTTACGGGCATTATACCTGTTGATTTCAAGAGATTCTAAAAGATTTGATCTAGAACTTTTGCTTCCATAGTTATTGTTGAAATTGTGCCTGAATTCCTCAAGATGATTGACTGGAGTCGAATGTACAGAATCCGATATGTAACTTCTTTGGTGTTCTTGATTTTTTTTTTAATAATCTACCTGTCTGTCCAATATATACTGAAGGGCAATCGTTGCAAGTCAATTTGTAGACTATAGATTTATTTTCTTTATTTGTTCGATGCTTATTTTTTATCTATGTACTGAGGTTATTGATGGATTTGAAAGCTGCATTATAATCGAAACTATTTTTTAAATGTTAAGCCATATTTGCAGATAATTCATTAACATAAAATAACGAAAAGTATTTCTGCGTATTATCCTCTTTCATCAATTGGTACATGAGATTTGATGCCATATTCTTCTGTTTATTGGATACAATTTTGTCTATATGAAAGGGGTTATAAACGTTGTTCGAAGCTATCTGTTTTATAATATTTAATTCTTTGGAAAAGTTATCTGACTTAAGAGGGACATTCAATAGTCTATGAATAAAACTATTATATGCCTACATCTTTTGGTTAGTGGGGAGATTTGAAGTTTTATGTGTTGTAATATCTGTGTGTGTGGGTTTGTGAAATGTGAATTATCTAGTCTTGTTATAGTGAGGTCAAGAAAATTAATACTGTGGTTCTTTTCTTCTTTGATTGTGAATTTGATGTTTTGATGGGGGCTATTGATAAAATTCGTGAAGATATGTAATTGTCGCTTGGTGCATTTGACACAACAAAAAATATCATCTACATTTTTATACCAATAAAGGAAGTATTGGCTTATCGGATTCACCTGAAGTGCGCTCACGTTAGCTGCAGCAGCAGTAGGAGTAAGTCAGTCATCAATTATTATAATTCTAAAAAAAAGAAAAGCTTTATCCTTAACATTTCACTCCTGTTCGAAATTTATTCCCAAGAGATCTCCCACGATAGGAACACTTCTACCAACATATTCTCGACAAGCATAGTGATGACGGAAATTTTATTGAGGATATTATGTTCACTGATGAAGCGTCTTTTACCAGACGTGGGTTATTTAATTGAAGAAACAGTATTTACTGGGAACCAATTTCCCGCATGCTATTGAAGAAACATATTTGCAACTGTGCTCAAATTGAATAGTTTGTGTTATATTATGGGCGACCAACTGCTTAGCC
Organism: Megalocaria dilatata; assembly: GCA_034642435.1. NCBI lineage: Eukaryota > Metazoa > Arthropoda > Insecta > Coleoptera > Coccinellidae > Megalocaria > Megalocaria dilatata. The sequence continues at coordinate 86,551,204 of CM067854.1, forward strand.
TAAATACTCTTCCTCCAAATTTAAATGGAAATTCTTATTTATATTTTTTGCAAACTACTTTATGTGATATTTTAAACGAATGTCACTAGATATAGGAAGAAAAATGTGGTTTACTTAAGATGGAGCTCCACCCCATCTACCATTAATTAATCAACTAAGTGACATATTTCCCCATCGATAGATTGGCAGAGAAAGTGATGTTGAATGGCCAGCAAGAAGTCCTGATTACAACTCTCCCGATTTTCATGTTTGGAAAAATACGAGGTCCTTAGTTTATGTCCATGAAATTAATTTGAGAGACGAACTCTGGAGAAGAATACAAAATGCGGTTAGTTTTATAAGGGAACAAAATAATATTTTTTTTATATCCGGAAGTCTTTTATTACAGGAATTAGAAAAAGCATAGAAACCGGAGGTGACCAAGTAGAATATTCACAAGTTTGCTCTTTTTTTCAATATTAAATTGTTTTCAATTCTTCTTAACTATTGAAACAGAAGTCTTACGTTATAAGTTTCTATATTGACTATGAAATCCCCTTCTGAAACAATGAACTCTTCAACTGCGTTTTTCCCAAGAATGGTTGAAATTATCGTATTCAAACAATATCAATATTATGTAAAAATTATTTTACATCGTATTTTCGAATCAAAATCACTATAAAGTTTCGCCAAAAGAAGCTAACACTTAATTTCATCAGAAGGAATGATTCACGTGGCACCCCTTGAAACAAAAAATCAAGTAATATATAATATAAAATATTATTTATCGTCCAAAATTATTCCTCTGTGCCGATTTTGATAACAATTGAGAAATAAACAGTGAAATTATTAGCAAAAGACGAAATCTATCTTTTCCACAGCAATATTTCATTGAAGCATATTTGGTCCAGTCACCACATTTTGGTCTAAATAACCTCTCCTTAACCTATGTCCTAATAGTTATGATTCACTCTGTATAATTATTCAAGATATGTTGGCTGCAAATTTACAAAAACTGGACGAAATGACTGGTATGGGAGTACAAAATGTGAGAAAACTGTAGATATTGACTTTTTGGCTTATTCATAATCCTATTTTATATGCATTAATGCTACCGCGCCTTAATCATACGAGCAGAGGTTACCTACGTGTTGTAACGTCTTCACGATCCAGACGCTATTATTTTATATTTCGTTATGGAAATCCGATCTGTAGACGAACGCACATGAACATCATAGATACGGGACCACAGACCACCTTATCTTTATCGTTATTCAAGTGAAAACGGCAATCCGATTTTATGAGGGCACAGACGAAAGTCGACGTTGGGGAGAACGTCTAGATAGAAAGGAGTTCAAGATACCACGGGTCAAAATAAGACAAAAAATTCCTACAGCGTACTGGATAGATTCAGTTGGAGAGTTCATAACAGCTATATACAGTTTACGACCACGAATATGTTCTTAGTAAACGGATTTTGAGACAAATCACTTCCAACTCACGAACTGAGATAATTTTTTTCCTTGTTCGTAGGAAATTTTAATTAACCACATTTTCCTACGCGTCCTCATTCGAGAAAAGTGGTCAAACTAGACGTTGAAACTTTATGTGCCATCTAACTGTTAATTACAGGATTACCTTTAAAGTCCGAATGAGCATCACTTCATTGAAAATGAAGAAGAGAAAACATAAATACTGTTAGCACATTGGCCGAAGAATGAGAGGCTTATTATAGTTGAATAAATTATATTACCACAGCTTTTCCAGTTTAGTTTCAAAATTGTTGATTTTATTCATGTATGCATTGAAATTAGCACCGTTCATTCCTATTGAAAGAATTGCTACAGATACCTTTTTGAATTCTTCCTGAGTAATTGATTAAACTTCAATCAATTATCATCCAAATTCTAAGATGAGCATACTTCAAATGGGATTGACAGAGATGTAGTTTTAACTAGAATTGCGTTGGAAATATTATATTGCTGCTTGATCGATGAGATAAAATTTCAAGTAATTATCTGGCTACTGATGAATGTTAAGGAAATAAAAAAAATTAAACATTTTTTTCTCTGAGCACCCATTTCATTATCAGGTACCGAGATATGATACATTATTAAAATAATGGACTAGGCTTACTGAAAAATGGAAAAATCTACCAACATTAAATCTATCAGAAGTATAAATAAGTTCGTGCAGTTTTCTGCCAAAATTGAAGCTTCATCGTGAAAAATTAAAATAGATTCAAACCCGCCGGCTCTTTGGTCTTTATTCATTCATCGAGTCATTCGATCCAGACCATGTTGCATCGATCGAAAGTAGCAATGTCTGGGCTGTACTGCGGGTGGGAACTTCCCATTTGGGCGTTTATAAGTCCGTTTTAGAGAGCGACCATTTGTTATTCATTGTCAATAACTTTGTCGTGTCTGTTGGCGTATTGCGACCGTTTTTTTGGCAATGCACTGCTTAAACACATCAATTGTCGTCAAAAGACCTCCTATTTGATCCTTTCGTTCGATTGTAACAGCTCATAATACAGCACAACCAGCTGGTTCCACCAAATACACAGCATGATCTTCTCGCTTGACAGTTAAAGATGAGGCATATACCGGCGGTTTGAATTATCGTAATAGACCCACTTTTCATTTCCATTTCCTGGTTGAGTGACTTCAAGTGTTTTTCGGGTTCCTTTCGCATTTGTGATAGTTCATCCTTGAGTCTTGCCTCTAGTTCTTCAACCTCAAATTTAGGTGGCCCTTCGGGTCGTTCTTTGTCTTCCATATCAAAATTACCACTTTTAAATCTGGCAAACCACTTCTAACACTTTCGTTCAGCTAGAGTCACCATAAACATCCACTAAAATACGACCACTTTCACCAACCTTTTTCTTCATATTCAAGTAATGAAGTAAAACTTCCAGCTAAAACAAATCATTCGGTACAGAAGTTGACATTTCGAGAGCAGACAAAAAATATGTTGTTTACACTTCAGTGAAATTACAGATACTGAAAGGAAAACCTAATGATGACAGTTTAAAATGAAGGTGTTGCCAGATGAAACACAGGAATAATTAACTAGTAGTGACATCTGTTATCAAAACTGCACGAACTTAGTTCTACTTCTAATAGTAGTTAAGTATTATTTTTACAGAAAAAAACCACAAGATGTCTATATTCTAAGAGAAGCATAGTTCTGAACATCATTCTCTGAATGCATAATATGTCATCCATAAATATTGAACAAACCCAAAAAATGATCTTATATGAAAGATGAGATTAAAGAAGAACCATCTTCAGTAAATCAAAGTCCAACTGACTGCTCAACATGAACAGCACGTAATATGAAGAATTAAGTTTACCCTTAAGTTGTTTCGTATGGTACCCAATTTCAGGTTTTTATCCAGTGAACTTTCTAGAAACCTAAAATTAATCTCCACAATGACATTATCTCACAAAATATTAATTAGGGTAGTTCAGTTTAAATCGGTCATAAAAGAAAAACATTGAGTCTTAGCTATATTGAGGATGATATTATGATTATATAACCAACCTCTCACTGAAATCAGTAATTCCTTGAATTCATTAATGGCCAAAATACATGAAGACTGGAGCAAGTAGTTGGTATCATCCGCAAACACTCCCAACGAAAACTACGTTAAACCTGATGCTTTGGGTAAGCTATTTATATAAGGAACTAGCGGACCCGACAGACTTCGTCCTGTCAAAAAGATTTGTAATGTGGCAGTTTTTTGTTCCTACGTATTTTATAGTCGGGGCAAAAAATTCTCCTGAACAGAACCGTCACCCTGGTGATAGGGTGTTGTGAATAAAAAATAATTGAATAAAACATATTATATAAGGATTTAAAAGTAATCGCTTTATTGTTAAATATGTAAATCATAATTATTAACAAAAAATAGTTTTATTATCATTGTAGTGCTTTATGATATACGATGTTTTTTGTTTGATTCCCTGGCGCATAGACAAACAAATCTGATGGTTTTCCAACACGGGAACAGGCAACATACAATTGACCATGTGAGAAACATGGGTTTTCCAGATTAATACCACAAACACTTAATGATAGCCCCTGGGACTTGTTTATGGTCATAGCAAAAGCAAGCCGCACTGGAAACTGTAGTCGTTTAAACTGAAATGGCACATCAGTCGGAATCATTGGGATGCGCGGTATGAGAACATCTTCTCCTTTATACTTTCCTTTGAGTATAGTTGCTTCTATCACGTTGTTCAGTAATTTTTTTATCGCTAACCGTGTTCCGTTGCAAAGACGCGGTTGCTTGATATTTCGCAACATTATAACAACCGATTCCGGTGGATAGTTGACTACATCATCTTGGTTAGTACTCGAATCAACTGATTTATATATCCTCGATTCGCCTGTAATTTGTTCTTGAATTTTGAAATTTAATTCATTTACATCAATGTTTTTTGCAGCCAATATAGCTCGTTCGCTCAACAAATCATGGTTTCTGTAATTATGAGAAATATCTGGAAACACCTTCTGAATGAGTTCATCTTTTGATCGAGTTAACTGACAAAAACTTTGAGGAAAGTTAATGCAGCCAGTCAACGTATCTATAGGGAATTTGCCATTACCAATGTCAATGAGTTGTTTATAGAATATGTTTCCAGATTGGTCATTTTGCAACTCGACACGCATATTCTTGCTTAAATGAAGTACTTTGACATGTTTCCACAAATTGGAGGACTTCAGACATGCATTGAGTTCATCTGCTGGCGTTGATAGTGGAATCACTGGCAATGTTTGACGAAAATCTCCTGCTAATAAAATCAATGCACCACCAAATCGGTTATAATTGCTCCGTAGATCTTTTAAGGTTCTGTCTAAAGCCTCCAAAGATTTTGTATGTGCCATCGTGCATTCATCCCAAACAATCATTTTACATTGCTGCAAAACCGTTGCCATTGCAGAGTTCTTCGAAATGTTGCAGGTTGGAGTTTCATTGCTTTGCATATTTAATGGCAATTTTAGTGCTGAATGGGCTGTTCGACCACCTTCAAGCAAAGTTGCTGCAATTCCTGACGAAGCGAGTGCAAGTGCAATTTTATTTTATGAGCGAATTGTTGCTAATATTATAGAAATCAAAAAAGTTTTTCCTGTACCACCAGGTGCATCTAAGAAGTAAATCCCGCCAGTTTCATCATTTGTTACTTTCATAAAAGTATCAAATACATACTTCTGTTGTTCATTCAACAGTGGAAGGTTTGTTTGAATTAATTCTTTCAAAGTGTTGAGATCATACAGTTTTTCTCGATTAAAATACAGTTTTTTCTCGGTTAAAAGCATCATGCATTGGACGATTAGGCGCGGCCAGACCTAATTGAATTAAAAGTTTGTTTGATATCATCAAGCACATGTCCTCAATAGAAATCAATGCTTCATTGTAAAATTCTTCACTGATTTTTATATTTGGATTCCCCATTCTATTCTGTATTTGATACAAAATATCATCACACATATAATCCTTGTACTTGATCCACAAATCAATTAGGTTTGATGGGAAGCATGTAGATATGATTATTGAAAACAATGTTCGTATTTGATGAGCGTGTGATGTTACAGCATCATTGAGAGTTTGATCCCAATGAGCGTCATTTTCTAGCAATTGCAAACGTTGACAGGCTTCTCTGTAGGATCCACACAATTAACCATCAACAGTTCGTAAATGTTGGAATGACGTGAAAACTGATGCATTTTATGTGGCGTGCCGATAGTAAAACAGAAGAAATTTAATATGAACTTTATACAATAGCAATAAAGCTCAAATCGACTACATTTTAGTTAGAAAACGTTTGTATTGGAAAAAGAAAAGGGCTATTTTAAGGGTTTTTCCGGCAATTATTCGAATTTTTCTCGCCGTAAAAACCATCCTTGAACTCCAACGAACATTTAGAAAAAAATTGGCCAAATTGGTCCAGGCGTTGTTGAGTTATGCGCTTACCAACGCATTTAGCGATTCATTTTTATATTATAGATAAACAGAAGAGGATACGCCATACTCCGCTAAGACGCCCATGGTTGTTTCTCTCCGATCAGAGGTCAATACTTTACCTCCATAACAACCATCTGTTTGCGAGAAGACAAACTGCTTTCCATCAGTTTTAACGGATTATCTCTTACCCTAGAATACTCAAGAATTTTCAGCAATCCAACATGATTTACACTATCAAAGGCCTTTGTCAGATCTAAGAACAAACCCATCGCTGCCTCTTCTTGCTCCATGGTTATAACAACTTCATTCATGAGTTCAAAAAGCACATTATACATTTTACCTTTCACGAATACATGATGATGTTCTGAGATAACATTCAATTTATAGAAAAGATGAAGTAGTCTGTTGGACAAAATCTTTTCGAAGATTTCAGAGAAAGAAGATAAAATGCTCATGGATCTGTAGTTATTTGGATCATTGATATAACCTTTTTTGAACATTGGTTTTGAAAGAGCAATTATCTGCTAATCGGAAAAATCCTCTCCCTGAAAAAACTCTCACTGGTATCTCATCAAATCCACAAGAAAATTAATATTTCAAACATTTAACAGTTGTCAATATTTCCTGCTGTGAAACATCAACCATAAAAAAAATCTGTCAGCTTCAATGAAAGACTTCTCTAACTTTTCCGTCATTCCAATGAAAAATTTGACATAAAATTGTTGAATATTTGAATATCAAAACAGATTTAATCTGTTAGTCTTCTACAATTTTGATTTCAAAACAATTTTCATTCGAAAAACTTTTAGAATTAAATTAATGTCTACAATAAGCACCGCTTATTTTTAATAGACGTATATAATCAAAACTCAATATATAATGTCAAATGGAATAAATAAACCAACAGATAAAAAAAGTCATTAAAATTAATAAATAAATATTTAAAGGAGAAAACGTTTTGTTTCTGATCTAACCATTATGGACACCAATTGCGTTTCAAAAACATGAACACAACTAAAGGACTTCTCAAAAAATATAATTTATTTGAAATATTCAATATATTTAAATATTTCATATAAAAAAACTGGCTCCTTCAAATATTTATTTATTAATTTTAATGACTTTTTTTATATCTTTTGGTTTATTTATTCCATTTGACATTATATATTGAGTTTTGATTATATACGTCTATTAAATATAAGCGGTGCTTATTGTGGACATTAATGTTATTCTAAAAGTTTTTTGAATACAAATTTTTTTGAAATTGAAATTGTAAAAGACTAACAGATTAAATCTGTTTTGATATTCAAATTTCGTTATATTTCTTCTATCAAGTAAAAAGCCTTTTTCTATTTTATTTTATACATAATATATAATTATATTTAGGCTTTAATAAATCTCATTATGGAATGTCAATGGTTTAAAGATAGCCTTATATTACCTTACACTTTTCTGTGGTTTCGTTAAGAACATAGACTATCTTGAATTTTAAAGTTAGTCTGTTCAAAGCAATTTATCCTGTTGACACGTGGAGGTGAGATATAGTGATAGTTATTTGATTTTGATATTTGGAATATTATTTAGGGCCGATGAAGAGATTATCAGAATTATAATTGTTTTTTGAAGCTAAAGTGCATGTTTCGAGAGATTTTTGAATTAACTTATTTGAATATTTAAATATATTAAATATTTCAAATAAATTATATTTTTTGAGAAGCCCTTAAGTTGTGTTCATGTTTTTGAAAAGCAATTAGTGTTCATAAAAGTAAGAGCAGAAAAAAAATTTTGTCTCCTTTAAATATTTATTTATTAATTTTAATGACTTTTTTTATATCTGTTGGTTTATTTATTCCATTTGACATTATATATTGAGTTTTGATTATATACGTCTATTAAATATGAGCGGTGCTTATTGTAGACATTAATTTTATTCTAAAAGTTTTTTGAATAAAAATTTTTTTGAAATTGAAATTGTAAAAGACAGATTAAATCTGTTTTGATATTCAAATTTCGTTATATTTCTTCTATCAAGTAAAAAGCCTTTTCTCTATTTTAATTGTTGAATATAGAAGAGCATCAACCACATTGAGTACTACCAGCAGGGTTTTTGTCTTTTGTTAAAGACTAGAAAATGATTTTTCAGAAAACATTAGACTGATTTTTAGAACTATAAACTCACTGAAATATATTTTCTTTGATTTTGATAAAAGAAATATCATATCACTTTTCATTCAGCAAATGAAATTATATGAATCATGTCAAGAAATATTTCCATATTCATTATTTCAGGTGTCTTATTAAACTTCATTTAAGTTGATGAGAAACGAACAATAACTTTAGGAAAAGACAGTTGATATCTCCTGACGAAATTTTTAAGTTAGAATTTATACAAAGAATTCAATGTTCCGTTAGTGGAAAGTCAAATAAACGTCATTTTTACAATTTTAGAGTTGTTCTCCTCTCTTATATGAAAACTTTCAGGAAAATGAAAAATACATGGTTGAAAATTTCCATCCTTCTTCCTTCTCTCTGCATTATTACATTTTGGCACGAAATAATAAAAAAAAGTACATATGAAAGAAAAACTTTTTTTCCGAAATCGGATAAGAAATTATTAAGAATTAAGAACTGAATGAATTATACTATAGCTCTCATAAATTCTTCAATGTACTGGCTTAAGGTGGAAAATACACTGACTTTAATATTAAATAGGGTTCAAACCTCGAATATAGCCTGAACTATATGATGTCATAAAGCTGGTGTTCAGATCCTTGCTCCTCACTGATGGGGGGCCAAACTGTATCTGGAAATTCTAAATCCTTTTGTTCAACTCACTTCGTCAACCGACTATCAGTTTCCAATTTCTTCAATGGAAAAATTACAGAAGCAAAAGGAGATGCACTCCAGGTTATTGCGAAAATATCTACATAATTGATTGCTTCTATATTCTTCAAAAAAATTTCCGGCAATTAAACTTTTATTCGTTCAATTCCATCAAGTTATTAATAACTAAAACTCAACCAAGATGTTCAAAATGGACTTCGATTCCGTGAGAAACATCAAATGCTTTTGCCTTTTCCTTGAACTAAGATTCACCAACAGGTACGTTCTACCCTCTAGACTGTCTACGCCAAATGACCTGGCTTTCTTAAAGGCGAGGAAATTCGCCGCGTGTCGTCCGTTTCCTTCCTCCGCTGGTTTTTCCAGCAAGTATCTTGTCCTTATTCTTTAGAGTGGTAGAAAGGGTACACAGAAATTTTAAATTTGTTCGCCACATCAATTTTCTTGTCGGTTCTCTCTACAGCTTTGATAACCATCTCTTTCTTCAAAGATTGACAAGCACTTGTACTTGGTACTCATATTCAACACACAAGAACAAATACACGACGATTACTGTGTCAACGACGCGGCTGAAACTTTGAACATTATCAATCATCAGCGTATGCTGTGATTTGAAGAAGTTGTAACTCGCAACTTCGAAATATAGAAAGTTCGAGTGAAAGAATTAGAGATTTTTGATTTGTCTGGATCTTTACTTGATGGAAATTCATCTTCAGTATAAGAAAAACAAATGTTCACTTTCGATATTTTATTGATTTACACGACAATTGTTTCATACCATGACTTCATCTGGTGTGTATTAAAACTGAGGTATGCAATGCAAAACATGACCTCAAATACCTTTAATATTCCTGAGTGTCTTTTTTGCTCTGGAGCTTTTTTTTCGTTCAGATAATTGAGTGTACCAAATTGCAATGTTTCGATTTAGCGACAAGGTACTCGATAGTAACGAAAGGTTTGAATTATCGAACGGTTGAATTATCGAGAGACGACTGTATATCCTTCCATTAGCTTAATTCTCATTATGTGCGACAAAATAGATTTAATTCTGTATACTCTTGATATATCTGAGTATCGTTACATACAACGATACATGTATCGTTACATGAATAAAGTTTTTCAGCTAATAATAATATCACATATATGGGTGATCCGACAGGAACTAACATTAGAAATAAGAAAATACAGTAAGTCATAAAAACCTTACCTGTCGCATCGCCCATATATATGGTATTATCAGCTAAAAATCTTTGTACATAGGTAAACGATACATATATTGTTACATGTATCGTTGCATGTAACGACACTCTTGAAATCTGTGAGATATCAAGAGTGTAAAAAATTGAATCTACTTTGTTTCACATAATGAAAATTGAACTAATAGAAGGATACAAACATTCAACAGGTTCTTGTTAAAAATGTAAATAATTCGACAAAATAATTATGAAACAAAACCCTTCCCAGAACCCCAACAAAAAACTGTGAATATAATCTCAAAATAGGCTCAATTTCGACAGACTTTGCTACGGTATCATATCTCTTCCTTTCACAACAATTTTTTTCATCAACAGGTCATATACCATTGTATTTTCCTATAACAAATTTTGGGTTGTTTGCACAATTTTTCTCAGATATATTTTTTAGTTAATCTGATGTTAAAAAAAAAATTCTTTTGTACATTTCCTTTATTCTTTATTCTCATGGACTGTTTTCATCACGAGCATACCAGCCATAGTTCTGAATCCTGCTTGTTTTTATTAGTCTCTAGAGGTGGTCCGTATTCATGAACGAGAATTTTAAATATTTTAAATATCAGCGGAACTGATGAATTGCTTCGGATATCATGTAATAATTGGTTAGTTGATCGTATGTTGTAACTTGGTATCAAGTATTTTTGAATGCTCTCGAGAGAATCTAAATAATTATGAAAAACCTTATTATTATTTTTTTTTGAATATCCAAACAGATTTAATCCGTTGTCTTCTACAATTTTAATTTCAAAAAATTCTTTGAAGAAACTTTAAGAATTAAATTAATGTCTTCAAAAGCACTGCTCATATTTAATAGACGTATAAAGCCAAAATTCATCATACAATATCAAATGGAATTAAGAAAAACCAACGAATATAAATTGTCAATTGAAATTAAAATATAAATAAGCAAAAATTTTTTGTTTCGTTCCAGGCATGCGTAATGAACTCTTCAGACAAACTTACGAAGCCCTGTTCGTTACAAAATGTATTGTTTTCTGATCCTATATTAATGAAAAATAACTCTTTCTCAAAAATATAAAACATAATTTCAAGAACTTCTCAAAAACTAATTTATTTGAAATATTAAATATATTTAAATAAATTACTTCAAAAAATGTCAAAATATGTAGCACATCCTCAAGAAACAATTGAAGTTACGATAAGATCAGTTCAACTTTACATATAAAAAAATAATAAAATCAATTAAACAATGTATAGACTTACCCAGTGCCATCTTAGAAATACATGATCCTCAACAAATATATAAGTAGGTACCTTTATATCCAAGGTACTCTATGTTCCATGTTCACAGAAAATCATACAAAGCTTATAAGGCACTTGGCCTTAGTTAAAACCATTCAACACTGCATAATGAATTTCTTCATTTGAAAAACCTAATGTAATTATATATTATATATGAAATAAAATAAGAAGAAACGGTTTTTTACTTGATAGAAGGATTTTTACAAAATTTGAAAAAATCAAATTTTGTAAAAATTCTTCTATCAAGTAAAAAACCGTTTCTTCTTATTTTATTACTATTATTATTTCTGGAAGTCGAACAAATATTCAATCACCAGTAATGAACATTGTAGTGCTATTCTGATGTTCATTCTAGATGAAAGCAACAAAAACCTCAAATGAAAAATAGATGCAAGTAGGTCGCCAAGAGATGATACTATGGAATGATTTTTTTATTTTCCTCAAATAATAGACCGAAAAACACATAAATTTCGTTGTTTACGTTTTGAAGCGTATGATGATATAAAACTGCGTTCAATTTATTCTCGTAGACTTTCATATAATTCTCTACCTGATCACTGCAATCACTACGGCAACCATTATACCGAATTTTGCTTTTTCAATATTATCCTTCATCGACAGGCATAACCATCTGAACTTATTGAATGAATCAATTCAAATTCTTCATCTGCAATCTGGTTTGTAGAGAAGAACTGTTCTTAACACTCACTATGGTTAAACCAATCATCAGAAATAACGCCAAAATAATAAAAGTGGCCACTCATCCCAGTAGCAAACATGAGGAATTTTGTCCACATGTTATTTGTTGCTCTTTTCAATAGTTCAATAATTTTCCTCATTGCGAATCTTAACCTTGCTTTTTCATGTGATAACATTCACATAAAAGGTATTCGAACTGAGTAAAAGAAACTAAGATATTCATGGTGTTTATCATATATCAGTTGATATATGATAGATCGGGTGAAAAGTATCTATGTGACAATCATTCCTCAAAGTGTGTTTTCACACAATATGTACATGAACACCATAGAACACGGCATCACATTAAATAAATTTAAAGTAGAATAGAATTTCGATTTCAAGAACAACTAAGAACAAGAATACTTTCTTGATAGTTCTTTCAAATTATGACCTGGAACAAAATGAACCAGAATCGAGTCCATTCTATTAGCCACTTGTTGAAAAAATTAATGTCCAGACAGAGTGTATACATGTTTATACAACGAAGAATTTTCGAAGATTTTAAAAAATAGGTCAACTTCTGTTTTGAGAGGGACGAATTTCCATCATGAGCCACTTGTTGAAAAAATTAATGTCCAGACACAGTGTATACATGCTATTTATGTCCTGTACTCAGGCCGGTTAAAATTTTCAAAATCGGTTCATTATTCACGAAATAATGTAATTAATATTCAACGTACTGTCAAAAGGTGATATTGAACAGACAGATTTGAAGAATCCAAAAATAATTTTCAAGTTCTGCATTAGGGAGAAAGAACTCATAGGACATTGTTCCGAAAAAACCACCTGAGGATGGCAACAACCCCCAACATTTTTTGAATAAGGAGGAGATGTTGGATGTGGTTAAGTTGAGAAGTTTTTTCTGTTCTCGAAACATCGGAATTAAAAATGTCAAATTTGTTCATTTAATGGAAGAACAATTTGAGTTTTTTAAGGTTTTTACTTTAAATCATTCGATTTTCTTATCGTTCATGATGGTAAACTATGTGAAACGCATGAAATTTATTACAATGTATACTATTTTCCTGAAAATTCTCTCTCAAATGTCTTTCGTTTCTGCATCATAAATGGGTTTGAGTCTTACCTACTCACGTGGGCGAAATGGTCTATTCTATGGAAGAAATAATAGAAATTCTCAAATTATATCAGAGTGACGAAAATTCTAGATTAACTGCAAGATAATTTAATAACAATCATCTAGAAAGAAATGTAAGTTACCAAATGTTAAGCATTTGATAAATGTATTGGAAACTACTGGTTCCATTCAGAATAAGAAACACGAAGATGAGCATTCAGTCCGAAATGAAACTATTGAAATAGCAGTATTGGGAGATTTACAGATAGATAATCGGTAATCCATAAGAACTTTAACATGAGCATATAATCTTCCGAAATCTAGCGTTCATCGAATTTGAAAGCTCATAAATTTCACCCTTACAAGATAAGGCTGGTACAACAGTTGAATAAAGATGATCCTGACTTCGGACTCAGTTTTGTGAACAATTTAGTGAGTTACTGAATAATAACCAACACCGACTCTACAATACAATCCTTTCTTACGAGTGTCCTTCATGTTGAATGGGGAAGTCAATAGACATAATTGTCGGTACTGGATTGATAGTAATACTCATTTATTGATGGAGACACATACACAAATTCCCAAAAATTAAATTTTTCGGTAGGAATATAAGGAAACCATATTGTTGGACCTATTTTTATCCATGGGAATCTTGACTAAACAAGTTATTAGACTACATTATTGATCCAGTGATTACTGACATTCTGGAAAACGACCACAACCCATTACAAAATTTCGCCACATTTCGATATCCATGTTCGACAATTTTATCCAGGACGTTGGATTGGCAGCAGCAAGAGGTCAGCAAGATCACCCGATCTATCGCCTTTATTTCTTTTTTCTGGTGACTTTTGAAGTCAAAGTCCATGCAACTACACCTGAAAATCTTGCCGAACTGCTACAAAGAATTATCACGGAATGCCACTAACTGACACCAGACATTTTCGAAAATGTTGTATGGAGGTTGGTTGTGGTCATTTTGAACAATGAATACGTCAGTTGGTTGTGGTCATTTTGAACAATAAATACGTTAGTATTGGGTTTCTGTTTGAGCTTTCCTTCTGATAATGTTCAATATCAAATTGCTTTGAAAAAATCACCGAATTTGAAAATTTCATCAAGAATTTTTAGAGGACAAAAAAGGCTTTTTAACTAAAACACATCCGCCATCTCTTTCCTATTCAGAAAAAAATTGGGGGTTGTTGCCACCCACAGGTGGTTTTTTCGGAACAATGTCGTCAAAGGAATTCTCTCTCCCTAATACAGAACTTGAAAATTATTTTTGGACTCTTCAAAACTCTTACGTTCTTGAGTTAGGGTGGTTCAACTGTTTGTTCAACCTTTTGACGGTAGGTTCAAATTACATTATTTCGTGAATACTAAAACGATTTTGAAAATTTCAACTGGGTTGTGCACAGAACATAAATAACTTTCAAACTAACACTCGACATCTCTTCCCTATTCAAAAAATGTTGGGGGTTGATGCCACCTTCATGGGGGTGGATTTTTCGCAACAAACTCATGATGGAAATTCGTCTCCGTCAAGACAGAAGTTGACCTGTGATTTTTAAAATCTTCGAGAATTACTCGTTTCTGAGTTTTGCAGGGGCTCAGATTTTCTCGGTATACATTCTGTCAAGAAAGTACCGGGAATTACCGATTTAAATCTGGCGGGGCAATGAGGCAGGTAAAAAATTTTTTTCCTAGGTTGGTACCACTGTCCTTAATTACTATGCCAAGCTTGAGCGGGATCTGTCAACTAGTGTCTTTGCAACAGCTGATTAAGTCAGTCGATGTCAGAGTGCGTGCCGATTTTTACTATGGGTGATTACGTTGAGCAAAGCATTTGTTTGAAGTTTTGTGTTGCAAATGAATTTTCGTGTGCCGATGCATTGAAAATGTTGCAAAAGGCCTTTGGTGATAATGCTCTATCGAAAACTCGTGCATATCAGTGGTACAGAGCCTTCAAGGACGGTCGTGAAGTGGTCGCCCATCGACGGCTTCGATCGAAGATAACGTCGATAAAATTATGGAAAGGGTACTGGAAAACCGTCGTATCAGCTTGAAAGAGATAGCACATGATCTTAAGATATTCCAAGAGTCCGCACGTACGATTTTGATTGATATTTTGGGCATGAGAAAGGTGGCACGACTCGTACCGAAAGACCTGAATTTTCTTCAAAAACGTCATCGCGAACAGGTTGCTTAAGACATGCTGGATCGCTGTAATTCCGATTCTACATTCATGGAACGCATTATAACTGGTGATGAGACCTGGGTCTACGAGTACGATATGCAAACAAGCCAGCAATCATCGGAATGGGTGGCCAAAAATGAGCCGAAACCGAAAAAACCACGCCAAAGCCGCTCGAAAATGAAGGTGATGCTCATTGTTTTCTTCGATATCCGTGGCGTGGTGCACTACGAATTCGTTCCAGAGGGTCAGACGGTAAACAAGGAGTATTACCTAGGCGTTATGAAACGTTTGCGTGAGCGTATCCGTAAGAAGCGGCCAAATTTGTGGGCGAACAACTCATGGATTTTGCATGACGATAACGCGCCTTCTCACCGAGCTACGATTGTGACTGACTTTCTCGCCAAAAACTCAACAAACGTGCTTCAGCAACCACCGTATTCGCCGGATTTGGCTCCCTGCGACTTTTTCCTCTTCCCAAAACTAAAATTGCCCCTTCGTGGCACCCGTATTGAGTCGATTGAAGCCATAAAACAAAATTCGGCGCGAGAGCTAAAGTCCATCCCGGAAAGCGCCTATAAAAAATGTTTCGATAATTGGAAGTGCCGTTGGCATAGATGTATTGGAGCAAATGGAGCCTATTTTGAAGGCGACCCAATAAATTTTGACGATTAAATGTAAAAATGTTGTTTTAATTGAAAATTCCCGGTACTTTCTCGACAGAGTACTACTTGACAACTATGTTCCCAAAAATATATTTTGTCTTCGAATTAACAATTTTTGCAATTAGAGTGTTTCTTTAAAATCATACAGAATGGTTGCAGTAGCACAGTATAGAAAGCTACAGTTCCAAAGATCTTCAGATTTCACCCACTGTTTTCTCTCTTCCATTCACCTTCTCCAACATATCTTACACACTAGTGAATAACCCAAGTATACCTCCCTCCGTGTTGGCATAGCGTCTATTTTAGTGAGAATACTAAAAAAAGCAATGATTTATACGTCACTCAATAGTTCAATGCCAATAAACAAGCAAATATGGCTCAAAGCATGGCTATGAGTGGATGGAAACAACACCGTCTCGGCTGCTTCTCTCTTATACACGAAGGGTATTTGTTACTTCGATAAAACAAAAAGTACCTAAAATAAAAAAAAAGTTTATTCTTATGAAGCTCTCGATTGAAATGCGGATGTTGCGAGGGAGCTTCCACCTCTGAGTAGGGAGACGGCGTTTCGTTTCCGAGCATGCGCATCTGAAACTCATCAGACAAGGTGTGATGCGCAGCCCTGCCTGTGACGCCGTTGACCATACGTTCGCTTGGAATGCTGATCGTCAAACTCGGTGCCTTGCTCTATTTGAACCTGGCGGAGACGGTTAGTCACGAATGTGTTGACTGGTCAGGTCCTCTATTGGTACGCCGGTCAAACTACGTCAGAGAAAGGCAGGTTCCTGGACGAGGAGCGAAGAAGTTGTTCGCTACAGTTAATTATTACAATATTAAGTGGAAAATTATGTGGAAAAGAATATGTTATCTAAATGGTGACCGATACGCTGCTGGCACTCTTCTAATCGGAAACAAAGATTGACGATCACACGCTGACACATAGCTCTTGATATTGCTGCGATTTCTGACCTGATGTTTTGCTTCAATTGCGTCAGGTTCGTTAGATCATTCTCGTAGACCTTACTTTTAACGTATCCACATGCAAAATAGTCAATTGGACTAGGGTTGGGGCTTTTGGGAAGCCAGTGGATATTACCCCTACACGAAATGATCTCATTAGGGAATAATTCGTTAACATCTTCCATTGCTTGATTTAATGTATGGTAACCAGGTTCTCTAGTTCAAACCTTGAAATTTCTGTAACTCTTGGCTCAAAAACGTTCGCAGCATATCGCAATAACGGTCACTATTCACATTGAGTGGTCGGTCTCGTCGATTTTCATGAAAATAAGGACCGATTATGCCTCTAGTAGACATTGCGGCCCAACCAACGACCTTTGGGCTATGTAGGGGCTATGTACATGCTTTCGTCTCGGATTTTCCTCTGCCCAGTACCAACAATTCTGTTTATTGACATGACCATTCAGATGAAAGTTTTCTTCATCACTGAAGAGTATGTTATCAAAATTGTTGAACCGCCGTAACATTTCGTTCGCAAAATCCTTCGACTAGCATAGTCCGTATCTTTCAATTTGAACCAATTGAATTTTATAGGCTTTTAAATGCAAATATCTCTTTAAAATCGAATGAAGGACGATTTTTTCTGTTCAATGATTGGTCTCGCTTTCGGATGGACGAAGACGGATTTTGACGAACTGACGCCTCCACTTCTCGAATCGTTTCTTCGTCGCGAACTGAACGAGGGCGATCGTAGTGTTGAATTTTTACCGTCGCACCTGTATTCTCGAACATCCGAATCAATTTTCTAATGCTGTCGTCACTTGGTGCATGACGTTTACGATATTCCGCACTTTACAGGCGTTGAGAAGCCACTATTGAATCACCGTTGCGATAAAATGCTCGTACGCAAAAAGTGCGTTGCATTTCCAGGTATTGTTCCATCCTGACTAAAACTCCACAAAATGGCGAACATCACGACCCCTTCCCCACTCTCCTCCGTCGTTCAGTTTCAAATGCAGCGCCAAAACAAATAGCAGATACGCTTTTTGGACACGTTGTATTTAAAAGCTACAATATCGAATTAATTGCGTTGAGAAAATTTATATCGGAAGATCAGAAGAAGAGTAAAACGAGAAAACAAAAGATCCAATACTTGGATTCTCATAACTAGATTTTTCTGGTTTTCATCTAGAGTGCTTCCTACAGAAGAGGATGTCATAGATCACCATCAGTAAACTAATGAAGCGATTCTGTTGGGCTGTCCGTGAACACTCTAACTTTTGAATGAAACAAGGGAGTTAAAAATTTTCAGGATGGGTCTTAGACCTTAAATCACGATTGACTTCGTCCGTTGGCCCGATAGGTCTAGTTCTTCTGGAGTAATTGTAATTTGAAATTTAATATTTTTCTTATTTTCGAAAGTACAAATCCGATCGAGTTTATATTCAGTATTTAGATATGAAATAATGACACAAAGACTCATGCATAGATGATAAATCAGGAGAATTTTTTCAACTTACTTACGTTATACACATATTAAGAGTAAAAATACATTCGTGCGCTTTTGATAACTAATGTTGCTACAAGTTTATTATTCCACTGTTTCATTTGGCAACACTGAAGTATCATCAGTATCTGTTATTTCGCTGCAGTGTAAACAACATAATTTCTGTGTACTTTGAAATGTCAACTTTTATACCAAATAAAGTGTTTTTTATACTTCGTTACTTCAGTATAAAGAAACAGACTGCCGAAAGTCATCGTATTCTTATGGTAATCCTGCTCTAGCTGAACGAATGTGTCAGAAGTAGTTTGCCCGATTTAAAAGTGACAATTTTGATAAGAAAGACGAAAAACAACCCGGAGCGTCATCAAAGTTTAAGGATGTAGAATTAGAGGTAAGGCTCGATGAGGATTCATCACAAAGGCAAGAGAAACTCGCAAAATTACTTGTATTCAGTCAAAGAGCCATTTTCCACCGTTTAAAAGCAATGAGAATGATGCCAAGGGTAAGAAATTGGGTGACCAATGAACTAAAGCCTAGAGACGTCGAAAGCCGTTTCGTCAACTGCTCAAACGGCAAAAAGAAAGGGATTTTACACCGAATTGTGACTGGCGATGTAAAGTGAATTCATTTTGATAATCCAAAATTTCAGGCAACGTATGGATGCCTCATCATCAACTGTTATACCGAATATTCATGTAGACGAGATCGTGCTGTGTATCAGGTGGGAGCAGCTGGGTTTGATGTATTATGAGCTACTACAATAGGACAAAAAGATTACAGAGGAGATCTTTCGATGATAATTGATACGTTTGAGCTGAGCATTGCAAGAAAAATAGCTGCAGCACGCCGACAGACACGACAAAGTTATTGGAAGTGACAACATTGGAAACGCTCAAATGAGTAGTTCTACCTCACCCAGGGTACAGCCCAGACGTTGGTTCTTCTGTTTACCATCTCTTCTGATCGATGCAACATGGCCTCGCAACCAGCACTTCTCCAATTGAGATGAAGTCCAAAATACATTGAAGCGTGAATAGCGGCCTAAGAACCGTTTTTTTTCGTGTTGAGATCCATCTAGTGCCAGAAAGATGGGAAAAAGTAGTGGTTAGCGACGGACAATACTTGAATCTATAACTAATATTTCGTAATAAAGCCTCAAATTTGGACAAAAAACCGCATTCCTAATATATGCTGATTTGTATTTATTATTATGAGTAGAACACATGTAGCTTCGTCAAATACGGGAATAGATCCAATAGAGGTGAACAAGCTGGTTGCTCCAAAAGTAATAAGAACTTTATTGACCATTTAAATATTGTACGTTACCAAATATTCCACTCGTTGTTTGAAGGTATTTGAAAAATGTACATTTTAGCAAAACGCATCATGTATTCAACTCATAATGGAAAATTATGATCAATATAGACGTGTTTTATACAAACATATGTAAAATGGATTTTTATCGAGTGAAGGCCAACACAAATCGAAATTAGATGTGAAATAACGACACGAAGCTCATTCATATGTTCATGAAGATAAATCACGAGAATTCTTCAGACTTACAATTCTTTAAAAATGGATGTTTGAAATGAGCAAATATATATATTAAGAAACCAGCTGAAGAATCGTACTCCGAAACGTCGGACCAGTATTTTTCTTCGAAATTTTCTTATCCGATTTCAGCTAGAAGTATGAAAAGTATATGAAATTTTGTTCATACATTATAAAGGGTGTTTAATCATAATCTGGACAAACAAATATAACATCTAGATGACATCGAGAGAATCATTTTTGCCTTATCACATACCCCCTTTTCGAAGTATAAGCGAGATACAGGGTGATAAAGGTCAATTTTGAGCAATATTCTATCGGTTGTGGACAGTTACATGTAACCTTTGAAATAACGGTGTTTCTGGTCACATCTCACTACTTTCCTGTGCTCAATTCAGAAGGAGTATAAAATTCTGAGAAAAGTAATTCCAAATGACATAAAAACCTGCAAAGTTCGTGATTTTTTCTCGCGATTGCCAATTTGCGATGCATTTCATGAATCAACTCAACTATTTTTATCAATGTCTATAGAGAAAAAAAAACTCATTCGGAACCGATGAACTATTCCACGGTTATACCATTTTTCCACTTCAACGAAAATATGAAAACAGAATCAAAAAATATCGAAGGGTTTTCTTTTTACAGCCATCCGAAGTTCGTGATCGCATTTCCGAATTATTTTTGTTATTGAAAGTGGTTGGACTATGAAGGCCAAAATTTTCAAACTGGACTGCTCAAAACATTCCAGACGGCAATATAAATTTGCCAAAAAAACAATAATTCCCCAAAATTTCAATAGAACTCTGGTAAAAATTGATTTCTCGATCTTGCAGATGTCTCCAATTAGAAATTCAAATTATTCGGAACGAATTAATTTTCTTTACCAAGCAACGGTAATTCACAGAATTTGACAGTTCAAATTTAACTAAAAAAAACGGTTTGGTTCATCAGGTTCATTTTGAGAGGAATTTCCCAACGAGGAAAGTAAGGGAAATTTGCAGCTGTTTGCTCCATGTATAATTCTAGAAATATCGGCTGTTAAAAAAATTCGTCCTCGGAGTAGACTAAGGCTTAGCTTTCAGCATACGATAGATTTGAAGCTAACCTAGAAAATTAGGAATGATTCCAAATTCAAACAAGCCAACATCGGTGTTTATGAAATTGACATTCGCATAACATAACCTTACTTTGTTGTCCATCTGAAACCTAAGACATACATTTTGACGTCTACTACGTGGACGAATTTTTTTTGTAATGGCATTCTGTCTCGTGAAATTTCCAGGAATATTCAATTTTATATTTCTCTACGAAAAAAAAACACATATTAATAGAAAAATTGAACAATTCAATAACTCTGAAGTAATGCTTGATTATAATGAAATCTCGAAAATATTTCCATTCGTTTAAAGACATAATTTCACTCTCTTCACTGCTCCCGCTGAAGAAATCATTTCTTGATTTTGGCGAATTTCCTGTGCAGCTGTTTCAATTATACGAATTAATTCTTCTTTGGATCGTATTGGAGCTCGATTGTACATACAGCAAACATTTCATATGACCCCTGAAGTAAAAATTTAGTGGTGTTAGATCTGGATCTAACGGAGGCCATACAACAGATCCAAACCGACCAGTCCACCGTCGTAGTTACTGTGTGTCTAGAAACTCTCCTTACTGTATGCGCAATGCATCATGTTCGTACCAAATGTCCCGAAATTGATTCAAAGGAATATTTTCCATTAGTTCTGGAAGAGTCTCACTCAGAAATTGATAATAGTCATTTCCATTCAATATTTCTGAGAGGATGTAAGATCCGAGGATGAATCTGTCCTTAATTTCCGCCTAAACTTTGACTGAAAACCTCTCCTTGCAATATAAATACATAAACATAAAGATTTTCACGGTCGTCATTATCCTACCACATATCATCTGAGAAAGATGGGGATTATTCCTTCGCCATATCACTTTTTTTCAATCCATGTCTATGGAACGTCGCTAAATAAAATGAGACGTGTTCTTCTTAACATGAATTCGCGGAATTCATTTCTTTCTCAGTAATCACCTTTTCTTAATTTCTGACATCCTTGAAAATGATCAGGATGGTGTTGATTCCTCTTAAGAACTCTCCATACAATCAACTTACTCTTATGTACTGTGGGGAGATCAAATATCATTTTCGTTGATAATATTGGATTATTTTCAACTAAATCCAGGAAACACTCATCTTGGCTTCGTATGGTTTCTATTTTCTTGTGGTCAAGAGAGCGATCTTCACGCAATTTGAGTACTGTTGCCATAAAAGTTTTAAAATTTGGCCTTGCTCGGCTTGGAAATCTGCGAGCGTACATTTCTCTTGCTTTCCTCCCTGAGGAATTCGCCTAATAATAAGCTTAAACCATATCATTTTTTTCAGAAATTGAATATTTTATATCTGTTCGATTTAAATATCTTTTCGAGAAACTTGCGAAATATTGTTCAGTTAAATTCGAACTATCAATTCCTGTGAATTACCGTTGCTTGGTAACGAAAATTTATTCGTTCCGAATAATTTGAACTTCTATCTGGAAACACCCACAAGGTCGGGAGATCGATTCCCGCCAGAGTAATATTGAAATTTTGGGGAATTATTTTTTTTATAAATTTATATTGCCATCTGAAATGTTTTAAGCAATCCATTTTAAAAATTTTGGCCTTCACAGTCCAACCTCTTTCCATAAAAAATAATGTAGAAATGCGATCGCGAACTTCGGATGGCTGTAAAAAGGAAACCGTTCGATAGTTTTTGATTCTGTTTTCATATTTTCGTTAAGGTTGAAAAATGGTACAACCGTGCAAAAGTTCATCGGTTTCGTATTATTTTTTTGCTCTTGAGACATTGCAAAAAGAAGTTGAGTTCGATATTTGAAAACATTTTTTCACGGAAATCCTTAAAAAATCGGGAATTTCATGAAATGCATTGCAGATTGGCATTGCAGGTTTTTCGCCATTTTCAAATACTTTTTTCAGAATTTTATACCATTTCTGAATTGAGCACAAAAAGGTAGTGAGATTGGACCGGAAACACCTTTATTTCAAATATTACACATAACTGTCGACAATCAATAGAATATGGGGTATATGTCATAAGGCAAAATGATTCTCCCGATGTCATTTACACGCTATATTCGTTTGTCCAGTGTATGATGAAACACCCTGTATTTCCACTCTTTCTTGCCGATATGTGACAATTCAGATCAAATGAAGAAAGATGAAGCCTTTCAACCCTGAATTTTTCATTTTCATGAGATTTTCCGTTTCTTCAGGAAAATAGTTATGAAGTTACTGAAAATTACGTTTTTTTGACTTTCGAATGATAGAGCACAGAATTCTGTATATTTATTCATCGTAACTAGCTTCTGGAAGAAGTAATCCACAGATTTGAAATTTTCAGGGGAAATGGACTGTTGTCCATATCTCCTTATCTAAATTGTGACCTATTTCAAAATTATGTCATAAGAAATTTGCTCAGTTCTTTCGAAATTCATGTCACCATTATTCAATGCGTTTATCTACATCAAAAGATAAGCACCAAATTGCCAATTATATTATAGTAATATGAAAATGTGCTGGTACCAGCTGTTATCGACTGTATTACGAAAGTAATTATTCGAATTTCGAAGGAATAACTGAAATGCGTATTGAATACTTGTCAGAATCCTGGATTGGACTATTAGATAACTAATAAAATTAGAGAAAGTTTTGATTTTTCACTGGTATGGCGGTATGAAATCGGTAGTTACTGGATTCTACTGCACTCCGAAACATTTTCATACTGGTGTATTACGATTTATTTTAAGTACTTTGTAATACTATTAATAATAATAATAGTATTACAAAGAACTAGAAATAAATCGAACATGGTTATGGGAACCTTGAGAAATTAGAAGATGTGGTAAAAATATGAAACATTGCAGATTTCATATAAAGGGTTGTTATTTCTTCTGCTTATAAAGTGATTTGCCATGTAAACAATTTTAAAAATTTTTCAGTTCATAAAAAAACATAAAGTGATCAAAATGTTTTATGATTTTGATGGCAAGTTATTACATAAGATTAATTAATTATTTAATATATAAACAATAGTTATGATTCAAGCTGTACGAACCCAAATCATTTAAACAAGATCAATTCTGGCAGAAAACTTCATAATTCAACTTACTGAAACACAAGCCAAAATTACAGTAATTATTGAATGTTGAAAATGTCTTGAGAAATCAAAGTAATTTGACTTTCAATTTCTAATCCGAAACTATCAAAGAAAACGATAAAAAGATTTGTTATTAACATGAAACGCATGTTATTTTTAATAAAAATATTGACAATATACAAGCTTAATCACATCCAACTTATCAAAGCATGTAATTTTGCTAAAAATCAAAAAATTCAGTGATTTCAAGGAAGGAATGTGTCGTAGCATCAGTAATTTTGAAAATTTTTTACAAGATGTATGATTTAACATACCTTAAGCATGAAAAAATTTGAAATAAGTTATAAGCTGGAGAATTGTAATTTTCCGATGTAATTATTAGTAGTTATTAATTTAGAAGCATCAGATTTGAGAACTAAAGAGCGGTTAGATCAATGAAGAGATAAATCACTTCTATCGGTAGATTAATTGTAGTAGGTCAATTTAATCGATAAATCAATTGGACCGGTTGATCAATTCAATCGATATAAAATCATAATAATAATATAATAAAAATATATCTAAATCGGTCATTAAGTTTTCAATTCACTGGACGTAAAGGATTGTTCCAAATATTCATCTAATAAATTTCGTTTTTATCCCTTATCTTGAAAATGTGAACAGATAGTAATTTCAAGAAAATATATATGAACTATTGTAATGTAATATAAGTTTCATTATCCAAATCCGATTCAATTGAAACAAATTTTTCAAACTATGTTTCGACGGAGAAGTCAATTCACCAGAAATTATCTGAAAACGGTGGATGTGGTAAGTCCAATGATGAGTCGCTCGAAACTATTATAGCAGGTGATTAGTAGTCTTTGTACAGGAGGACGATTTTAAATATTGATCATCGAGAACACAAACTACTCGCCTAGTACAGCCGCTCATCTATCTACATTCTGTCAAGAAAGTACCGGGAATTATCGATTTAAATCTGGCGGGGCAATGAGGCAGGTAAAATTTTTTTTTCCTAGGTTGGTACCACTGTCCTTAATTACTATGCCAAGCTTGAGCGGGATCTGTCAACTAGTGTGTTTGCAACAGCTGATTAAGTCAGTCGATGTCAGAGTGCGTGCCGATTTTTACTATGGGTGATTACGTTGAGCAAAGAATTTGTTTAAAGTTTTGTGTTACAAATGAATTTTCGTGTGCCGATGCATTGAATATGTTGCAAAAGGCCTTTGGTGATAATGCTCTATCGAAAACTCGTGCATATCAGTGGTACAGAGCCTTCAAGGACGGTCGTGAAGTGGTCGCCCATCGACGGCTTCGATCGAAGATAACGACGATAAAATTAAGGAAAGGGTGCTGGAAAACCGTCGTACCAGCTTGAGAGAGATAGCACATGATCTTAAGATATCCCACGAGTCCGCACGTACGATTTTGATTGATATTTTGGGCATGAGAAAGGTGGCCGCACGACTCGTACCGAAAGACCTGAATTTTCTTCAAAAACGTCATCGCGAACAGGTTGCTTCAGACATGCTGGATCGCTGTAATTCCGATTCTACATTCATGGAACGCATTATAACTGGTGATGAGACCTGGGTCTACGAGTACGATATGCAAACAAGCCAGCAATCATCGGAATGGGTGGCAAAAAATGAGCCGAAACCGAAAAAACCACGCCAAAGCCGCTTGAAAATGAAGGTGATGCTCATTGTTTTCTTCGATATCCGTGGCGTGGTGCACTACGAATTCGTTCCAGAGGGTCAGACGGTAAACAAGGAGTATTACCTAGGCGTTATGAAATGTTTGCGTGAGCGTATCCGTCAGAAGCGGCCAAATTTGAGGGCGAACAACTCATGGATTTTGCATGACGATAACGCGCCTTCTCACCGAACTACGATTGTGACTGACTTTCTCGCCAAAAACTCAACAAACGTGCTTCAGCAACCACCGTATTCGCCGGATTTGGCTCCCTGCAACTTTTTCCTCTTCCCAAAACTAAAATTGCCCCTTCGTGGCACCCGTTTTGAGTCGATTGAAGCCATAAAACAAAATTCGGCGCGAGAGCTAAAGTCCATCCCGGAAAGCGCCTATAAAAAATGTTTCGATAATTGGAAGTGCCGTTGGCATAGATGTATTGGAGCAAATGGAGCCTATTTTGAAGGCGACCCAATAAATTTTGACGATTAAATGTAAAAATGTGGTTCTAATTGAAAATTCCCGGTACTTTCTTGACAGACTAGTATATCGATCATTAAGTTTTCAATTCACTGGACGTAAAGGATTGTTGCAAATATTCATCTAATAAATTTCGGGCAGATCCACATACCACACAGATCCACCTAGCTTATAAATGTACAAAGCACTTTGATTCGTTGAGAGAACCGCATAATCCAAAAATATATTATAGTACATATAGCCAATAGATTTAGTAATTGAAAAGTTAAATGGTGGATTAATTGTGTTACTTCATCAATAAAAGTGATATTGTAATATATTATCCACATCAATAAAATAGCAAATCCTGTAAGTATTTCTTTTTATTATTAGCTAGGAACTCTTTCTTGCAGCATATGAAAATGAAGTTCGGTCAAGTTCAATATCTAGTAAGCCAAAATAAATTTCATTATGATAACAGTGTTTTTCCTGAATTTAAATAATTTCCGGTACGAACATTAATCATTTTGGCGGAGGGTCCCCAGCAAAAGGAAAGCATTAATTTTCTATAAATTCATAAAACTTCAATCATTCCACGTTGCCATGTACTGTTGTTATTTAATGAGAGGTCAATTATTTTTCCAACAACTTCAACAATATAACCGAGATCAAACTGCATATTGAATGCTAATTTTGGTGATGGGATGGTTTTTATCAAGGGCTTATTGCCCAAATTGATCATAAAGTGGCGAATTGGTGCTATTAAGATTGTATTTTGTATTATGTATTGAGGTGTAACCAAGAAGGCGTCGAGTGACGGTGTTTCGTCGCTAAGCGTTGATGAAAATTATGAAAAAGATGTGCTAAAGGTAAAATGATGTAGTAGAGAACAATCATTTTTCAATTGTGTGAACTGCTTATATACCATAAAGGATGTGCGAAAAGAATGGGTGTCTTAAAAATTATCAGTGAAGGAAACGTGAAATGCTGTGAAAACATCAGCAATAATAGCAAGAATAAGATTTCTCAGCAATTGGTAAATCTGAAGAATGACTATTTAAAGATACTTCTAGTAGAAGTTCAAGATAATTACAACGTTTCGACTCTCAACAATAAACTTTTACTAGGAAAAATAAAATAATTGGAAGAAGAGTAATGTAGATAAAAAATTCAAAACAATGAAACGGAACAGAAATCTCCCTCTCAAAGGAGTATGAATTACTCAAAGGCAACGACATCTACTATGAAAGAAAAGCCGAATGTGAAAGATATTGTCAAGGAAAGAATAATGAAACCATTCAATAAGCAAATGGCCAATGCAAATGATAAACACGTTCATATGATAACACCTAATATGACGCAAGAAGAGAATGACAGTATCAAAACATCAATAGCAAACGTAAACACAAGATCAGTGAAAAACCTATCACCAGACATGGAATACAAAAAAGATATGATAAAAGAATTGGAAGAGCACAAAATGAAGATTTTTTTTAAATTTTCCGGGGCAACTAGAAAAGTATGGATATATCTCAATAGAGTCAAAAGAACAGCTAATCAAAATATTAAAACTGCATATCTAACTGAGAAAAAGAGCTTCAAACAATCAGATATAAAAGGAAGTAAAATTCTTTTAAAACCAGAGAAGCTGAAGAGATTTGTTGTAACGGCTCCACTAAACAGAAAAGATGATCTCTATGACCCCGAATTTTGACCTGAAGGAGTAGGGATAAAACGTTTTGATTTTACAAAACACCGAGAATTTCTCACTCAAACTCAGAGTGGAAATTTTCTCTAAATAAAATTGAATGCAACAAGAAATAAGAAAAAATATTCGGAAAAGTCAGTCCAATCGCTCGGTAATGCTGTGCATCAAATGTAAGTTTTCCTACAAGAACAGAAGGATTGTAAAATTCTTCTTATAACCGGACATTGGAAAACGTATGAGCAATTGCAACTTCTGACAATTGACGGTTTTATTAGCAGACTATTGGTGTAGAAAGGAGGAGCAGCCGTTTATGTCAAAAAAAAAAAACACTGACTTTTCAGTAAGAGGTGAACTTGAGTGTGCAGTGGTAGAGTGTACAATTAGTAAAATGACACATATCACTATAACACACTATAAGGATGAAACGAAAAATGCTTTTACTCAATCCTTATGTAAGCAGAACTTTCATGCAAAACTAAACAAGTCGATGTTCATAAAACCTGTTACTACATTAGAAATAAAAAATATATTGCTATGAGGATTATAGGCCCATCAGTCTACTATCAGGATTTTCTAAAATCTTTGAAAAATGTGTTTGTAATAGAATCCCTGATTTTTTATTACAAGAAAATATGCTGTCAAAATCTCAACATGCTTACCTCAGGGAAAAATCAACGAAAACTGCGTTAACTGATTTTACAGAACAAATATTAACATCACTTGAAACTGATGAGGTAACCCAGAGTTACCTCATCCACAAAAATACCCAGGTATTTTTGTGGATCTTTCCAAGGTTTTTGATTATGTATATCATCAAATTTTATTGGAAAAAATTGAAAACTACGGTATCCGTGGCAGTATGTTAAAGTGGATTCAGTCATTTTTACAAGACAAAAAACAGTATGTGAAAATATCGTAACAAAACACAGCTTTTACATCTGAAATAGTTCATATCACACAGGTAGTAACACAGGGTAGCACTGTAGACCGTGGCACACTTCCCTAGCCCGAACGACATACCAATCTCTTCACTGAACCTCCTTACCAGTTCCAGTTCACCCTCTAGTTGTTTGCGTTCTCTGGCTTATAGCTTTAGGTCGTCCATGTAGAATATGTGGCTGAGTTTAAGGTCATCATTGATCGAGTAGCTATATGCAGATCTATTGAGGATTTTGCTGAGTATATTCAGACCCAGGCAGAACCACCGCGAGCTGAAGCCGTCCCCCTGAAAGATTCCTCTTCTTATTTTCATTTTTTCAGTCTGATATGGGATTATCATTATCATTATCATTGTGATTGTTGTTCTCCAAGAGGACATTAAGAAGCCAAGTAGGTCTGTGATTCGTCTGTTCACTTTGTAAATATCTATTACCTACAGCAACCATGAGTGAGGGACCGAGTCGTAGGCTTTCTGGTAGTCAATCCAGGCCATGGAGATGTTCTTTTTTCTTGTTTTTGTCTGCTTAGTGATTGCTTTGTCGATTATCAGAAGCTTTTTGTTTCCTCTACCTCTGTTCTTGCAACCATTTTGTTTCCAGGCCATAATATTGTTTTTCTTCAAGTGGGTCCCTATTTTGTTAAAATAGAAATAGAAAGGCTTTTTACTTGATAGAAGAAATATAACAAAATTTGAATATCAAAACAAATTGAAATATGTTTATCTTCTACAATTTTAATTTCCAAAAGAATTTTTTATTCAAAAAACTTTTAGAATTAAATTAATGTCTAAAACAAGCACCGCTCACATTCAATAGACGTATATAATCAAAACTCAATATACAATGTCAAATGAAATAAATAACCCAACAGATATACGAAAGTAATTTAAATTAATAAATAAATATTCAAAGGAGACAAAATTTTGTTTCTGGTTTTATCTTTAAAAAATACTACTGGCCTTATAAAAACATGAACACACTTAAAGGACTTCCCAAAGAATATAATTTATTTGAAATATTTAATATATTTAAATATTCGAACAAATTATTTCAAATAATTAAATTAAATTAATTAAATTAAATTAAATTAATAACTCACTTTGTTCTTTGATTTTGTTAGAACATAGATCAATCTTGAATATATAGTTGATCTGTAGTTCGAAGCTTAAGTCTTTTAACACGTGAGTGATGTAGGTTATGTTTTTGATTTTGATATTTGTAATATTGAAAAAGGGCTGAAGACGGGATTATCTAGAATTATATTTGTTTTTTGAAGATATAGTGCACATTTTTTAGAGATTTTTGAAATAATTTGTTCGAATATTTAAATATATTAAATATTTCAAATAAATTATATTCTTTGGGAAGTCCTTTAAGTGTGTTCATGTTTTTATAAGGCAAGTAGTATTTTTTAAAGATAAAACCAGAAACAAAATTTTGTCTCCTTTGAATATTTATTTATTAATTTAAATTACTTTCGTATATCTGTTGGGTTATTTATTTCATTTGACATTGTATATTGAGTTTTGATTATATACGTCTATTAAATGTGAGCGGTGCTTGTTTTAGACATTAATTTAATTCTAAAAGTTTTTTGAATAAAAAATTCTTTTGGAAATTAAAATTGTAGAAGATAAACATATTTCAATTTGTTTTGATATTCAAATTTTGTTATATTTCTTCTATCAAGTAAAAAGCCTTTCTATTTTATTTTATATATAATATATAATTATATTTTGGCTTCAATAAATCTCATTATGGAATGTCAATGAATTTAAGTAAACCTTAAAATAACTCACTTTGTTCTTTGATTTTGTTAGAACATAGATCAATCTTGAATATATAGTTGATCTGTAGTTCGAAGCTTAAGTCTTTTAACACGTGAGTGATGTAGGTTATGTTTTTGATTTTGATATTTGCAATATTGAAAAAGGGCTGAAGACGGGATTATCTAGAATTATATTTGTTTTTTGAAGATATAGTGCACATTTTTTAGAGATTTTTGAAATAATTTGTTCGAATATTTAAATATATTAAATATTTCAAATAAATTATATTCTTTGGGAAGTCCTTTAAGTGTGTTCATGTTTTTATAAGGCCAGTAGTATTTTTTAAAGATAAAACCAGAAACAAAATTTTGTCTCCTTTGAATATTTATTTATTAATTTAAATTACTTTCGTATATCTGTTGGGTTATTTATTTCATTTGACATTGTATATTGAGTTTTGATTATATACGTCTATTGAATGTGAGCGGTGCTTGTTTTAGACATTAATTTAATTCTAAAAGTTTTTTGAATAAAAAATTCTTTTGGAAATTAAAATTGTAGAAGATAAACATATTTCAATTTGTTTTGATATTCAAATTTTCCTATTTTGTTAGATATGATGGAAGTTAGAATTTTGTAGACTGATAAGAGGCCTGCTGTGGGTCGGTAGATTTTTTGGGAATCATGTACGTAATTTCTTGAGTGAAGTACCTGGGTACGACGTGTGAGTTCTCGAGCGCCCTCTAGGTGAACCGTGACAACACTCCATGAGTTGATAGCAAGGCTTTCCACCATTAATTATGGATTCCATCCACTCCTGGCGATGTCTAGTTGTTCAGTCTTTTGATTGTATTACGCACATTGTCCTCCTTGATGTATACTGCGTCCATTTCCTGTAGTTCCTCTTAATGTTCTATTTCAGTCTTGATCCATTGGGGACTCTTGTTGTGTGTCTAGCTATGTGACTACACTCTGGACCAGAACTTGCTCTTTTTTTGGGTGTCGGGGGCTCTGCTTTTTCTGTAGGTTCTTCTCCCAAACTTATATAGAATTCCTTTTGGTTGTTTGCAAAGGTGTTGTTTTGGCGGTATCTCAGGGTTCTCTTATGGTATCTCAGTTTCATTAAAACTGTGTGGTCTTATATATATATATATATATATATATATATATATATATATATATATATAAGTGTGGTCTTATATATATATATATATATATATAAGACCACACAGTTTTAATGAAATCGAGATACCATAAGAGAACCCTGAGATACCGCCAAAACAACACCTTTGCAAACAACCAAAAGGAATTCTATAGAAGTTTGGAAGAAGAACCTACAGAAAAAGCAGAGCACCCGACACCCAAAAAAAGAGCAAGTATATATAAATATATATATATATAGCCATATTCATCATTGATGGTTAGCAACAATCTCTGCGAACATCTGCCTATCAAGTATTGAGTGAGATCCATACCACTACAATCGGTCCCGCTTGTTCCTAATAGTTATAGGTAATAATTTTTTTTGTTTTCAATTCCTATACCCCTAATTCTAAGTACACTCTTTCTTTCGTTTCAGAAAAATTATTCCTTGACATTCATTCCGGCACTTTTGAATCGCGAAACAAGATATCTTTCTAGCGAGAGCGTAATATAGGAGTAGGTGAGAAAATGAGCAGGTATACATCTTACTCTACCTCCAACGCCAGGGAATTCAATTACAGATTAAATGTAATCTCTAATTAACTAATCAGAAACTCGATTAAACGAGCTAGGAATCTTGGCGCAGCTTAATGTAAATTCTGCGAAATTTCTGCTCTTGCAACTTGCATTTGGCACAAGTGTGCATAGGTAGGTCATATATGTGAAATACGAATTTACAATTTTTCTGATAAGTTATATTTATTGAGTTCCGCGTAGATAAACGTTACAGTGGCATCATTCAAATTGGTAGATATGTCCTTAGCTGTCATTCTAAGATGCGAATGGACGAGATATAATCTTACAATTTTTCAAAATAAATTTATTTTGATATGATGGTGTTTGGTAGCCATATATCGGCATTAGGAGACTCAGTTTCAATAATGGATAAATAATTTCTTTTCATTGAATGAGAAAATGTGTTATGAGTACATTTTCATCCATAATAGTCAACACTTTAGTGAATGAGTGAAAATGTGATGCAGCGAAAAATTCTCGAAACAGTTACAACTTTATAGGTCATTAATAAAGTAAAAAGAAAACAACTTGGCCTAAGTTTCAGTGTTTATTTGATGTCTGTTGACATATATGTTTCGAAAATGGGCTAAAAACCCGAAAAATATGAGACCAGAAACTGAACATCTTTTCAAATGTTTATCAAAGGCAAAACATACCTAGCACGGCCTTTCTGACGAGTTCAGTTGCGTATGTTTGGAACGAAACATTCGATATTACTCATTCTTAATTTTAATTAATAATTTATTTTTTTCGGGTTTTTTTATTCCATTTGATATTTTATAGTGAATTTTGACTTTTATACATCTATTAAATATGAGCTGTGCTTATTATTAGACATTAATTTAATTCTAAAAGTTTTTAAATTTTTTTTTTTATTGAAATTGTAGAAGACTAACAGATTTAATCGGTTTTGATATTCAAAGTTTGTGGTTATACTTCTATCAATTAAAAAACCTCATCTTATTATTTTATTTTATATATTATATATAATTATATTAGGTTTTTGAATAATGAAATTTATTATACAGTTTCCAGTGGTTTAATGAAGGCCATAAAAATACCTTACAAACTTTGTGTGATTTCTGTGTTTAGCATAGAACATAGATTACCTTGGATATAAGATGTACCTGCCTAGTTTAATTGCATTCACAGATTTTCCAGAAATTCTTCGGTAAGATTACAAGTTTATTAATTTTTAATTGAATTTATATTATAAATATAAAGTTGAACTGACCTTATCTAAATTTTTAATTGTTTTTGAGGATGTGCTACATGTTTTTGATAGTTTTTGAAGCAACTTATTTAAATATTTAAACATACAAAATATTTCAAATAAATTAGTTTTGGAGAAGTTCTTAAAATTATGTTGTGTATTTTTGAAAAAGATTTAGTTTTCATAAATATAAGACCAGAAACTGAACGTGTTTTCAAATGTTTGTTAAAAGGCAAAACATACGTACCACGGCCTTTCTGACGAGTTCAGGTGCTTATGTTTGGAACGAAACATTCGATATTACTTATTTTTAATTTTAATTATAATAATAATTCGATACTGTATAGTGAATTTTGATTTTTATACTTCTATTAGATATGAGCAGTGCTTATTATTAATTTATTATATATTATTATATTAATTTATTAGAAGTACAAATAAGTTGCCGCCGTTTTATTATAGATGGCGCGGCACGGAGTTTCGGTTAGCTTAAGCAGATGATAACCGGCTTAAAAAATAGTTTAGACATTCAAGAATAACATAACCTATTAATATCATTGATTTTATATTTGTGAAATATAATTTTTATATGTTGAAAATGTCAAAATTTGAGTAAGTAAGCGTCATTTGCGGGAAATATTAGTTTACTTCTTTAATTTAAAGAAATCTGCTGCTGAAGCACATCAATTGCTCGTAGAAGCATATGGTAAGGGTGCTTTGAGTGAGAGAACGTGTCGAGAGTGGTTTCAAAAATTCAAGAACGGTGATTTCGACGTAGAAGACAAAGATCGCAGTGAAAGACCAAAAATTTACGAGGATGCAGAATTGGAGGAATTATTGGAGGAAGATTCATCTCAAACACAAAAAGAACTTGCTCTAACATTAGAAGTCACTCAACAAGCAGTCTCACATCGTTTAAAATCATTAGGAATGATTCATAAACAAGGAAATTGGGTTCCGTACGGCGGAAACTTATTTGTACTCCTAATAATTATAAAAGTTTTTTAAAGAAATTTTTTGAAATTGAAATTGTAGAAGACTAACAGATTGAATCTGTTTTGATATGCAAAGTTTGTAATTATCCTTCTATCAAGTAAAAAACCGCATCTTATTATTTTACGAAATATATATGTCAACAAATAAACAGTGAAACTTAAGCCAAGTTGTTTTTATTCACCTCATTAATTTAAAAATGTTTCACCAAGTGATATGCGAGAAATCAATATCACTTATAGGTCATGTTGAAAAACGTTAAAATTCTACATACAACGTAACAGTAGACTAGTGTTGGTCAGAAAAAATTTCATATTGATAATCATTTCCAGTGTGATATTGGAGAACCTCTCAGAACTCAGGGAGCAGAATAACAGGCCGTACAAGATGAGCCAAGAATAGGAAACAGTGATGACTTTTTCCATTTATGGAAATCGATTTATTGTATATTAGAAAAAAAACATACTACATTTTATCAAATTTTCACAATTTATTCATTACAAACGGTATACGCAACGTGTTTCGACTGTCACATTATTGTCAGACTGAATTGAGATATATAAGATAGCATATCATAATGGTATTTATGCAGAGGACTTGGGATCGAATCATTTCTAATTAGTTGATCAGTATTCGAAGAGAAGGGTCTTTATGGTTTTTTATTTTCTAGCGCTCATGGAATTCATTTCATAGTATCGTGACATTTATGAAGGATTTTAAGATGGCTACTTGGTGACTGATGGCTTTAATGTATTCAGGGAGTACCCATATTAGTCGGATGTTCCTTCAATCTGCTTGACCAATTCAAGTTTTGTTTTAGTCATCTCAATTTATTCTGTAAACTCCTGAACCTTTTTAAAATATTTTGTTTTCCGTTGAACAGAATATTTACTGAATAAGGACAACCTGCGATGTTTCATGTAAAATTTATTGACATAACATTAGATTTTTGTCCAAAATAACTTGGGTTTATCGAAATTTTCTATAATTGGATGTAGGAGGGCATTTATATATTTCTTCTCAATCATTTAATGCACAAAATATGGATAAAATTATTTATTTCAAGCTTTTTGTTTAGTTTTAGAACTTTCTGTGGAAAAGTTTTCCTGAGGTATGAGTATTATAGACGCCCTATGAACAATGGAATCAAGAATAGCAAATTTATGATTATCGGAACTAAAGGAATCTTGAGGAATAATTGCATTTATGAAAGTATAGTTGCTAAAGATGTTGAAATTCAGTGCGTTATAATATTTAAAAAAATTTAAATCTAAAAGTTTTAGTTCATAATTTGTTTCTGTTCCAACAGAGTTTAATTCATCTGCTCCTTGAAAACAAAGCCTACTTTCATATGTATACGAAAGATATTCCAGAATGAAGTTCTGAAGTTTCTGAAGTTCTCTTTGCACCAGCAAAGAGAAAGGAAGAAATCAGAAAATAATACGAAAGAAGGACACTTTTCATGAATTGGAAAATCAAAGCAACAGCTATTAGGAAAAACCAGGTTGTTGTAAGCCCATATTTTATAATAGACAAATCCACAATCTACCAGACAAACTGAATTTGGTTAACAAAATGAGGGATAAACTCGATGAAACTGAAATTTTGGATACAGTAGAACCAATCGAGGTCGCATAATATGACCCACATCTAGAATATCGTTAATCGTTGTTATAATGAGTCAATACTAGAAAATGAATAGCAAACTAATTCCGTGAAACTATCTGAATGTCCATTTCTTTAAAAATCATTTGTTTAGTAATCCTTTCCTACACTAATTCAACTATATCTCAAAAAATATATAAGAGACAATATTTTAATTTCCAGAAGAATACAACAATTGTTTCACAACGATGTGGCTTCTTCAGGTATCTACATTCTAGTGGCTGATGGTGTCCAGTTCAACCGAGTTTAAATACAGTGTATACAGTGTTAAGTACATGACAAAATAATGGAAAAACAAGTCATAAAAACTCAAGTTGTTTATTGCAGTTTGCCGCTAAAGAAATGCCATTAAGGAAACATATTCATTAATGGAGACTTTTCAACATATGTTCGTCCATTCAAAAGGATTTTACTGGCATTGTACCTGTTGATTTCAAGAAATTCTAAAAGTTTTTATCTAGAACTTTTGCTTTCGACGTGGATAATTTCATAGTTATTGTTGAAATTATGCCTGAATTCCTGAAGATGATTAGCATATGTCTGATGTACGGAATCCGTTGGAGTTCTTGGATTCTAGTAGACCGCAGATTTATTTTCTATATTTATTCGATCCAAATAAAGAAAAAAACTGGAGTCTAGAAGTGGACTTGCAACGATTGCCCTTAAGTATACATTGGCCAGACAGGTAGATCATTCAAGAAAAGAATCCAAGAACACCAAAGGAATTACATATCGGATTTCGTACATTCGACATATGCTAATCATCTTGTTTATTCCATTATTTTGTCACGTACTTAATACTGTGAATAACATGAATGGAGTATGCGGTTGGCACTAGGTGGAACATTATGACAATTTTATTTGAAATACTTCACTCAGTTTTTATGTTTCAAAATTTATTCAGAATCCTCACACGTGTTTCGGTCTTTCGACCATCTTCAAAGGCGTACAAAAAGGAACTAAACTTAAAATTGAAAAATGTTCTATTTATTACACTTCGGACACATGTGTATTTTTATTGCGCATGGAAATAACTGGAAGCTTGAAAATTGAAAAAGGTTCTATTTATTACACTTCCGACATCTGTGTATTTTTATGGCGCATGGAATTAACAGCATCCAATACAGGGATGTTGCTGAATAGTATTTGGGAATTTGTTGAATTCCCTTTTTTCTCAACGGATTTTCTGATTGAAAGAATCTCCAAATAGTCCATCAATTACCCTTATTAACATTATACAGTAAAGTAACATATTTCTCATTGAAAAAATGATTGCTTTCTATACAATATTCTGCAAAACCGGTTGATTTCTGGTTTTTCAAAATAGACATTCTATATTCTTTGATTCTATGCTGTAAACATCAGCCTCTCTATCCTATATATGTAGCATTACAATCCTCACGATTGATTTGATGAATCCCGGCTTCAGCAAATTTAGGGTTCTTTCTTTATTGTTCACCAAAATCTCTTAAATTATTTCTATTTACTGCTAAAGAATTATTTTCCATTTTATGAAGACCTTTTGAAATCCTACTGCTGAAACCTTTTATATAAGACATTGAAAACCGTATTTTCTCTTCTTCATAAGGATAATTGATATTGGTATAAATCTTTTTATTTTTTAATTTTTTTGTTTTTTTTATATACTACTCTGTCAAGAAAGTACCGGGAATTTTCAATTAAAACAACATTTTTACATTTAATCGTCAAAATTTATTAGGTCGCCTTCAAAATAGGCTCCATTTGCCCCAATACATCTATGCCAACGGCACTTCCAATTATCGAAACATTTTTTATAGGCGCTTTCCGGTATGGACTTTAGCTCTCGCGCCGAATTTTGTTTTGTGTTTTGCTTCAATCGACTCAAAACGGGTGCCACGAAGGGGCAATTTTAGTTTTGGGAAGAGGAAAAAGTCGCAGGGAGCCAAATCCGGCGAATACGGTGGTTGCTGAAGCACGGTTGTTGAGTTTTTGGCGAGAAAGTCAGTCACAATCGTAGCTCGGTGAGAAGGCGCGTTATCGTCATGCAAAATCCATGAGTTGTTCGCCCACAAATTTGGCCGCTTCTTACGGATACGCTCACGCAAACGTTTCATAACGCCTAGGTAATACTCCTTGTTTACCGTCTAACCCTCTGGAACGAATTCGTAGTGCACCACGCCACGGATATCGAAGAAAACAATGAGCATCACCTTCATTTTCGAGCGGCTTTGGCGTGGTTTTTTCGGTTTCGGCTCATTTTTTGCCACCCACTCCGATGATTGCTGGCTTGTTTGCATATCGTACTCGTAGACCCAGGTCTCATCACCAGTTATAATGCGTTCCATGAATGTAGAATCGGAATTACAGCGATCCAGCATGTCTGAAGCAACCTGTTCGCGATGACGTTTTTGAAGAAAATTCAGGTCTTTCGGTACGAGTCGTGCGGCCACCTTTCTCATGCCCAAAATATCAATCAGAATCGTACGTGCGGACTCGTGGGATATCTTAAGATCAT
Organism: Megalocaria dilatata; assembly: GCA_034642435.1. Lineage (NCBI taxonomy): Eukaryota > Metazoa > Arthropoda > Insecta > Coleoptera > Coccinellidae > Megalocaria > Megalocaria dilatata. The sequence continues at coordinate 86,590,043 of CM067854.1, forward strand.
GTGCTATCTCTCTCAAGCTGGTATGACGGTTTTCCAGCACCCTTTCCTTAATTTTATCGACGTTATCTTCGATCGAAGCCGTCGATGGGCGACCACTTCACGACCGTCCTTGAAGGCTCTGTACCACTGATATGCACGAGTTTTCGATAGAGCATTATCACCAAAGGCCTTTTGCAACATTTTCAATGCATCGGCACACGAAAATTCATTCGCAACACAAAACTTTGAACAAATTCTTTGCTCAAAGTAATCACCCATAGTGAAAATCGGCACGCACTCTGACATCGACTGACTTAATCAGCTGTTGCAAACACACTAGTTGACAGATCCCGCTCAAGCTTGGCATAGTAATTAAGGACAGTGGTACCAACCTAGGAAAAAAATTTTACCTGCCTCATTGCCCCGCCAGATTTAAATCGATAATTCCCGGTACTTTCTTGACAGAATGTATATCAATATCAATGATCCTTATGGAAAGAAAAGAAAATACGGTTTCTATAAAAGGTTTTACCAGAAGTATTTCAAATGGTCTTCATAAATTGCGAATTAATTCTTTAGCAGTAAATAGAAATAATTTAAAAGATTTTAGTGAACAATACAGAAAAGAACTCTAACTTTTCCGAATTGAGGATTTATCAAATTAATTGTGAGAATTGTAATGCTACATACATAGGACAGACAGGCTGATGTTTACAGCATAGAATCAAAAAACATAGGATGTCTATTTTGAAAAACTAGAAGTCAACCGGTTTTCCAGAACATTGTATAGAAAACAATAATTTTTTAATGAGAAAGATGTCACTTTACTAGATAATGTTAATAAGGGTAAATTGATGGACTATTTGGAGATACTTTCAATAAAAAAAGCCGTTCAGAAAAAGGTGAATTTAACAAATTCCCATATACTTTTCGTCAACACCCCTATATTAAATGCTGTTATTTCCATGCGGTATAAAAGTAAGCAGATGTCCGAAGTCTAATGAATAGAACATTTTTCAATTTTAAAATTAGTTCCTTTTTGTACTCCTTTAAAGATGGCCGAACTATCGAAAGACGTTCAAGATTCTGAATAAATTGTGAAACAAAAACTGTGTGAATTATTTTAAATAAAATTCTTAACTCTGTATTTAAACTCGGTTACACTGGACACCATCAGCAAGTAGAATGTAGATACCTGAAAAAGCCTCATCGTAGTGAAACAATTGTTTTATTATAAAAATTTTTGTGGAAATTCAAATATTGTCTCTTATATATTTTTAAATTAAAATGAGTTTCCACCAAGTAAAGACCGAATCACTCAAACATCAAATCACAAATAATTTTATTATAAGTGGTTTCAACACTGTATGGTTGCACTGTCCTGATTCGAAGAACGTTTTGTTACAATAGCTCATATTCCTCATTAAATCAGATAATTTCTAGGCTTGTGATGGACTAAATAATATAACTTCTTGGGGAACTGTTTGTCTTGTATAAGGGCACAGAAAACAATTAAATGGTTAATATTTCTCAATTAAATAATCCTTCTCAATTTTGGAAAATTTGCCGGATCTGAACATTATATCGTAAAGAAGCTGTCATCTGCCCTCTTTCTATCAAACCCAGAGAACATTAACAGATATTTCACGTCGCTTTTCCAGGAAATTACTAATCAATTTAAAGACATAGATATAGTTTTTTGAAGGCAATACTTTCAACAATGGAAATAGTTTCAGCTTTTCTATGAAAACATCCGAAAAAATAAACACAATTTTACACTCTATAAGAACGAATATTAATAAGGTGAACAAATACACTCGGCTTGTCTCACAAAAATTCAATTTATATTGTTGATATATACAGGATGGTCCAACGAAAAATTAACACCTCGATTTTCCGACTTGAAACCAAAAATTCGTTAACCCACCACAGCGAAGGCTATGATAAAAAGATAAAAGGATATGAAACTAAAATGCTCTAGCTTGAGCTAGCGATTTTTGTCCCTCCGCACTTGAAACATCCTACTTCGTAAAATGCCTCAAGTGCGCCAAGGAAAAGATAAATTAAACTTGTCTTTCCTGAATGAATCCCAAATTGTCAACCTAATAGTGAAAATGCAAACTTTTACTCCCTATCTATTTATTTCGACCATACAATTAAAATAGTGGCTCTTATTTACAATATAATATATATATATATATATATATATATATATATATATATAATATAATACAGTTTTACAATAAGCCTGAGGTCCGAGATTTACGTAGGGACTTATCTTTGAGATTATCCTGGAATATTGTTCTCCAAGAAGTCTGAATGACAGTGTCCTCTCGAAGAATAGTTCCCATTCTGCATATAATCAGCAGGAGTTCAGTCTCAAATTGTTACAAATGTCCATTAGAGCGTCCGGAACTAAGATGGTGCGGTAATACGATACTCTAAACCGGCACCAGGAAAATTGTCTGGTATTTTAATAATACAAGCAAAAAGGCAATCCAGTAAGATTGCTCGGTTCTAAGAACATCAGGTATAAAATCTCCGGTATTAAGATCTCCGGTACAAAAATCTCCGGTACAAAGATCTCCGGTACAAAGATCTCCGGTACAAAGATCTCCGGTACAAAGATATTCGGTACAAAGACGCCTCTTGATTAGACGTCATATAAGAAACACTAAAAATTCAATAATCTACAATTTTCATGGATAAGGTACGTTAATCAATGAAAATACCTCAAGGTGTGTCTTCGTGTAACCCCACAATAGGGAAAAAAAAAATCTGGGAAATGCTACGCTTCTTGAAAACAATACACTACAGCGCATGCGATAACAACATCGACTTCATTGCGGCAACTCCAACCTTCTTAATGGTCTAAATGAAATCACATCATTGGAGCATTTTTAGCGATTGTAATTCAAATCAACAGTGAAGCGTTTTTTTGACGTTACAGACTTTAAAATGAAAATTTGGAAAATCGCTTTGTCAATTTCTGATTCGAGGGGGAACAACTTTTCCGCTTTTTTCATCTCTCTAACTTCAACCCCCTAACGGGGATGAGCAAAACCCCTTGGTTTTGAATATAAATGAGGGTTGTTGCGATACCTAATTTTGAAGATCGTATGGAGTACTATCTAATCCTAAAATTTCGCTTCAAAATATCCATCTATAATAAAATAACAGCGAAAATAGTGACAGAGGCAATGTGGAATTTATCTCGAGATTATTATTCGTATCCGACACATTTCAAAGATATTTAGTAGTTATGTTATTAATTTTTTGTCAAAACAAGTATTAATTTCTTGTCTAAAATAGTAGACGGACCATGTTTTTGATTAACCTTAGTAAATAGTGAATTTTTAAGAACGTTACAAGTGTGTCAAAGCTATTGTAAATTTGTAGTAGAATAAAAATGGTGCATTCCGTAGAAGAAAGGGTGGAAATGATAAAATTATTTTTTAGAAATAATGACTTTGCGCGAAGAACAGCGGCTTTATTTAACGGGCGACATCCTGGTAAAAATGTGTCCTCTGCTTACGTTGTGCAACTGGTTGCCAAATTTGTCGCTACTGCTTCAGTCGAAAACATAAAGAGCGTGCATGAGAGAGACGAAGCGAGGGACGTGGCTGTCTTAGGTCGTGTATCAATGGATCCGACCTTGAGTACTAGGAAATTGTCCGATGTATCTGATGTTTCACACACAAATCATCACATCATGAGAATCCTAAAACAACATAAATTCCATCCTTACACAAGATACGATTAGTTCAGGAACTGAATGAGGATGATCCCAATCGCCGACTACAGTTCGGTGAAGTGGTCAGTGAAATAATTAATCAGACCAGAAGATGCTCCGCTACATATCAAGCACGGAACGAAGCACCATATTCAGACGACAGCTGATCCATCGATCGCAGCCGAACAACGACGACTGGCACCCAACAGATTCAAAGCTGCCCAAAAAGAATTTGATCAAACTGGGGATTTCAAGATCATCAAAAAGTTCCTGGTCCTCGCCACTACACATGGTCCCAAAGAAGTCCACTGATGCCTGTAGACCGTGCAAAGATTACCGTGCACTAAATACCCGCACCATACCAGACCGCTACTCAGTACGACATATTCAGGATTTTGCTCATTTTCTTCAGGAAAAGAAAATCTTCTCCACGCTGGATCTCGTAAGCCTATAACCAGATCCCAGTGGCAGAAGAAGACATTCCCAAGACAGCCATCACAACACCTTTCGGACTATTCGAATTTCCTTTCATGACGTTCAGACTACGTAACGCAGCACAGACCTTCCAACGATTCAGCGGTGAAGTATTATCAGGACTGATTGACTAATTGAGGCAGTACGATTCACGAGGTTTCAAGAATACTCCCTGACCCTAAATCCAACAAAGTATGTGTTTGGCCAATCCCAAGTAAAATTCCTGGGATACCTAATTTCAGCAGAAGGAACGCGCCCACTGCCAGATAGGATCACAGCGATCCTAGAATACGCCCAGCCAGTCACAGCCAAGGAGCTTCTTCGATTCCTGGGGATGGTAAACTTCTATCGTCGTTTCATACCCCGAATATCGAATACACAGGCTCCCCTCAATTAACTACTCATTCCTAACCTCAAAGGAAAGGCCCCTATCAATTGGACACCAGAATCATCAAAAGCGTCCGAAGCGACCAAGAAGAAATTGGTAACAGCTACACTATTAGCCCATCCCAAAGACGACGCTCCCCTAGCCATCGGACACAGCAGTTGGAGCTACGCTGCAACAACTGAACGACAGAGATTGGCAACCACTAGCGTTTTTCTCGAAGAAATTGTCATCTGCAGAAACTCGCTACGGAGCATATGACCGAAAACTCCTTGCTATCTACCTTGCCATCAAGCACTTCAGACGTATGGTAGAAGCTAGAAATTTTACCATCTACACCGATCACAAGCCTCTCACGTTCGCCTTCCCACAGAAGTCGGAGAAATGCTCACCCCGGCAGTTCCATCACCTAGGTTTCATTTCGCAGTTCTCAACGGATATCCGGTACGTACCTGGAGGCCAAAACGTCGTAGCCGATGCCCTGTCACGAGTGAATGAACTTACCTCCACGTTAGACTACGAAGCATTAGCTACCTCACAGGAAGACGTCACCGAGATGAAGACGTTTCTACAAGGTGAAACAGGATTAAACCTTAGACCAATGAAGCCACTAGATTCTTCTACCACAATCTACAGCGACATTTCAACTCCCCAGGGCAAGACCGTTCATCACTAAACCCTTCCGAAAAGCAGCTTTTGACACCATCTATCGACTTTCTCACCCAAGCACCAATGCGACTGTCAAACTAACCAAACAATGATTCGTATGGCCTTCGATCAAAGCCGATTGCAAAAAATGGACACGAAACTGCCTAGAGTGCCAACGAGCCAAAGTTACCGAACATGTAGTCGCACCCCTAGGTTCGTTCACCCAACCATCGAGAATATTCGAACATGTACACCTCGACATAATAGTAATACCACATTCGGAAGGTTTCCGATATTATCTCACATGTGTCGTCCGATACACACGATCGCCAGAGGCAATCCAGCTGCAAGATCAAAAAGCAGAAACTGTAGCCCGAGAATTCTATGGACATTGGATATCTCGATTTGGTTCTCCTCTTCGCGTCACCACAGACCGCGGAAGACAGTTCGAATCGTGCCTGTTTAACGAACTTGGCAAGTTAACAGGTCCCAAATACCTCCAAACAACCGCGTATCATCCTGCCAACGAAGGAATGATGGAACGCAGTCATCGACAACTGAAGGCAGCGATCAAATGCCACCAAAACAGCCGATGGACAGAGACACTTCCGACAGTCCTCGGAATCCGAGAAGCAGGGCGCGAAGATCTGAAAACTACCCCCGCAGAATTAGTTTACGGAGAGCCGCTTCGATTACCTGGCGAATTTCTATCAGGGAGAGAAAAGATAAGCAAAACCAATGATTCGACTGAATTCGGGAAATATCTACGGCTACAGATGCAGCGAGTCCGACCTACCAATGGCACACGTCATGGAGAGTGAAAAAATTTCGTCTTCAAAGAGCTAAAATCCACGACTATGTTTTTGTCCGGTATGACGGTCCAAAATCTTGTCTGCAACTACCATACGACGGACCCTTCCGGGTGATAAAACGTAATGAAAATACTTTCACCATCGACTTGAACGGAAAGGAGTCCACAGTATCGATTGACAGGTTGAAGCAAGCATACGTCATCAACGACGACAAGGAAGACCAGAAAGAACATCCTACAGAAACTCACACGAACAAACAAACAGTGGGCCCAGAAATGAAAAAAACAAGGTCCGGAAGGAAAGTTAACATCCCGAAGAGATATATACAAACAGTTCGTAACTTCGTTACTGAAAGGGGAGTGTGTGGCGGCAGCCCGAACGCCAACGATGGCGTTCACTGAATGTGCAGCATAGGGTAGGAATCATCTAAAGAGATACCCGGGGGAAAACGCAACCGAAATATGGACCAACAGATGACAGTACTAAATACAAACAACCGAACTCAAACTCTCGGAAGGAGTTAACACCTGGGAAGAAACTAGAGACGGCACAGCGCTGCCCTTGTAGTACATCTTTATACATGTGTGTGATATAGATTGTGTACAGAGTGTTACTGTTACTAATTTAATGTTGTAGTGTTGCAAGTTTTTGTGTCCTTAATATTTATTTGTTATTTCGTATCTATTGTGTTTATAATAAAGTATATTGTTGGGTGATTGAAAGGTTTATTGAGTGAACACATTGATTATCATCGTGAATGAAAATGAACGAATAATATATTTAGATTGCCAACATAACAGAACTTAGATAAACGAGAATGTTTATCTATGGGTAACACGTCATCGACCGCGCCCTATGATTGCATCGTCGCAGTCGTGGTGGGGTAGTACTAGTGGGATTAATGCTTTCGCCCCATAGTCAAACCATATAATGTACATTTGTTGCATCTCAACACTTTGTCCATGTTAAATTTCTCTTTAATTGTGAGTTTTTCTATAAACGATATTTTCTTGAAAAGTATAAAGAATGATATTGTGAAGCCTGAATAAAGATTATGATTATTACAGAAACAGTTTCTTCAAAATCAGTCAGCACGTCCATCACAATGCAGCCAAGCAATTCGCTTAAATACTTATGACACATGTTCAAGAGATCATTCTGCTCATAACTCTGTATTTTATTTTTCTACTTCTATCACTTAAGTCCATTGTGAAAATACTTTTTCAACTCGCTCAGCCGGCATTTTATCTTTCGTGAAGTTGCAAGAATAAGCCCTAAGCTCCAAGGAGAAAAACGAAATATCTTTTATTGGCACGAGTTATGTGTGATGTACGCCTACTGAAAATCAAATGGAATATTCGACATTAAACATTGAACTCTTTGACATGAGCGAGAACGATCGTTCCCAGCGATTAACAACCTTTCCTTTTATGTATCTTTCTTCTGCTCGGGACTATAACAAAGCTGTCATATAAGGCACATAAATCGGGTTGATATCAATGCGGGAACACCAGAACAATTCCAGGAGAGGGTTTGAACCCGGGAGAATACGTATGATTCATGGATTCAAAGCAGAAAGTACGTTTGTATTCTGAACTGTCAGCTACAGGCAGAGATTCCTACGGACTGTTCTTTGTCATAACTGTGAAACTTATCAATTGTATTAGTTATTGCATTTCGAATATAGATTATTTGTTGTGTTTCATAGGATACCCACACCATCTACTTTATTATTATTGCACGATGGTAATAGAAAGCAAACATTGAAATATAGGAATTTTTAACCCAAAATTGTATTTTGAGTATTAAGTAAGGCTCCCGAACGTTTATAAGCATTATTCCGTTCGAAAAAATCACCTTGAAGATTTGAAATGTGATTTCTGGCATTGAGCTCAAAATGAAAGGTCAAATTCATAAATCAATTAATTAGTAGGCGGATACTTTTCCAAATATGATAAGAAGTATCAGTCATGGTAAGGGAAACGACATAGGCAGCAGATATTATCATATTTTGAAACTTATTGGCTTCATTGTCAATTTTAATGCTCAAAAAATGCAGGACATCTATTCAGGTGCATTTGAGTTTTGAAGTATTATACATATGCAAGTTGCACTGTTCAGATTCGAAAAACATTCTTTTGGGCACCTCATTCTACTTGTTCAATTTATGAATAAATAATGGTCAACAATATTTCTATGCGGAACGAATAAAACCTGGGTTGCATTCCTTGAGAATTAGACTAGGCACTGATAATGAAACCAACAAGCTTCGAAACATTCACATGCCTGCTGATTACGTCCCGGGAATCAACAAAACCCATTCGGCTGAATTTGAATTGTGAAATGTTACACAAATGTGATTTGCACTGTGCCGATTCGAAGAATTTTCTATTACCACGATATGATACGAGGGGTGTTCAATGTATTCTCGGTATAAGACAGAAAGAAAACTCAGAAAATTTTGGAAAAATTCTGTTTTTATTGTAGTCTCCTAGAACTATAATTACCATTATAATTCTTCGATGCGAACTATTTGAGTGATCAATTCCCGGCACTTTCTGTATGTATACGAAATAGAAATTTGGTTTTAAAATTTATCAATAAATAGGATGCAAACAGCGTGAAAATCAAATAAACTTTTAGTGATTATGCTAAATGTTCTGATGATCACATAGAAACAATAAAAGACTCATCGATTAATTCAAAAATCGGTATTCATCTAGACATTTGCTTATGAATCTATGTTGTCAATAACTGATTATCAGCCATATATGATATTTTCAAAGTTATATGTTTTTTTAACAAGAGGTAGAACTTATCAAAATAAACTATTCATTCAAAAATCTCTTATTTAAAATATTCTTGAAATTTGAAAAAATATCAAGTCCGTTTGTTTTACTTCCTTAGCTTCGCACGCTTCGATGGCCATACAGTGAAATCCGCTTATAATGACATTGAAGGGAAGTGACAAATAAGTCATACTATCCGGACATCATATAAAGAATAATCTTCGAAAAATTGAGAGATTTCAAAAATTTCTGATGGATTTAATCTGATTGAAAGAAAAACCACTAATTGAATATACACATATATTCATTAAAATGTTAAGAAACACCAGGTCACACTGAAAAAAACATATATACATATTTACAAAACACATTTTTGTTATTTGTTTTTTACACATTAAGAAATCAGTTATTTTTGTCTGCTTTTGGTTTTCTTTAAATTGTCATTTTTAATTTTGCTATGAACAAATCGTGTTAACAAGTCTGCAGCTCTTGAAGCCTCTTCTTCATCACTTTCGTATTGCTGATTAGCTGTTATAACTTAACATAACAAAACATAAACTTTATTCTCATAATCAATGCAATCATATAAATGAAAAGAGGTAACCGTCAAAATATATCACAACTTCAACAAGATCTGAAAGAATATTCCATAAATTCCCTAACCGAATATGGTTCTATATCTACAAAAATTTTATTTATTTCGATTTTGAATTTTCTTAAATTAGATACATTAATGAACTCCGTAGGTAGTACATTGAACAATCTTATACACATATATTTTGTGTTTGTTTCATTGAGTGTCAAGGAATGCCTCGGAAATAATAATAATAATATTTATTCACTCTAAAACCATTTACAAAAAGTTGAAACAGAGCAGTATGCATATCCATATATGTGAACAAATAGACAATACCACAGAAGCTCCGGATAGCCATCGCTTGTACGTGGTGTCACATCGAGAAAAAATGTACCCCGATGATGAGTGACAAAAGTGGACCAAACTGAAATACCTAATTCACCTACAAATTAAAAAAGTTTTTTTTTTATTTTCCTTTTTTTTCATTTATTATTTTTTTTTTTCTATTTTTTTCAAATTCATTATATTTTGAATATTATTTTTTATTTGTCTATAGCATCTTTTTTTTCTTTTTTTTTTTTCTTGTTTTTTCCCATTCATCCTATACCCCTACCTCCGGTTAATGAAGTCATGTAGTCCTTTGCTTCCATGGGGGAGAATCAATTTTTTACATTTCTTTCTGTATAAACTGACATTGTTTATCCTTAAGATGTTAGCAGGAAGCTGATTGATGAGTTTCGGCGCAAAATAGTCGCAGTGGCGCTGTCCTATAGTTTTTTCACATCTTGGTACGGTCAAGGAGCTCATTTTGGCTCTGGTGTTGTGAAGGTGTACAATGAGCTTAAAATTTATTATGGATTTTTTTATATTCATCAGCATACTCAAACCAAATAGTTGTCTCACATCGAGTATTTCAGACTCCTCATGTAATATATCATTAGAAAAAGTGAGTGATTTATTATGAACTATTCGTAAAATCCACCTCTAAAGAACGCTCTAGGTGAGCATAACTAACACCCCCCCCCAGCTCACAATTCCATACGTTAGCTGCGACTGGACCAACGCAAAGTACAGCAGTTTGAGGTGTTTCAAATCAAGGTAATCCTTCAAGTATTTTATCCTATATAGCACACCTCTCAATTTATTAAATACATTTTTGTCCTCCTTACACGGGGCATTTTATAAGCTTTCACACGAAATTCTTGCTTGCCGTCTTGTGCCGGTGTGGGCGTTGACCTCCCGAACTGATAAAGGTGCTATGTCTCCAACAGAGTACAGATTATTGATGAATTTGAGTCTTCTGCTACAATTGTATTTATGGTGTACCGCAGGGTCTCTTTCTAGGATTCCGTTTCTTCTTAATTTACTTGAACAACATTTTTTCCATTTTCAAGAAATGTAAGATATTTCCTGCACCGGATGATTTGAAAATTTTTGTATTATCAAAACCTTAGCGGACTCTTATGTTATTCGGAAAGAATTGAAAAATTTTGAAAGTTTCTGCATTTCTAATCAGATAGACTTCAATATTTTCAAATGCTACACAATAACTTCTACTCGCGGAAAAACCCCCTTTACTATCCATATAGCATAAGCGGATCGAATTTGAGGAGGGTTTACCAACTCAGAGACTTGGGCATCACTCTTGATCAGGGGCTGAACTTCATCCTTCACATCGATAATATTGTCACTAAAATGCTCGGATTTTTATTCAGACAATACAGATTATTCGAAGATTGCAGGTCGGTTCTCAGCATTTACAATGCCTATGTCGATTAAAGTTCGCTTCAGTCATAATATGAAATTCATGTAAAGAATTGCTTGGTATGTAAAGATACCTTTTTGAATTCTTCCATGTAATTGATTAAACGTTAACCAATTATTATACGAATTCTTGGCTGAACATTCTTCAAATGGGGGTGAAAGGGGGATGTTTATTAGACTTAAATGGTTTATTTACAGCCTTAATACATATAGTACAAATTTACAAGTTTGATTTGTTTACCCAAATTGAGGGTGCCTTTTTACTAACTCTTTCGCTTAGGGTGAGTATTCCGTGACCGTTAGGTCGAAGGAATGTCTTGAACTGTAAACCTTTTGCCTAACTGATTTATTCAGGACGAGTATTGCGTGACCGTCTGGTCGAGAGAATGTCTTCAACTGTGAACCTTTTGGCTAACTGGCCGAATGAAAGAGTCGATTGGGGCTCGAAAAGGTGGCCCAGGTAGATTCCGATACGACATTCTATTGTTGTCGTCTCTAAACGCCTTCGGTTCCAATGGGTTTCTAGGAAAGATGTGAAGGACAAATATTGTAGTTTCTCAACAGGTGTTTAGGCCCGTTTAGGTTTCTAGGAAATGAACGAAACATATTTGAAAGGCCTAAATTGTTGAACTCTGGGGACGTAATAGTTATATCTAGCAGCATAGTAAATTAAAAATACCTTATTCGATATAAGTTCTGAACAATTTATATAGGGTGGATCGTGCACATTCAGGATGAAATGCTCAGATTTTTGAGAAAGAAGAACGACTTTAGTGTTCTTGATAATGAAGCTTTTTATTACCTGTCACGAAAGCATTCTAATTTAGTTTATCTTGAGATAAGGCGGAAGATAAATGATGTTCTCATAATAAGTGGTTAGTTACAGGTTCTGGGATTGCTGAGGGAGCTGCGTTTGAACGTCTCAACTTTAAATTCTAGAACATTTAAAGCATTCTTAATAAATTTAAATAAAACGAACGCTTCCAAAAACTATTCCTTGATAAGGATGTTTCATTCCTGCAACGAGTTACATGATATTGTTGATTTTTTCAATTGTAACCATTCACGTTAAAAGTTACTCCGTAAGAGATACTTTTTGCTGGAGTATCTTTTTTGTTATTTTACCCTTCGTAATTCATTTGTAAGAATAGTTTTCACCGTCGTATATTTGAAAATGTGGATGCTTGATATTTATGGGTTGTAAACCCATGTGTGTTCCTAATACATAAATAAATAAAATTGAGGTATTCCAGTCGACGCTGTATATAGGGTGTTTTTTTACAGTGATAGGACTTCAAATTGAAATAAAACACATTTAAATTGAAACTGAAGCCAATTTTTTTCATTTGAAAGATAATTTTATGATATTTATGTTTTAAAAATAATTTTCGGCATATGTCCACCACGACTAGCTCTGAGGAAACGCATTCCACCCGACCAATTTTCGACCACTTTTTCGAGTAATTCAAGCCTTATTTCATCAATAACACGAGTTATGTTGGCTTCCAAAGCGTCTATTGTTTCTGGTTTATCATGAACATAAGCCAATGACTTGACATAACCCCAAAGAAAATAATCCAGTGGAGTTATGTCGCATGATTTTGGAGGCCAATTAATTGGACCATTTCTCGAAATAATGTTATCGCCAAATTTTTGTTTCAATTAATCAACTGTTTCGGTAGCAGCATGAGGTGTAGCACGATCTTGTGGGAACCAAAACAATTCTGGGTCGATACCATTCAAATTTTGAAACAAATAATCATTGATCCGTAACGAGCACCATTCACTGTAACATTAGCTCCAGCATAGTTTTTAAGGAAATATGGATCGATGATGCCTCCAGCGTGTAAAGTACACCATACAGTGCATTTTTCAGGATGCAATGGAAGCTGCAGAACTTCTTGAGGATTGTTTTTACTCCATATACGGCAATTTTGCTTGTTAACATAGCCGTACATCCAGAAATGAGCTTCATCACTAAACATAATTTTACTATAAAAAAGTGGATCAACTTCAAGCTGTTCTAGGGCCCAATCAGCAACAAACGACGCTTATTATTGTCAAGTGTCTTTAGTTCTTGAACCAGTTAGATCTTGTATGAGTGTAGACCAAGATCTTCACGCAAAATTTTCCATGTGGTGGATGCACAGAGTCCAACTCATTGCGAACGTTGACGAATAGACAAATCTGGATTATCATTAATATTTTGACTTACGGCAGCGATATTTTCTTCTGTACGTACAGTTCTTTGTCTTGTTGGTGTTGTTGCATCGAGTAGAGAAAATGTTGTCTGAAATCTATCGATAGTTCGACGAATAAGCTGCTCTGATGGACGATTATGTGAAATATAAATTTCACGAAGTGCTCTATAAGTTTGGCGAATAAAACACTGATTTTGAAAATAAATTTCAACAATTTGTAACGTTGTTTCGGCTTGAGTCTTTCCATGATAATTTGTCAATGCTTACTGAACAGAAATTTCAAAACAACTTCTGTCAAATCACAGTTATTCCTTTCGAAAGTTCTATCACTCTATTTCTAGAGTGCCTTTAATAAATTGAGCATTAACTTGCCGATCATTAGGGTGGCGCAATTCTACGTTGGGTTGAATCATACTTGAACAAAAGGTCATACAAAATAAGTTAAAATAGTTATATATATAATTATAAAAAAATTAATTTCAACTATTTTTTCTTTAATCACATTCCATCCATAATCATTTTTTTCCATCTCACGATATATTTTAACATTTTTTTTTGCGTTTGACATTTTTGTAATTCTATTATAATCTTTAAAAATTTTTGTTTCAAGTTATTGGTTAGTATTAGGGAACATTGTATACCGAAATAATTCAGGTAGTAGAAGTACCAAATCATAAAATCAGAACACTTTGCCATTAACTTTCAAATATAAGTAATATAAGTGCTGCTTATATATTTTCAAGGAATTTGTTGGATATTTTATTGTATACCACTTTCGATTTATTCAAATTATTTCAAAATTTCTTCATGAAAACAAGCGCATTCGGGAATTATAGAAATGGAAGAAACCGATGTGAACATCGATCAACTTCATGGCGAGAAGATACGCATATAAATTTCCTATTTTGAAAAAAGACAGATTCACTGTGTGAATAATTCCTGAAATCGAATGAATGCAGAGCTATTTCCATTAAAAACTTCGGAAAACAAATTTACATTAAGAATTTCCATCTATCCACGTTTCCGGTAAAGCCCCTCTTTTCACGATACCTAAAATCATCCTCTCGATTCCAGTTTTGACATTAAACTCTACATCACTCTCTCGATTATATTGATAACAAAATTTGAGGCATCCCTCCGTTTTTGTGAGAATTTAACTCATTAGAGTTGGATCAAATTAACGTCAGATAGGCTGAGGAAAAAGATTGATTGAGGTTTAGGGAAAACAAGAATGAATGAAGTATCAGATGACAGAAAATCTTGAAGTATAATCAAGTTATCATTTTTTAAGGAAGCAAAAACATTCTAATCAAATTAATGTTAGGAATTTTCGCTCACCTTCATACGATTTTGCCACGTTTTTGCCCTCTTGATCCAGGAAACAGCGTTATATCATTGCGCCAAACTGTCTCTTATTTTCAATTTTGAGCAGAAAATAGAGAAAAACATTCAAATGTTTATTTAAATATTCTTATATTAGCCTTCTACATATTTAATTTCAAAAAATTATATTTAATAATTATAACTTCTGAAAATAAATTAAAATAATATCATATGAGTACCACTTATATGAAATGACATATAAAATAAACATTCATTATAAGACATCCAAATGGTATAACAAAATCCAATAAATAAAAATTGTTAACCAAAATCCTATAATTTAAATATTTTGAATAGACAAAATTTTGTTTCTGCTGATCAATCTTATGAAAACAAATATCTTTCAAAAATGTCTAACATAATATTAAGAATTTCATTTCAGTTTTTATATAGAGTAACTTAGTTAGATATCCAATAATATTGAATATTCTAAGTAAGATAGTTTTATGATGAAATTTTCAAGATCATGTTAGACATTTTCGAAAGATATTTGTTTTCATAAGATTGATCAGTAGAAACAAAATTTTGTCTGTTCAAAATATTTATTTATACGATTTTGGTTAACAATTTTTATTTATTGGATTTTGATTTACCATTTGGATGTCTTATAATGAATGTTTATTTTATATGTCATTTGATATAAGTGGTACTTATATGACATTATTTCAATTTATTTTTAGAAGTTATAATTATTGAATATAATTTTTTTAAATTAAATATGTAGAAGGCTAATATCAAAATATTTAAATAATTTTAGATATCTTCTATCAAGAATTAACCTCTATTTATGTTATTTCATTCATAATATATAATTATTTGGTTTCCTTAACATTCTTTATACAGATAGTCCTTGTGCTATAACAGAGGCCGTTAAATTGTCTTTCAAGCTTTTAGATCAAGGGTAAACCACAGAAATATTTATCTGTAGTTAACCGTTACACTACATTTAAATTTTTCATATCCATTTACCAGAAGTTTTCAAAATTGTTGAAGGGTGAGTAAATATTTGTTGTTGATTGATGTTATATTTATTGAATATGAATTATTTGAATACTGACAAAGCAAAGTCTCTCTTAAAACTTGTTTTTCAGTAATGTTTTTACATATCTTGAGTTTTTATATAAAGTAACTCAGTTAGATATCCCATAATATTGAATATTCTAAGTAAGATAGTTTTATGATGAAATTCTTAAGATTATGTTAGACATTTTTGAATGATATATTTGTTTTCATAAGATTGATCAGCAGAAACAAAATTTTGTCTGTTCAAAATATTTAATTTATAGGATTTTGGTTAACAATTTTTATTTATTGGATTTTGTGATACCATTTGGATGTCTTATATGTTATTTGATATAAGTGGTACTTATATGATATTATTTTAATTTATTTTAAGAAGTTATAATTATTAAATATAATTTTTTGAAATTAAATATGTAGAAGGCTAATATTCAAATATTTAAATAATTTTATATACCTTCTATCAAGAATTAACCTCTATTTATGTTATTTAAATGTTTGATTGTATCGGTTTCTACTTGTCGAAAATACATCTCGATGATTGAAGTAAAACAACTCAATTTCCGCTAATTCATTTAATTTCACAACAATTGTTTCGTCATGACAACATGACTTCGTCAGGTGAGTATGGTACTAACATTTATTATTCATTTAATGATATTGTATAAAGAATATTACAGTTCAATTAAGAAATCAACATATATATATATATATATATATATATATATATATATATATATACTATATCTATGTTTTTACCTATATATCTATGTCTTTACCAATAAAATTATTTTTTTTTTCTTGTGACTCGAGTTTCGGGAAATGAACTATCCCATCATCAGACAACCAGTTGTCTGATGACGGGTTCATTTCCCGAAACTCGAGTCACAAGAAAATGTGTAAAATATATTTTTATTGGTAGTAAAACATAGTTATTTCTACAATTTGTTTATATATATATATATATATATATATATATATATATATATATATATATATATATATATATATATGTTGATTTCTATTTATTATTGTGAGTTGCTCACATGACGCGTTTCGTTTACAGGGTAATTTCTTCAAACGGTTATGAAAAACTGGTCTAAAATTTGGTAACTGACTGTATTCAAATGATTTCTGTTTTGAAGTAAGGGTACAATAAAAGATAATTTATAACTTTCGGTAAAACCACCAAGTCCCTAGATAAATATATCCAATAGAAGTGGATTAGAATTGAATTTAGAACCAATTTCTTAATTGGTTTATTTCTAAACTTTCCAACAGGTTCAGTTTGAGACCCTAATTTTCTTTATTCAAAATCTTAAAACTCATAAACAATTCTATGTGTCCCTTTGAGGTGGCACAGAATATTCATAGGGTAATTCTTAGGAGAAAGCGTCTATATCCACCTGTCGCTATATAAAGATACATATATACTGACTATCAGAAAACTATATTTACCAAGCAATATAATGTATTGCAAAATGATATAATCGACAGATGCCGCACCACATAACTAGGCAACGTGATCACCTGGTGGTTTTGTAGATAAAATTTCACAAAAAAAAATACACTTAATTATGATCCAAGGTTTTTTAATTTATTACCCACAGAAATAATTCTGTTAGTTTCTACTAGATCCCTCAAGGCAAAAGTAAAGGATTAAGTAAATTCAAATAGTGAGAAATTCTTGAATATTTCCAAGTGAACCTATTTCTAGAAACTTTTCTGTATGTTTCTGATATCTATTTTCTTGTTCTGGTCTTTATTCTTTTCCGCGCTGATTTATATAGTGGTACTATATTTTTTTGATTTCTATTTTTTGTTTCTCATTTGCTTTGTTCATTCAACATGTTTGTTGCTGGTTTAGTGCTAATAAAGAATGATATGATTTCATTTCAAGCGCGGGAGTTTGTTCGCACACAAACTGTCAGTTCAGATGACAATACTTAAATAACTGTGACAACATGAAAAATTATCTATGAAACATTTTTCTTTGGTTTGACTATTATTTACAGATATTGAAATATATGGAATTTTAATTGTATTTTTTTGATTTATGTCTTGAGGATTGAAAATAAATTTTATTCTTTCATTCATATAGTCTAACGTGACAATTCGATTTTACGTATGTGACTGAATCAGGTACATGAAATTTCAGATAAATATATTCAATTCAAGACGTATTTTATTAGATATCTTTTTACCTCTTATTTGTGAACAAACCAAGAAAGAAATCTTATTCAGCCAGCCTCATGTTTCTTTGTAGCATGTGAAACGATGTCGATGTCTTTTGGTAATTAGATTTTCGATCCAGAGTAAAAGTTATCAAATTACAAGGAAACCGTTATGATGAAAATGGGTCATACATAAAAGTCCGATACAATTTCAAATTTTACTGTTATCATATAAAATTCGCGCCTGTGGAATATTCCACTTTATCGGGATTTTACTGCGTACTAACAACGCATTCAATATAACAAGAGGCACTAAAATAAACCCCTAACGGGTCTCATCGGAATGGAGCCCTTCCGCTATCGTAGGAAAGATTGCCTGGATATCAAATTGTTATTACGGGATCAACCATCTGCTTGGAAATTAATTATGGTAATTATAATAATCTAGTTAACCTTTCTTTAAGCTATTGGATTTACTTGTTGTAATATCCATTTCAAACTAAATGAGTACTAAGTATTCGTAGTTTGTCGACATGAACTTCTTTACTTCTTTAGTGGTATTGTGACGGAACTGTGACTTATTTAAATTACATAACAAATCCCTTAGAAAATTGGGACATATTTTTTCATGTGATCGTCAATGCTTGGAATCAATGGACATTGTTTTATTTCTCCTCCTTGAAGCCTTGATATTAACAAAAAAGGGGATAGTTCTCACATGAAAACAGATTAATTCTCACAGGTAGAAGATTCTGTCGTTTCTACTTCTATTCTATGGTCATGCATAAAGTTAGGTTGTAGCCATGTGGTCGAAAATAATTTCCAATTTGTTCTCAATATGGAACATACGAGTATGAAAGTTTGTTAAAATTATCCTAGTTTAAATTTGATATTTCTGAAGAGTGTCGAATAAAACGAAATATGGACATATAAAATATTGTATTTAGATTATATGTGTTATATTGAATTACTCCGCTGACTTTTTGTTTTGATTTTCTCATTTCAGTTGATAAAATTCGAAAATTGTTATTTTCAGAGCAGTGCTTCTTTGAAAAAATGTGTATCGTAAGATATTCACTAAAGGTAATACGTAGTAATTCATTTTATTCAATTTTATATTAAATCACATCTTTGTCTCCACATATCCTTTACATACTAATAATAATGTTGCAAACCTTCATTCAATTTATGTTAATTTCAAAATCAACGTTAACAAAATGTTCTGATAAGAATTTGCATAATTCTAGTTTATACTTATAATAGTTGTACATTCTGTCAAGAAAGTACCGGGAATTATCGATTTAAATCTGGCAGGGCAATGAGGCAGGTAAAAATTTGTTTTCCTAGGTTGGTACCACTGTCCTTAATTACTATGCCAAGCTTGAGCGGGATCTGTCAACTAGTGTGTTTGCAACAGCTGATTATGTCAGTCGATGTCAGAGTGCGTGCCGATTTTTACTATAGGTGATTACGTTGAGCAAAGAATTTGTTTAAAGTTTTGTGTTGCAAATGAATTTTCGTGTGCCGATGCATTGAAAATGTTGCAAAAGGCCTTTGGTGATAATGCTCTATCGAAAACTCGTGCATATCAGTGGTACAGAGCCTTCAAGGGCGGTCGTGAAGTGGTCGCCCATCGACGGCTTCGATCGAAGATAACGTCGATAAAATTAAGGAAAGGGTGCTGGAAAACCGTCGTACCAGCTTGAGAGAGATAGCACATGATCTTAAGATATCCCACGAGTCCGCACGTACGATTTTGATTGATATTTTGGGCATGAAAAAGGTGGCCGCACGACTCGTACCGAAAGACCTGAATTTTCTTCAAAAACGTCATCGCGAACAGGTTGCTTCAGACATGCTGGATCGCTGTAATTCCGATTCTACATTCTACAAGCCAGCAATCATCGGAATGAGCCGAAACCGAAAAAACCACGCCAAAGCCGCTCGAAAATGAAGGTGATGCTCATTGTTTTCTTCGATATCCGTGGCGTGGTGCACTACGAATTCGTTCCAGAGGGTCAGACGGTAAACAAGGAGTATTACCTAGGCGTTATGAAACGTTTGCGTGAGCGTATCCGTAAGAAGCGGCCAAATTTGTGGGCGAACAACTCATGGATTTTGCATGACGATAACGCGCCTTCTCACCGAGCTACGTTTGTGACTGACTTTCTCGCCAAAAACTCAACAAACGTGCTTCAGCAACCACCGTATTCGCCGGATTTGGCTCCCTGCGACTTTTTCCTCTTCCCAAAACTAAAATTGCCCCTTCGTGGCACCCGTTTTGAGTCGATTGAAGCCATAAAACAAAATTCGCCGCGAGAGCTAAAGTCCATCCCGGAAAGCGCCTATAAAAAATTTTTCGATAATTGGAAGTGCCGTTGGCATAGATGTATTGGAGCAAATGGAGCCTATTTTGAAGGCGACCCAATAAATTTCCCGGTACTTTCTTGACAGAGTAGTATATAATATAATATTGCGTTCTTCAGTTCTCCCACCCAAATTACCAACTATTTTTTCCATATATCCATTATTGTCACTGAGACAATTTAATTCATGTCTTGACTTATTTGATTCTATTTTCGGTACACTATTATTTTTATTATCTTCCTCTTTAAAAATACAAATGAAAATGGAGTAACATATCGTACTACAGCTAACCTCCTCAGCTATGTGACGCAAGTTTGGACAAAAGCTATTGAACCCTATGGTGAATCTAGATTAGTTGCTCTGGACATATCCAAGGCTTTCGATCGTGTCTGGCATAAGGCTCTTCTGAATAAGCTATCTTTGAATGATTGAATGATGAGTTTCCTCAACAACAGGAATATTCAAGTTCATGGATGTGGATGGTGTATGATGATCGTGGATGGCGTCCGTTCCCTTGATTTCAACTTGAACTCTGTAGTGCTCCAAGGCTCAGTTTTTTCACCCACCCTCTTTCTGGTTCACATAATCGATTTGCCGTATACGATCGAGAACTACATTGTGGGCGGATGATAGCACGCTGATTTTTTTCTTCACCGGTGACAAACCTTTGAGCACCATTGAGTTTCACGTACATACATGCCAACAAATGCATTCCCTGGACCAAGATCTCAAGATGACAAACGAATGAGGTCAACGGAATCTGGCGCACTTCAATGCCTCGAAGACTCAAGCAATAACTTTTTCTGGAAAAACTCAATTCGAGACTTGATGATGAAAAACCAGGTGCTTTAGCCAAGTGATTCCATGCATCTTGTTGGCGTGTCTCTGCTGGAAACAACATGTAACTGACGTTGCGAAATTTGATGCAAATAAGCTGGCACATAATGTTTTATTGAATTAAATCATAAAGCATACCACTGACATATCGAATCGGCCCACAAAATTTTTCACACATTATTACGATGAAATCTAGAGATTATTATGATTTGAGGAATTCATTACTTGAAGTTTTCGTTCATAATATACCTCAAAGTGAACAAAACCCGAAACATGAATTAAAAAAAAAATGATGTAGAATGAAGAAATACTAAATATAAAACAGAAAAACTGTTGTAAATACAGTAAAAAATGTTGAATTATATCTTGAAACAAAAGCAATCATCATTAATTGAATATGACTCCAGGAATATTAATTAAAATAGGAAAATATTCAATGAATAAGTATGATAAAACTGATGGAATATATCCTGAAACATAAACCTTTATCTGAGTTGTCTGATGATGGGATAGTTCATTTCCCGAAACTCGATTCACAAGAAAATGTGTAATATATATTTTTATTGGTAGTAAAACATAGTAATTTCTAAAATTTGTTTTAATTATGATCAACTACCAAATAGTAACGGCTGAAACAATTCAGTATATAAACATTTATTGTCGATTGAAATGATTGAATTTGAAACCAGAAGGTTCCCAAAATTATTGAGAAATTATCGAATAGAAATTCACTTGAAAACGGTCAGAGATACCTTACTGATCGGAATTACGTGAAGAATATAGAATATAATTTCAATTTGTTTTGGTACAGTTTCTATAACAGACCTTTCCTCAATAATTCCTCATTTGTTTTCAATACTTTCTGGTTTCATATTCAGTACATAATAATTGTTTCTATTTATGAATATATTACATGACCTATTTTCAAATCATTTGTTTATGCAATATTTTTCCAATTAATTTAATATTTTCTGGGGTCTGATTCAATCTGTAATAATTGTTTATGTTTCAGAATATTTTTCAATACTTTTCACTGTTTCTTTTTCGTTTCACTTCGTAATTTTCATGCCAATTCTTCACTATATTTGAAGTTCTCTGTTTCAAGTTCTGTTTACATAAAACTAAATTTTGTACAAAATTAAAGGATGTCCGAAATCAAAATAATCAAGTTACCATAAATATTTGAATTTGATTTGATTTCACGATGGTTTATGATAACTGATTGTATATATTTTGTATGATTTATAAGTTTCTATGTTTGTCATGTCATAGAAATGGAAAATCAATTTACGGCCAGAGCAGAATCCAGTATGGAATTCTGATAACCGTAGGCCCTTTGTTGTGCACTCAGAGTTCAATATTACTTTTTATATATTATATTTGTATTTATGTATTTTTGGGTGATACAAACAATGATTATTATTATTATTAATCTAGTGAATAGCCACATTCTGTCCATATAAATATATTATAAAATATGTATATTTCCATATGGGCACCAAATTGAAAGAAATGTTATTGACAACGAAAAAACACTATGAAACTTGGTATCAAAAACCAGACACTTTTCTAGAGCAGTTCTAAATATATCGGTTGAGGTCGTTAATGGGCCAAATCGGTCCAATGGTTCGGGAATAATTGTCATTTGAAGTGTTTCACAATTTCCGGTCCGGTCTGATCAAGGATTCTTCATCCTTGATTCCAACCTAGTCATTTGAGATCATTTGCGGCTTAAAATTCGAAAATTATAGAATTTGAACAAAACCATGGAGCGCTGCTCTCTAGAACAAGCTCGAAATAACCATTAAAATCCAACAAGACAATAAATATCTCTTTTCAAAAGATTAGTAGTTCCAAAAAGAAATGACTTTACTCACTTATCATGAATGATATACGGTGTTTTATTAACAATGAGGAAAACAAATCTTTTATGGCTTCAAAAATAACAGTAGCGAATACTTCAATTCTGAAATAATAAATAAGTAAAGAAATAATAGAAATTAGGTGGAAAATGGAAAACAAAGAATACAAACTTAATAAGGAGAAAACTAGATGACTAGTAATAATAGGAAGCATCTTATATCAACAATCCATCAAACCAATATTTTATTGCGACAAAACATTGGATGCAGCAGAACCAAGCTGTATAATAACAGAACCAAGTTGAATAATAACAAATATCACAGAAATGGGAGACCAAATTAACTCAATGTCCACAGATGAAAAAAATTATGTCCACATCATCACGTACATACATTATTTGTATCTGCGATTGACGTTTTTTTCGAATATTGTAATATATATGATGCTACTTGGTTCTTAATGTATAGTCAATCCCCAATATATCGAAATGTAATTTTCTCATAATATATTAAAATTATATTTCATTATTCATTATTTTCTCATTCGTTGAAATAATCTGTCATAGATAAAAATGGAAATCGACTCAAGTATAATTTTTCCTACGCTCTGTAGTTAAATTGTAATTTATTTTTGCAAAATCTCCTTCCACGAGCGAATATTTCGAAGAGAAAAATTCAAATCAATTTTGTCCCCGCAACCCCGTATTAAAAGTCACTATTAACAAAAAAACCTTTTTAGCATCAGTCCAGTATTTACATTCTGTTTTTTTTTTCAAGTTGTTGAAGCATTCTAATTATCGTACCTGGTATTCCAACCGGCAAAATTTTCCTTCGAACTAATATTGAAATACCACATTAATCCAAATATAACTACACATTCATAAAACATTACATGGTAAAAAAGCCGAAAAATGTTTTTTCACTTTGCCGATCGTGCGGAAAATTCGCATAAAGTTTTCACGAAGCGCGCTCTATTCTCGAACCCGTCGACCGACGCTGTCGAGATGATACTACTCCCATTCAAACTTCTGGTGTAAATCCGACGCTTCGCACCGCGACGTCGAGGCGCGGAACGACGTCCAGCAACGATCTCCTGTTTATCAATAAAGGAGGATCCTGAAGGACTAAGGGAAAAGAGAGTTGTCGCCAGCAAATGCAGATAGCCAAAGGTGATTATCACAGAAATATTAGTCATAAAAAAAAGTCCCAGCTTTTTTGAATGACTCATATTTCTGAGGGTTTTCATTGAAAACTTCCTTAGAATATACAGATTGTTTCAAAAGCGGCCTGGAATACTGTCAGAAGAAGTTGAAATACGCATCAATTGTTCACCAAATAACCATTAACATTCATGTGATTAATGCCATTTCATCCTTTCATGGATATTTCTATGAACATTCAATCTAGACAGCAAAATAAAATAGAAAGGCCTTTTACTTGATAGAAGAAATATAACAAACTTTGAATATTAAAACAAATTGATATATGTTTATCTTCTACAATTTTAATTTAAAAAATTTTTATTCAAAAAACTTTTAGAATTAAATTAATGTCTAAAACAAGCACCGCTTATATTTAATAGACGTATATAATCTAAACTCAATATACAATGTCAAATGGAATAAATAAACCAAAAGATATACGAAAGTCCCTAAAATTAATAAATAAATATTTAAAGGAGACAAAATTTGTTTCTGGTCTTGCTTTCAAAACGCCATTTGCATCTTAAAAACATGAACACACTTGAAGGACCTCTCAAAGAATATAATTTATTTGAAATATTTAATATATTTAAATATTCGAATAAGTAAATTCAGAAATCTCTCAAAGCATGCACTATATCTTCAAAAAACAAATATAGTTCTAAGCAATTCCGTCTTCAGTCCTTTAAATATGTCTTGTCTCCTTTAAATATTTATTTATTAATTTTAGGGACTTTCGTATATCTTTTGGTTTATTTATTCCATTTGACAT
Organism: Megalocaria dilatata; assembly: GCA_034642435.1. Lineage (NCBI taxonomy): Eukaryota > Metazoa > Arthropoda > Insecta > Coleoptera > Coccinellidae > Megalocaria > Megalocaria dilatata. Next base: position 86,615,022 of record CM067854.1, read on the forward strand.
TGTATATTGAGTTTAGATTATATACGTCTATTAAATATAAGCGGTGCTTGTTTTAGACATTAATTTAATTCTAAAAGTTTTTTGAATAAAAATTTTTTAAATTAAAATTGTAGAAGATAAACATATATCAATTTGTTTTAATATTCAAAGTTTGTTATATTTCTTCTATCAAGTAAAAGGCCTTTCTATTTTATTTTATATATAATATATAATTATATTTTGGCTTCAATAAATCTCATTATGCAATGTCAATGAATTTAAGTAAGCCTTAAAAATAGCTCACGCTGTTCTTTGATTCTGTTAGAGCATAGATCAATCTTGAATTATAAAGATGATCTATGTCTCGAAACATTATTCATTTACACGTGGTGAGTTTTTTGATATGGGTTAGTTTTTTGATTTTGATATTTTGAATATATTTCAGGACTGAAGACGGAATTGCTTAGAACTATATTTGTTTTTTGAAGATATAGTGCATGCTTTGAGAGATTTCTGAATTTACTTATTCGAATATTTAAATATATTAAATATTTCAAATAAATTATATTCTTTGAGAGGTCCTTCAAGTGTGTTCATGTTTTTAAGATGCAAATGGCGTTTTGAAAGCAAGACCAGAAACAAATTTTGTCTCCTTTAAATATTTATTTATTAATTTTAGGGACTTTCGTATATCTTTTGGTTTATTTATTCCATTTGACATTGTATATTGAGTTTAGATTATATACGTCTATTAAATATAAGCGGTGCTTGTTTTAGACATTAATTTAATTCTAAAAGTTTTTTGAATAAAATTTTTTTAAATTAAAATTGTAGAAGATAAACATATATCAATTTGTTTTAATTTTCAAAGTTTCTAGACAGCAATATTCCAATTTGAGCAATATATTTTCGAGCTTCTTCAAGAGAACAAGGTAAAATTTGAATATCGAAATGGGATAATTCTGAGAAAACTATGAAAAATTTGATTTGAAAAAATTGAATGAAAATAGCCTAAAAACACTTTCTATTCAGATAGAGTAGGCATAGTATTGTCAAATATTATACAACAATGAAAATATTAAATTATATATACAACATATCCAATATTGACTGAAAATACATTGCATACTTAGCCTATAGTTCTACATGAACCTTATGAATAACGAATTTTATTTTAAAAAATGGTCTATTTAATTTAGAAAATATGGTACATTCTGCAGAACAGCAGTTGAAACTCCCGTCCATCAGCAGAATGTTTTGAATAATAAATGAAAACAATCAATTGAAATATATCACATAACTAATTTCCATACAAGGTATTTAGTTTTGAGATAGAATAAAGATATATTAGCTCATGCCCATCGACAGAACAATATATAAAACATGGCATGATCCAGATCCAAAGAGGAGTTATGCGCATGTGTGAGAAAACGATTAAATAGTTCTTATATTTAAATTAAAATAAATTAAAGCATATATTCCTGGGAAGAGGATTTTTTAATATTTAAATAATAAAACAAAATAATTCTGTGAAACATTGAAAATTTCAATTTTAATTATTCTGTAGATTGATATAGAAGTTGGCAAATGTTTTGAAAGAATCTCAAACATTCTGTATTTATTTCATTCCTAGCATATGCAAATAAAATATGTGATAGATTTTTATCGATTGTTTTTATTTATCATTCAGAACCGTCGACTGGCGATCATTAACGGGAACTTCAAACGCTATTCTGGAAAATATACTATATTTTTAAATTTATATAGAGCACTTTTCGAAATTGAATCTGTTATTTATAAGGTTTATGTGGAACAGCTAAATATGTAATGTGGTTTTAGTCAATATCCTATATTTTCCATAGATTCCTTCTTATTTCTGAGCTTTTTATAATATCTTAGAATTATTTATTTCTACTTAGATAGAAGCACTGTTTCCAAGTCATTTTGATTTAATTCTGTTTTTTTTTTTCAGTTAAATATTGTAGAGATTTCACATAAATATTCTCTTTCGATATTTAAATTTGAAAAAACACTCTTCCGAAAAGTATACCCTTTAATGGAATGAAATAAGGAATTACTTTGTTTTCTATCACTTTTTATTATAACTGATATACAGTGACTCGAGTTTCGTAGTGTTTACTACATTTTCAAACTGAACGAACAAATTAGATCTCAACTATTATATATGGGGATTGTAGGCTTCGACAGAGCTTCGAAGAGAGGGGTTTTCCAAAGTTCCGTCTGTTCGTTAAGTAGTTTTATTATTGGTACGTTCTTTTTATATTTTTCAATTTCTATGGATTCCAGGATGTCAAGTTTTTTCCCTTTCGCTTCCACGTGCAAGATAACAAGGTTGTTCAATTCTGGGAAGATTTGATCTGTAGTGAAGAAATGGTTCGCAAAATTGGAATTATTCTTCCGGTTCCTAAAAGCAGATTCATGCTCTTTGTACCTTTTATGGAAAGGTCGGCCCGTTTGTCCTATATACACACTATTACACTCTTGACAACTTAATTTATAGACTCCAGAATTATTCAGTCGGTTCTCTTTGTCTCTTTGTCTTTGAAAAACAAAGAGAACCGACTGAATTATTCAGTCGGTTCTCTTTGTCTCTTTGTCTTTCAAAGACAAAGAGAACCGACTGAATAATTCTGGAGTCTATAAATTAAGTTGTCAAGAGTGTAATAGTGTGTATATAGGACAAACGGGCCGACCTTTCCATAAAAGGTACAAAGAGCATGAATCTGCTTTTAGGAACCGGAAGAATAATTCCAATTTTGCGAACCATTTCTTCACTACAGATCACACCTTCCCAGAATTGAACAACCTTGTTATCTTGCACGTGGAAGCTAAAGGGAAAAAACTTGACATCCTGGAATCCATAGAAATTGAAAAATATAAAAAGCACGTACCAATAATAAAACTACTTAACGAACAGACGGAACTTTGGAAAACACCTCTCTTCGAAGCTCTGCCGAAGCCTACAATCCCCATATATAATAGTTGAGATCTAATTTGTTCGTTCAGTTTGAAAATGTAGTAAACACTACGGAACTCGAGTCACTGTATATCAGTTATAATAAAAAGTGATAGAAAACAAAGTAATTCCTTATTTCATTCCATAAAAATGAACTATCACAGAGTAACGGACTACTCCATCCAATATTTATACCCTTTAAATTTACAACAAGGTAGCTATATACATATTTTTGGATCTATTTCAGATCAATAATAAATCAAATGAGGAAACTGCGAATAAATATTTAAGTCATACTTATATACAGGTGGCTCACATAAAAGAATCCAGCCGGTTATTTTTGTAAGCATAAATTTTTCCAGAAACAAAAAAAGCTCAATTTTATTTAGACGAGGACATCTTTTAATTACAAATTCATAGGTATACGAAAATCCCCTGAACAATGTGGCAACCCCCTCAAGAATCTCTCAGATGGCTCTAGGGGTCGAGTGAGACAACATTTTGAAGGTTCTGCAATTCTATTTATAAATATACTGAAAAAATTCTATTTGACTTTCGTTTTGGTGTAAAAAACCCGCTGGAAGTGATGGGTAAAGTGCATTAAGTGATCAAATTTCTGAACGAACAACTGTTGAGATATTGAAATTGTTTTTTCTTTGATTTTAGGCAGTAGTTAAATTCTTATTCAAAATTTTTATAATTATTTTGTAGCAATAACAACAAAATGATCAACTGCAAGAAATCTTTCCCTCAATTAAATTATTGTACGATCCAATATATATTATTGAGATTTCGCAGGTTTTTTGCACCTCAATTCAATACTCATCAGGTATGGAAAAACAACCTGTACAATCGTGCATTTTTAATTTTGTGTTTTGTTCGAGAAATTTGAGTCGGCATGGTTCACACAACTGCAAAGAGAGTATAAATTATCGCTCCTTATTTCAAAAATAATGAAAATGCTACAAACAACAAGAATTTTCAACGAATCTCAAGTATATCAGTCATTCAGTTGTTAATTACAACTGATTTAGATTCCAAATTCATGACCACTGGATCCGTCGCTAACAAAAAACGTGAATAGCATTACAGTGATACTGCCGAAGCCGTAGAATTTGCAGTTCTCGGACATATCGAATTAGATCCTTAGTCAAATATCAGAAAATTATCAGAAACTCCGAGAATTGCGTGAATATGTAATCAGATGATCTGGGAGAAACATCATTTCCGTATCTATAAGATTCACCTTGACCAAGAACTTAATGAAGATGACCCTGATTAGCTATTTAAATATTGTGAACAGGTGAGTGAAAAGATTTTGAATGATTCTTATTTTTTATATTCAGTTTCTCTGATGAATACTCATTGAAATGAGGCTGGTTAATGTCAACGGACATAACTTAAGATACTCGAGTAATTCCAATCGTAGAATTCTGATAGAATAGTAAACACAGTATCCAGAAAGGTTGAATGTCTGGGGTGGAATTTTAGAAAAAAGCATCATCTGTCTCTTTTGCCCTTCAACAGATGAACCTCATCTCACTATACCACAAGCCTCATGCGCCCACGCATTCTGGAGACTAGAAAAAAGTGTTAGGGTTTTTCCAACAAGATAGATAAATTGCTTCGAGTCTCACGGTTCTTCGCAGCTCCTTAGTGAGCCAACCAGGATAGATTACTCCTCAAGTACTCTGATCGACCCAATCTTTATTGCTGATGATTTAGTTAAGGTAGTAGGGACTCTTCCATTCGATGGAATTTGGAAGCTAAAATAGCAATGTTTAACAACTTCGTATCAGAAATTTTCAGGAAACATGCGCCTTTTAAAGAAATAAAAGTTTCTAAACCAAAAGCACCTTGGCTAACGAAAAATCTACAATCAATTATGAGACAGCGCGACAAAGCTCTTAAAAAATTTAAGCATACTCGCTTAGAGGTAGATTGGTTATCGTATAAGAGATTAAGAAATTTTGCAGTTACTACTACCAGAAACGAAAAAAACGGCTCATCTCAATTCTGTCTGTGCTGAGAAAAATTCTCGTGTAACTTGGAGAACACTGAAGGATCTGAGTGTTCATTCTGAAAAAGACCACGCTATTCCATCTAACATCTCTGACCCAGAAAATTTAAAAAGTTACTTCTCATCTCTACTCAGTAATGTATCAAAGAAAACCGCTAGTACAATAAACTTTTATGATAACGCAAGGTTTCGTTCTAATACTAGTTTTTCAATTTCAATGACATATGTTTAGGAAGTTAATTCCATTCTGAACGGTTTGGAGTCTGAATATTTCTGTTAGACGATCTATTTCTAAAAAAGCAGATTGTAAGCATTATGAGGATCTGCGGTTGATAAGTATATTGCCTTCCATTTCTAAAATATTCGAACGTGTGTTTTATGTTCGAATATTTGAATATTTAAAAAAAAATAATATTTTGCCTCAAAATCAATGCGGCTTTAGGAAGGGGTTCAGCACGGCCACAGTACTGACAACCGTAATGGAAGATATAATAGGGGCTCATGATAGAGGCTAAGCTAGCCTGTTAGTTGTGTTGGACTATTCGAAGGCTTTCGATACCTTAGATCATACTCCTCAATTCTAAATTAAAATATTATGCCTTTGATGAGTCTGCTTGTACTCTTATAGATTCTTACATCCGGGGTAGTACCCAAATAATTGCTAACGATGGGAAATACTCATCGGGTATGAGTGTTCAGACAGGTGTACCCCAGGGTTCGATTTTAGATCCGTTGCTCTTTATAGTTTATACTGCAGATATCCTCAATTCAGTTGATTATTGAAGCATCCAAGCATATGCTGATGACCTCTAACCTCATACCAGTTTTAATTCTAGTAATGTCAACATTGTCAATGATTCGCCTTAACGCTGAACTTGTGAAAATATCACGAATCTCTAGACAGCATGCACTCAAACTTAACGCTGAAAAGTCAAAACTTATATGTTTTCCATCTAAAATGTTGAGGGACGATCTCAATCGAGAATTGAATATTCATATTGGTGATACCAAACCTTCTGTCAGCAGTGTCGTAAAAGTTTTGGGTTTTCATTAGGATAATGATTTGAAGTTCAGTGAACGTATAAAAAACTTAATGATGAGATCTTACAGACATCTGAAACTGCTCTATTGCAGTAGACATCTGTTGAGCCAGGGATTGAGATAAATGCTATGCGAGACCTTAGTCCAATCGCATTTCACTTATTGCTTTTTTTTGTTTGGTTCATGTTTACTGCAAACGGAAAAAAATCGTGTTGAAAAAGTTCAGGACAGCTTTTGTCGTTTGGTTTTTGGGTTGTGAAAGTTCGATCATATATCGCGTGCTATGGTGGATACAGGATGGCAACAGGAAAAAACTCCATCTGGCTAACTTCGCCCACCGATTATTGGTGTCTACTGATTCATCCCGCTATGTCAGAGATAAGTTCATCCCTGTTGATTCTAGACACGGCAGAGATATACAAGGTTCGGAGGTCGATTTCTTATTCCACGTCATCGGACGGCCATGTTCTGCAGGTCGTTCATTTTTTGTGCAGTATCGCTTTACAATTCGCTTCCTGAAGAGTTTAGGAAGAGGAATATAAATAAATTCAAATTTAAATATAGATCATATTTGCTAAGCGAACATGATTGCGTGAGTGGATGATTGTTGTGAATGAGTGAGCACCACTGTACCTGATATCGAGGGTTTTCACTATGCAGTTTATTTTTTTTTCTTAAGGAATATAATTGAAAACAATTGCAGTTTTATTTGTTTTTGCTGTGACGTGGTTGAATAAGAATAGCTGTGCTATACTTCGCCATGATATAGTAGTTTGGTTTAGCTAATATACTTATTGTCATTATAAAATAAAACACTTGTTTACATTTTCTACTTTATTTTTTGGTATTGACGTACGTTTCGTCTTTGCTTGAAAGACTTCATCAGAATACGAAGTAACAGTTGTTGTACAATGAATTTATAAGATTTTTTACAGAAGGTGTACATGTGTTTTTAAATTGTTCGTCGGGTTGGTTTTCTCAAAGAATATTCCCTTCAGAACCGTGTTCACTCGATCCCTTGTAAATATTGAATAGAGGGGTGTAATAAAAATCTATTTGCTCATTTACTAGGTTATTGCTGTTTTTATGTTTATTTATTTCGTAAATTTTCCATAAGTTCAATTTTAGACCTCTATTTTCAACATGTAGAATTTCTATTTCTTTTGTGAAAGAATGGTTATTTTCAAGAAGGTGATAATGGCATAATGTGAATCTTTTTTATTTTTATCGAAACTTCTTTTATGTTCGGTTAGGCGTGTACCGAAATTTCTACCTGTTCTACCAATATAAATCTTTGGGCAATCTGGGCAAGTGAGTTTGTATACACCTGATAATTGAAGTTTATCCATACTGTTTTTATTGTTTTTGATATATTTGCTAATAGGATTGTTTGTCTTGAAAGAGACTTCAATATTTTCTTTTTTAAGTAGGTTTTTTAGTTGAATACTAATGTTTCCGAGATATGTGAGGCTAACGTATTTGTGTTCAGATAGATCAGATGTTACTGGATAAATGTAAGCTATAGCTTACAACACTGTAAGCTAAAGCTTACAACAATGGATATAATACATCTCTAATAGATAATTTAATTAACCAACGTATACACAAAAACACATTAAAAGAAATTTATCCAGTAACATCTGATCTATCTGAACACAAATACGTTAGCCTCACATATCTCGGAAACATTAGTATTCAACTAAAAAACCTACTTAAAAAAAAAATATTAAAGTCTCTTTCAAGACAAACAATCCTATTAGCAAATATATCAAAAACAATAAAAACAGTATGGATAAACTTCAATTATCAGGTGTATACAAACTCACTTGCCCAGATTGCCCAAAGATTTATATTGGTAGAACAGGTAGAAATTTCGGTACACGCCTAACCGAACATAAAAGAAGTTTCGATAAACGCATTAATTGTGTCGCTGTCATCGGTACTCTGCGTAGATTATACGCTGTACTGTGAAAAAGTGTGAACGTGAGTTAATTTCACAAGAAAATAAGCCATCAAAAAAAAACGAAGAAACGTCAGAATTGAGCAAAATATTGCAGCTGCAGTGGTCTGTGTTTTCGATGAGCCTAAATTGTCGATTTCACAACGAATCCAGCAACTGCGGCTTTCTCAGATTGGGAGATTATTGCCTAAGAATATAAGTTTGCATACTTATAAAGTCGTATGAACTAAGAAACCTAAACAAAATGATCGCAGTTTGGGTCAAGAGTTTGCTAACTAAACCCTTGAGCATTTGTAACTCGATCCTTATTCTGCCAGACAATTACCTTCTCAAACGAGGCACATTGTTAAATGGCTTTATTAATAAGCAAACTTGGGATTATTGTTGCGAGGACACGTGAATTCTACCATTTAGTGTATTGAGCGTAGATCTTTCTCTAAGTGACTAGTTAGCAGTCTTCACAGTCTGCCTCAAGAGACAGAAAGTGTGATAAGGGTTACGCCTTATCATCGCGCATACCGAGAACCACTCCGAATAGCTGAACCTACCAGCTTCCAGTTTGGGCTTCAGTTCGAAAACCTATAACCGTATGACTGGTAGCAGCGAAGCACTATCCAACCTCTACTGGCTACAGAGTTGTTTGGGACTCAAATCACACGCCGAAGGGGCTTCTTATCCATCCATCGTAACGCAGTTCCATGAACCAAGGTAGTCTCAAGATTGATGCCTCAATTGATCCTGGACGAGCACCGTCAATCCGGCCTGTACGTTAAGACCCACGAACCCTTGTTAAGACCCACGAACTCTGAAGTCTTTCAATTGATTCTGGCTTCAAGCACCAACGGATTAGCGGTACCGTCGAGATCCACAAACCCCAGAAACGTCTCGCAATCGATCCTGGTTCACGACGATACCGATCGTACCTTCAAGTCCCGCTAACCCTGAAGCATTTCTCGAGATATCTCGAACAAGAGTGTGTGCGAACACATAGAAGGATTACCCTCCTAGTCCAGCATGCGGACTGCCAACTACTGCCTACTCGGGTCCAATACCAATTGGGTGGCCTGATCGTAAGAATACTTCCCGAGAGCCTCTACCCTCCCAAGGTAACGCAGTATGCTACATAACGCACTCAGCCATTGTACAGAAAAATCCGGATATTTACTTCAATAGGGTAGAGTACGTTAGTTTTAAGGGAGAGGCCCTGTGCTGTGATGGACTCCCTTGTCACTGAGTTGACCAACGTGACTCAGCCCTTCATTCCACCTTTACGGTGAAACTAGGGCCCCATTCGGTCGATCTTCAACCGCAGGGGTGCAGTGGCCATTACTTTAGGCATCCAGACTTAACCCTCCATTTCACCGGGATGAAACTAGGGTCCTAGCCAATACAAACGCCCCCAGCGCGTCAAGCTATAATACCATGGGGGGCGGGTTTGGTATTAGAGGAAGAACATAGGACGGTGGTCACTGATGGTCCAATGTTCCTTAACACTCCAGCCAGTGATATAGTCAGAGACCGTCGGATTGACCAGCGTCAAGTCAATATTAGATTCACCGTTAGAAGATGAAAAAGTGGAAGGATTGTCAGCTTCGTTGAGGACCTGAAGAGAAGATACCCACGAGGGTCATGGGTAGAGGAAAACCAAAGTGGGGAATGGCCATTTGAGTCAATTGTGATGAGGATCCTATTGCCGGAGTAAGGATTGCTTCAACCAATCCTCCAGTTCGGCGAAACGTGCTTCATTCTACTTAGGTGGGTGAAACTAGGGCGCTTATACACTTCATTTTCCGTACCACTCTGATGAATGAGATTAAGATGTCTGTATATTACGCCCTCCATTTCATTCTGGTGGATGAAACTAGGGCGCTTATACACTTCATCTTTCGTCCGATCCATGCGAATAAGATTAAGATGCATCGTGTATTACGCCCTCCATTTCATCCTGGTGGGTAAAACTAGGGCGCTTATCATCTTTCGTCTCATTCACGTGAATGAGATTACGATGGAGAGTATATTGCGCCCCACATTTCACCTTGGTGACTAAGACTGGGACATCTCGTGTACTTCATCAGCTTTCGAATAAGCCTCATAAGCTTCGTCCTTTACTTCGCCATCTGTCAGTTTCACCTAATGATTCTAGGATTTATACATATCATCCGACTTAACACAGAGACGACCTGAGTGAGACTGGGATTCTGTGTACACTATCCTACATTTCACTATTTCGCTAGGTTGAATGAAATTAGGGTCTTAGTAAACTTCAACCTCTATTCCACCCGAAACGAATTAAACTAGGCATCCTCGTATACTTGACCCTCCATTTAACCGAGATGAATCCGAATGCGCAGCAGTGATGAGCTCCTCGGAGACACAGGAACCGTGAATTTGGTCTCTTATGAACCCTCAAGGAAGGGTATGACTATCTTGAGGCGGACCTACATGGCAAAGCAAAGAAACGGATATCGTTCTACCAGGTGAGCTATCCCGTACCTTACGGAGTACTCTAAGCTCTGGGGGTTTACGGAGTACTCTAAAAGATCTAGGGGTTTACGGAGTACTCTAAAAAATCTAGGGGTTTACGGAGTACTCTAAAAGATCTGGAATTATACGAAGTAATCTAAAGAGCGCTAACCTTTTTATCGTGATCGTCTAGTGGCGGGCGAATAGGACTTTACGTTGCGTAGGCAACCCAAATTACACCTAACAAGAGCAAGGAAACAGTGACGGGAGGTTCAAATATTCGAAACACAATAATATCAAAATAATAGATTTTTATTAATAATGTTCAAAGCAACAACCCTCAATAAATGGAAACACATTCATCAGCCTGTGATTAAATCTACTCTACGCAGTGGTTCGCAAAGCGCCCCAGTGAAACCAATAGCGCCCCGGGTCTAAATGACTTATTACTACATATTGTTAGGTCGGTATTCGCTCAAATCAGATATCATTCTGATGCAGCGGAAGGGGTAAAGTTATGCAGGAAATGGGAGATACAGCCAGCATGCGCACCTTCAACTGTACTTCCGGTAATCAGTGCTGAACCTCAATTACAAGGGGTAAGTTTAAATGGACAGTAAGGTAAGGGTAATTGTGGCATGCCTAGGAGATCTCCTTGAAGAGGGGATCTAACATAATTCGAGTCGACCGGAGAAGTTACTAACAAAGGCACTGTATCTGACCTCCTCGGGGTGACAAGGCCCAGGAAGGCTCAGATATTACTGAAGAACGAACCGAACACTACCTGAAGGGTCACGTAAACTAATCCCTGGGGATATCACAATACCTCGGAACAATTATCTAGCAATCACTTACACATTCTCACAGTAGCGTTGGTTATCTGGAGTTATTTACTTTTTCTATACGATATGTTGTCCTCTACCAGGACTCCCCAGCAATTTACCCTAAAGAACGCCACTGGTTCACATGGAATACAATCTCTCAAAGTAAGCGGGTACATGCATATGACAAATAGGTAACACAAACTGACCAGGACATTATAAAATAGATACAGTACCCCATCACCTAGGCATGTTAATGGACGTTACATTAAGAACAAACAAAGAAATGGGTATCCAGGGTATCCAAGAGTACATACAAATCAGTTACATATCAGGCACCGCAATTAGTAAGAAAAGATAATACAAATCCCTATTAGCAAGTATTACGCAGATAAAGAACCACTATTTACAAATGCAGCAAAAAGCAATCAGGCACCGAGAGAAAGTATACAATACAAACAGATAACTTGTGAGGGTCGCTTTAGTTATGTACAAAGGCAATGCAATTCAGTTAAAAACATTCCAGTCGGATTAAATAACAGTTGAGCAAAAATACAAGAATGAAAAGCGAAGTACAATGAACGAGAGTGCAGTCATTAATTTCACATTAACACAAAGGTGGTATTCAAAAATGTAAAGCATGCAATTAATCGGAAGCATTCAAAAGAAGTTTACTTACTAAGAGTCACCGAAGGACACTGTTACAAATACTATTATCTCGAGTAGACTACTAAGTTGTTCAAGAGGTTTATTTCCAAGAACCATCCTCTCGAATGAATAAAATTACAATGGGGACGCTCTAAGGACATTGTTCTCCTTTGTTATTGTCACTAATCACATACGTGTCAAGTTACGGCGCCACAGAGTATTTGGACACAGAAAATAACGCGGGTAAATACAATGACATAATGATGGAATTTATATAATCTATGAGGGACTCTGTGACTCGTATGATCCTTAGAGGATCCGAATCTCTTCACAGGTTAAGTTGTCATATGAGCGTGGCTCTTTCACCAGGTGACTACTCGGCAGTCTCCACAATCTACCCAAGAGCAAGTTGTGTGATGACGCCTTATCATCGCGCAAAGCGAGAACCACTCCTGGGAGTTGAACCCACCCCGCTTCCAGTTTCGGCTTCAGTTCGAAAACGTACACTGGTAGCAGCGAAGCACTATTCAACCGCTACTGGCTCTGCAGTGTCAGTACCCGAGTACTGATGCAACTCACACGCCGGAAGGGCTTCTTACTTCAACCCACCCGAACGCACGCCCAAGAAACAAGAAAATCTCAGAAATTAATGCTTCAATTGATACTGGTACGACCACCGTCAATCCAGCACGTACGTCAAGACCCACGAAACCTTTTGAAGTCTTCCAATTGATCCTGGCTTCCAGCACCAATGCTGGATACGGCCTAAAACTGTATCGTCGAGATCCAAAAACCCCGGAAAAATCTTGCAATAGATCCTTGTTCAGGACGAAGCCGGTCGAACCGTCAAGTCCCGCTAAACCTTGAAACACCTCTTGAGCAACCCTGAATCATGAGGTACTGCGGCCAGATAGATGGAATACCCCCTAGTCTCTCACGCAGACTGTCAACCACTGTCCCCTCGAGTCCAACGCCAAAATGAGTGGGCAGATCGTACGAATACTTCCCGAGGGCCTCCATCCTCCCGAGGTAACATAGTTTCATACATAACGCACTCAGCCATTGGACAGAAAAATCCGAAGATTTACTGAAATAGTGTAGAGTAACGTTAGATTTAAGGGTGTAAGTCCTATGTTGCGACAGACAACCTTGTCGCTGTGTTGAACAACGCAACTGAGCCCTCCATTTCACCTACGAAAACAATGTTCAGTTACATATGAGGAAAAGTCAACCATTTGACATTATACTCCTGAAGTGGGCCAAAGTAGTTCAGGGCCCGCTTTAATAACTGAGGAACCGAGATCTACCTACCATCATTTGGCAGCTTATCTGTTTTTTCATTAACTGTAACATGAGAATGACTAGGCACCCACAAACAAGCATTCCTCAATTCAGCATCCCTTGCAACCATGAACTTTTCCAACAGATCAACGTTTATCTATATTCGAATCAAATCTCTTTGATTTAATATATATTCCTAAGAACTGAGAGAGTCACTTTCTATCAGGGCTGTCTGAACGCTATTTGCTATAATAACATCATCGGCAACTCTGGAACTGGATCTACCTAAAATACTGCGAGAAAGGATGTCAGGTATAATGGGAACCAACGAAGGTGTATTCGCAGCAGAGAACTCTTATATTTGATTCCAGGATTTCGTGAATAGAAAAAATTGAGATCCTAACAAAAAGTCCTGAAGGAATCTTTTTTTAGAATATTTAATTTTCTTTCTAGCCTAGGCTCTTAATCTGCTACCCTCAATCCAGTTTTCCAATGAAAGGTGGAAAGCAAACCTCGGAAAAGCTTCCCTCCTCATTTTTATAAGCTCCTTCACTGAATCATTCATTGCACCAGTGGACCCTAAATCTACTTGAAGAGACAAACTTCGAATGTGGAATAGTGTCATCCGCACATTCACTCATCACCACTGTTAGATCCACTGCTCTGAGAATATAATCTCTTTTAGGGGAAGTTATTAAATTAGTTTGATATCGAGACCAGACTACTTTGTTGAGATTGTATCTTTGTGAACTCACTCTTACGGGCTTTGGGAAGTTTTTTTTTAGGATAATAGGAAAATGAACACTGGAACCTGTATCATAGTGGAAAAACCCGGAACAACTACTGGCGATGTCAGCAGTAGCTGCAGTCATAGAAGGGGCACAACAATGATTAGTAGGATTTGTCAGTATAGTTGGACACGACTGGTTAAGGAAATCATGAAAAATATGGTTTGAAACGCCTGATCCCCAAGAGGTATGTTCTGTGTTAAAATCTCCACCCTCACAATATTCTTGAAAGGTTCTCCCCATGGATCCGGAAATGACGACCTCAGGGGAAAAATAAGAGAGGATCATTGAGATATTGCCATCCAAGGTCACACCCAAGAATTGACAGCGGTGAGGAAGAAGTGAATAGTTTACAGTCATAGCCACAACAGGAATATGGGATTTGATAGCAAATGCAATACCCCCATAGCCATCGTCGCTATCCTCAGGGATAATCTTTATTTATTTATCCATTTATTTATTTCTCATTTATTGATTCATTCATTTATTCATTCATTTATTTATCTATTTTTTATTGATTCATTTATTTATTTATTTATTTATTTATTCATCTATTTATTTTTTCATTACATTTATTTATTTATGTATATATTCATTTATTTATTGGAACAATTGGGATACAATGGGATGGTATAGCCTAACAATGAAAATTTACTTTCAAACTTCAAAAATGTCTCGGAGAAAGCTATAACAAGAACTTGTAAATTGTTGTAATTTTATTTAACAGGTCTCATATTCAAGAATTGTACGATGATAGGTAATGAAAGGTGGGGAGGTCAGTGCAAAAGGATCAGGAATTCGATAGAGGAAGGTCGTCCTCCTCTATATTTCCTGCTACATGAATTCTTTGCATATCATATTTTGTCCATGTTTTGTATTATTCGGGATGCCATTTGCACTGTGATGGAGTTGAGCTGAAGTAACCCACTTTTAAGGTGAGGAAATATCCTCTGATGAAGAAAGGGAAATTAATTGTGAGACAGGTAAACACAAATTATCATAAGATGGTTTATCAGTAAGAAGGCAACTTTCATGTGCTTTTTTATCAAAACTTGGATTGGGGAACGAAACCTTCCTCTTTTGACCATTAGAATTATTATTTTGGCTATTGAGGAACGGGGGAGGCTGTGAATTGTGAGATGAAACATTTAGATTAGGAAAATCAGTAGGAACCAGTGGAAGGTTTCCTCTAGAATTTTTTTTTATCAGTTTCAAAGAATAAAATATAATATAAAGCCATACATCCTTCAACCTTTTTCTGACGAGTGTATTCTTTACATGTTTTTCATGGGTACAGTGGGGTTCATTACAATAAACAAAATTAATAGAGTTATCACAGACTCATCTTCAGAGTGACCACATCTATAGCATCTGAAAGTTGCTCTGCAAAGTGCTTTATTATGTCCATAACGGAGGCATTTCATACATTGCATATTGCATCACTGGCTGAATATAAATGGATATAGGGGTTGAAATGTTGAAAAAAACCAAATCTTTCGGTAGGGTATTGCTCTCAAACGTTATTACGCAAATCGTAGTAGAAACATATGAGATTTCCTCATCAGTTCTTACCCTTATGTTCTATCTACGCATCCCCAAAATTTTACAAGGATTAGAACCAGCACCCTATCATTCTATCATCCTCGCCAATATCTAGCCGTACGTCCCTAGCAACACCGATTGTGGAAATCTAGAAGGCATGTAAACTGAAAATTTTGTCATCTAATTCATTATTTCTAGAAAAATAATTAGCCTTATCAGGGCAATCAAAGTATACCTACTCCAACTCTCTTGAGTCCCTATCTACAAATTTTTAAAATTTGATAGTCGGAATAATCGAGAAATTAATGCAAGAGTTTACCCATACTTATGGGATTAAGATATTTTCATCTTTTGGATCAACATGAACAAGGAATGGACCTTTATCACTACTTTTATATCTACCGGGTGTTTTTCTCAGAAAGCTAAAACTTTCGATAACTGTGATTTGACAGAAGGTAAAAACCATGTTGTTTTGACATTTCTGTTCAGTAAGCATTGACAAATTATCATGGAAAGACACACGTCGCAACAACCTTTACAAATTGCTGAATTTTATTTTCAAAATCAGTGTTCTCTTCGCCAAAGTTATAGAGCACTTCGTGAATTGAAGTTGATCCACTTCTTATCGTAAAACTGTGTTTAGTGATGAAGCTCATTTCTGGTTGAACGGCTATGTAAACAAGCGAAATTGCCGTAAATTGAGTGAAAACACTCCTCAAGGAATTCTGGGGGTTACATTGCATCCTGAAAAATGCACTGTATTTCTTTAAAAACGATGCTGGAGCTAATATTATAGTGAATGGGGCTCGTTACAGATCGATGATCAATCATTATTCGTTTCAAAATTTGAATGGTATCGACCCAGAAGTATTTTGGTGCTACACCTCATGCTGCTACCCTAACAATTGATTTATTGAAAGAAAAATTTGGCGATAACATTATTTCAAAAAATGGTCCCATTAATTGGCCTCCAAGATCATCCGACATAACTCCACTAGATTATTTTCTTTGGGGTTATGGCAAGTCATTGGTTTATGCTGATAAACCAGAAACAATAGACGCTGGTCATGTCGAATGCTGTTCCACAGACCTAGTCGTGGTGGACATATGCCGGAAATTATTTTTAAAACACAAATGTCATAAAATTATCTTTCAAATAAAAAAAATTGGCTTCAATCTCAATTTAAATGTGCTTCGTTTCAATTTAAAATTCTATCACTCTAAAAAAACAACCGATATTACATGACAGTCTTTTATAAAACGAAGCTTCGAATTCCCCCTGAAACACATCTGAAAATTTGTTGCATTCGTCAACGATAGATTTATCATTTAGGATTTCTAAGTAGAAATTTAGTGTCATCTTTAATAATAAAGAGATCTAATCTATTATTAACTACAAGTCTTACAATACGATCAATTGCTAGTTGAGATCGAGGGGAGGAGCCCCGGGACTTACTGTACTCATATCAACAAACTGGTTTTATAAAAAGTCCACTTACTAGGTATGACGAGAGAAAAAAAATGAAATCAAAAATAACTCTAGGTTTAGATAACAACAACAAAAAATTTTCAAAAATTGTGTAATACACCTTGAAATTATAATAAGAATGAAATAAAAATACTAATTCTACTTCAGCAGGTATGAAAACACACTCACCAACCAATTTGGGGAGTATTTGGAGTTCACTGCTCGCTTTCAATCCCGAAACGAATCAATAATTTCAGTTCTGTAAATTTTCGGTTCGAAAATAATTTCACGTTTACTAAGAAGAATAAGATTTAGACATAACGTTGGAATAGAACATAGAACTAAAAATAGGATATTTCATAAAATAGAAAGGCTTTTCACTTGATAGAAGAAATATAACAAAATTTGAATATTGAAACAAATTGAAATATGTTTATATTCTACAATTTTAATTTCAAAAAAATTTTAATTCAAAAAACTTTTAGAATTAAATTAATGTCTAAAACAAGCACCGTTTACATTTAATAGACGTATATAATCAAAACTCAATATATAATGTCAAATGGAAATAAATAAACCAACAGATATACGAAAGTTATTAAAATTAATAAATGAATATTTAAAGGAGACAAAATTTTGTTTCTGGTCTTACCTTTAAGAACACCAATTGCCTTTTGAAAACATGAACACACTTAAAGGAGTTCTCAAAGAATATAATTTATTTGAAATATTTAATATATTTAAATATTCGAATAAGTTAATTCAGAAATCTCTAAAAAAAATGCACTATATCTTCAAAAAACAAATATAATTCTAAGCAATCTCGTCTTCAGCCCTCAATAATATTCCAAATATCAAGATCAAAAAACATAACCTATATCACAAACAACTCACCACGTGCACAAGGACTAATGCTTGGAAACACAGATCATTTTAGGATATTTCAGTTAGACTTCATATTTGAAACTACTTCGTCTCAATATATTAAAAAAAAACTAAATAAGAAATTCAAATTGAACCCCTTCTTCCTATTACAGTAAATCAAAATTAATGAAATTTATATTTTCAATTTACAATAACAAAATTTGAATATAACCAGTTAGCCGGCAACACACGATACATTCAACTTTATACACGTGTAATCGAAAAAGTATTCGAACCAATTTTCTTTTAAAGTAAATTATGATAATAAATTAAAAACTCATTAACGAATTTCATAACAGAACATACTGAAAGCACCATTCAACGATATAATTTGCTTTCTTCCTTAGAGTAAGTTGCGAACTACTATATTTAATAGGCGCTAGTTCAGTCGTTTCTCCCCAACGTCTATTATTTTTAATTCTGATCCTAAAATATACTTGAGCGACTAGGTTGAACTCACAGATCATTGAATCCGAGGCCAAAAGCAATACTGTCCGGCCAGTCGATCCGTAAACACACTTCTTGCGGACAGAGAGAGCTAGAGTCTTGAAACTTTTAAGTAAGGTTTGGAGTCTAAATATCTTGACTGAGTTGGTTAATGGCCAAAATTGGTTCTATAGTTTCGCAGTTATTTACGTTCAAAAATTTTTCATATTTTTCCCCATTATGTTCGAAACTACAAATTCGATCCATCTGAAGTTTGGTAATTTGGAAGAGGAATAATAACGTGCATGTTCGTGCGAAATTATGGGACCGTATGATCAGAAGTTTGAAAAAAAATAGAAACATACAACAGATCAGGCTTAGTGAGATAACCCATTCAGGATAATGCGGAACCCCACACTACTTCCAGATAGTGGAGTGTCTATAAGAGATTCCCCTTGTATAAAAAATAGAGTAGAGAGCAGAGATATTCGTCACTGAGCAGCTTCGTGCCAAATAGTTCAGTAAAAATAAAACCTGTGTAGAAATGAATTCTGTGTGAATAATTCAACTCTGTGAATATATCTGTTGTATAGTTAAAACAGATTTGTATAGTGGATATTACCAATTTAATTAACCGAAAACGTAACAATTGGTGTCCGGTGTGGGGTTTTTGTGTTTTTCAAGTATTAATCGAATTGTGGATATTTTAATGGATAAATTCGAATATCACAATCAGAAAAAATGAATCCGTTGGAATTTTTCAAACAAGCCATTGAACAGCTGGCTATGAAAATAGAAAATAAATTTGAGAAGAACCGTAAGTCCATAAAGAAATCTATGGAGAATAAAATGGAGGAGAACAGTACGTCAATGGAGGAAGATATTAAGTCCATGGAAACTAAAATTTGGGCAAAAGAGTAAGTCCGTGAAAAAATTGGAAGAAAATATTGACTCATTGAAAGTTGATTTGAAATAACAAATTCAGGAAAATGAAATAAAAATGGATGACGAAATATTAAGGGTAGAGGATAGAATTGGGAATATAGAAGACAAATTGGATAGGAAATAAAAATTTTTCCATAAATATGGAAGAAATACTAGCTAAACTGGTAGACAGAAAAATCGCGAACAGAGTAAATACCCATTATCCTCAGATATTAAATAATAATGACGAATTATCACGGATAAAGATTACACCACCTACATTTGATGGAAAGACACCATGTTCAACCTATGAAAAACAATAAGAGGCAGTAGCTATATCGAATGGAGGGAGCGGGGAAGATAAGGTTACAGCCTTGATTATATCGTTAAGAGGAGAAGCCCAAAATGTTCTTTTAACAATGCTGGTAAGCCAGCAAGGAAGCTATGAGGCATTATTAACTAGGTTTCAGATGAGATTGGTGACACACATCTCCAATAAGTGTATCAGGCGCAGATAAAAAGCCCGGTTCAGACATCTAAAGAAAACCTGCAGGAGTTCGAGGCCGATATAGCACGCTTAGTAAGATTGGCACCATACAGTGTTCTGCAAACCTCTGTAGATGGATTGAGGAATACTGCTACTCAGCAAATACTACATTTGGCTCG
Organism: Megalocaria dilatata; assembly: GCA_034642435.1. Classification (NCBI taxonomy): domain Eukaryota; kingdom Metazoa; phylum Arthropoda; class Insecta; order Coleoptera; family Coccinellidae; genus Megalocaria; species Megalocaria dilatata. The sequence goes on from CM067854.1 coordinate 86,634,950, forward strand.
ACCTAGGACTTTGGACGATGCTCTGGCTAATGCATTGGAGTTCCAAGCTGCGAACCAAACGTCGTAAAAGAATTACACAAAGGTTCAACGCACTATTGACGAGCCAGTGACGACTGACAATATCGAAAAGATGGTTGGTCAAATGTTTGAGGAACATCGATCCGATTAATACTTCGAAGGAGGTAGATGTTGGAATTGTGGTGGATTAGAGTATAGTCGCCAATGTGGTAAGAAGCCAACTAAAGAAGATGAACCCGATAAGAAATACGATTTCATTGTTGTACCTCGTGCAGAGAAAGTCAAGAGAGCGAGTATTGCAACAGAACAAAGGAAAAGGTGCAATGCTTGAGGACAACAATCGTGAATACCGATTTGCTGCTGGAAAGACATGAGGAAGACCAAGAAAATGACCCCGAGTTGAAACTTTCATTGAATGGAGAAAAGCAGCACAAAGGCCAGACTGGGAAAAAAAATCTTAACCCTAAAATCAAGTGTTACTGGGCACAGTGGGATTCCTTAGTATAGACGACGATCTTCTGAAGAGATCTCTACAGGATGGTACTGAAACGAGACTTCAACTGATAGTCCCAAGAAATTGAGTACCAGAAGTACTGAAAAGGTTACATAATAAAGGATAAAATAAGAAGAAGAGGTTTTTTACTTGATAGAAGGAATATTACAAAATTTGAATATCAAAACAGATTCAATCTTCTGAAAAGGAATTAATTTTTATAATTGTAAGATCAGAAACAAAATTTTGTCTCCTTCAAATATTTATTGTTTTAATTTTAATTGACAATTTATATTTGTTGGATTATTTATTCCTATGATATTTTATTTTGAGTTTTTATTTTATACGTCTATTGAGTATAGGCTGTGCTTATAAGACATTAATTTAATTCTAAAATTTTTTTTCAAATTAAAATTGTAGGATACTAACAGATTAAATAATTGTAGAAGACAACATATTGTATTTAATTTGTTTTGATATTAAAATTTAGATTGAATCTGTTTTGTTATTCAAATTTTGTATCAAACAGATATTGGAAGAGATCAGAGAACGTTTCTACTTGGTCAATTGTAAGGATTACGCAAAGGAACGGTGCAGGAAGTACAAGATATGTGCTTCAAACAACCGACTGAGAGTAGAGCATCCATAAGGAAATAAAACGTACGTAGTGCCCTAGAATGGATGGCTGTTGATATTGCGGGCCCATTCCCAAAAACTGTGGGCGGAAACAAATGCATATTGGTGGCAAGTCATTACTTTTTTGAATGGGTCGAAGCCTATGCCATCCAAAATCAAGAAACCTCCACAGTAGCAGATAAAAGAGATGTTCAGCCGCTTTGAAGTCCCAGTGGAGCTACACTCTACTAGGGCTGAAACTTCAAATTTAATCTTTGTGCAATAATTTGTCTTACGAATCCTTGAGGATTCAACAACAGTTCTCGATTCATAGTCAGATAACATAGTTGGGAGAATTAATAGAACTGTGGAAAAATATCAGACTAAGGTAGTGTCTAACCAACAAAGGGACTGGGACATCTGTTACCAATGGCTTTCATATCAATCAGTACAAGAATCAATAGGACAAACTCTAGCATGTATATTATGCGGCCGGGTTGCTATGCGATCTTGAGTTTGGATGCAAATCAGGTGAGGAGCTGGTGAAGAATATATAAGCTGTCTGAAGGAAAAATTACATTATATTCAGAAGAGAGTAAGACAGAATCTCCAGATGGCGAGTGATCGCATAAAGATCCATTACGGCATCAAAGCAGGTTTCAACACTGATCACTAAGTTATAGAAGAAGAGGAAGCGAAGATTGTCACCCAAGTTACGGGGTTTAACGGGACTTGACGGTTCGACCGGCCTGTCCTGGCCCCTGACCAATGCGTAACTATTTAGGGTTTGTGGATCTCGACGCAATGGCTCTGCCATTAGTGCTTGACGCCAAGATCTATCAAACTTCACATGGGTTCGGTGACTCAGGACGTACAGGCCGCTAGACGCTCGTACCAGAATCAATAGTAGTCATCAATCTTGGGATTATTTTAGTTCATGGGACTGCGTTCAGATGGATGGATAAGAATTCCCTCCGGCGGGTGAGTTGCGTCTCAAACAACTTGGGTACTGACAGTAGAGGTTGAAAAGTGCTTAGCTGCTACCAGTCAGACGGTTCTGGATTTCGAGTCGGGGCCCAAACTGGAAGCTGGTGGGTTCACTTTTTCGGAGGGCTTCTCGCTTCGCGCGATGATATGGCGTACTCCTTATCACACTTTCTACCACTTGGGGTGGACTGTGGAGACTGCTGAGTAGTCACTTGGATAAGAGCTATGCTCAACTTGCCAATAATATTACCTGGTAGAATTCACGTGTCACTGAAGTTACAAGAAAATTGGGAATGCCCATATAAGGTGGTCAAGAGAATAAATGATATTGTGTATCGTATCCATATAAACCGTTTGGCGACGTACGAAGCTGAATACGATATCCAAGACGATAGCCGAATAAAAAGAGCAACTAGTGAGGAAGTGAACCACGAAAAAATACCTACTGTGTAACTATGGTGGTACTGGCCAATCAAGATTTGGGATTACCGTGAAGTATCAGCAATACCTTTTTTAGAAGATTATTCAGTAGCACAAGATCTAGGTATGACCATAGGGATAGCCGTCGTCTTCAGGAAAATGTTTGGTTATGTGAACGAGTTAGTCAGACAGTAACCTCAACTCAGAAAGACGTTGAATCTAATGACACAGTTAACTGTATCTGTTCTACCTGATATCTAAGAAACTTTCCCATGAGAAGCCGAGCTATCAAGATCTATGGTCACCTTTTTTGAATTTGCGGAAAGAGATAATGAAGTATCAATTCAAGAAATTGGCTGTACCAAAGTTGAGTGGTGAGTTGGATCAACTCAACTGGAGAATTGTCCGTAATATACTTGAAGTTATTTTTCAAGGAACCGGGCTGCAAATCCTAGTATACAGTTATAATCCAGGACGAGTCCCAAACCGAAAAAAGACTGGTATGTGCTATTTCTATCAGAAAGGAAATTGCTGAAACGTAGAATCCTATAAATTCTACAGCCACTGTACCAGATATATTCAAGGACTGATCAACCTAAGAAGAGGATAGTTTTACGATCAAGCACTCTACGCCTGAGGAAGGGGGGGAGGGGAGGGTTATTGGGCGTCCTTGAGTTATTGGCCCTCCTCAGCCATCTACACAAATTGTTTACTAGAGTCATAACATCAAGGCTGGAAACTCGAGCTTTACCAACCAAGAGAGCAAGCGGGTTTCTGATCGGGCTTTGGGACAAATGATCATCTACAGAGTATAAAGACACTCATTGAAAAAACCATCGAATTCAATAGGCCACTGGTTCTCCTATTCATAGACTTCCACAAAGCTTTTGACACTATAGAGATGAAAGCCATACTGGACGCCCTGAGAGAATGCCGAGTAGATTACAGATATTCAAAACTCATCTACAATATATACAAAAACGCTACGCTACTATGTCAGTTAGACTACATGAAGCTACCAACCGTATCAAAATCGGAAGAGGTGTGAGGCAAGGAGTCACCATGTCTCCTAAATTATTCATCAGAGTCCTGGAACATGCCTTCAAAACACTTGATTGGGATACAAAAGGAATAAACATAGACGGACAGAAGCTTAGCCACCTCCGTTTCGTGGACGATATCGTCCTAACAACTGACGATTTAGGAGAGGCGAAACAAATGCTCCATGAATTAGAAGTGGCATGCTCCGGGGTCGGTCTGAAAATGAACCTTTCCAAAACAAAGGACATGACAAATCTTGTCATGAGCGAAGGCCTAAACATCGATAGCACAGAAATAAAATGGGTCGAAAAATACACCTACCTGGGCCACGAGATTAGAATATATAGAGATAATCAGACATGTGAGATGCATAGAAGGATCAGCCTTAGATGGGCAGCCTATGGAAGGTTGAAACACGTCTTCAAGAGTGACTTACCCATCTGTCAAAAAAGAAAAGTTTTCGATCAATGAGTTCTACCAGTGCTCACCTATGGCGCGGAAACACTCACCTTAACAAAGACATCCTCAAAAAAACTGAAGGTTACACAACGTAAAATGGAAAGGTCAATGACTGGATTGAGTTTGAGAGACCACGTTACAAACCAGGACCTGCGGAGAAAAACCGGCGTAATGGACGACGGAGAAAAACCGGCGAATAACCACGTTGAAGTGGAACTGGGCGGGTCATGTAGCCAGAACGGGCGGCGATAGATGGACAAAGAGGTTGTTGGAATGGAGACCACGCACCGATAAGCGGAGTAGAGGAAGACCACCTACACGATGGACCGATGACCTGAAAAGGATTGCAAACAACTGGATCCAGGCAGGCCAGGATAGAGTCAGGTGGCAAGTCATGAGGGAGGCCTATGCCCAGCAGTGGACGCTATGAGGGCTGGTTCGTGAACACTCGATATATTACTGAAAGTTCGAGAATAGTTGGAAAACTACGTCCATCTATATAAACGGACGGAGAAACCCGATGGAGCGCATAGAGATTCGTCTCGAGCAGCTTCATGCCAAATAGTAGAGTAAATATAAATTCTGTGTAAATAATTCAACTCTGTAAATATATCTATTTTATTGTGAAAAATAAATTAATATAGTGGATATTAGACAATTCAATTAATTCCAGTACGCTTGAACTATGCCATTGCAGAAATCTTTTGGAAAATGAAATTAGTGGTTTATGGAAAGATATGCCTCTGAACCAACGGTTCCAAATTTGGTTTTAAATGAACAGTTGTCCAGCGCACAATAGTTACAGAATGAATGCGTGTTCATTTGAAAGGAAAATGGATAGAAAGATTCGGACCGACCAGAAGGACTACTCAAAGTCCCGATCTCTAGACGTCTCAGCTTGGGATGTTTTATAAGATATGGTGTATACCACCCAAATTCATACTCCTGACCAGCTTATCGAAAGAATACATAACTGCAGGGAACAGTTCAAGATTTGTATTTTAAAGACGTTAAATACGAAGACGGTACTCAAACATTCGAGACAAAGTACAAAGTAGTAAAGTTCCGAAAGTACAATAGTTGCACTACTAGTTATAATTTGAAGTGAAGACGTTTGGCTAATTGTGTATACATTCTGTCAAGAAAATACCGGGAATTATCGATTTAAATATGACGGGGCAATGAGGCAGGTAAAAATTTTTTTTCCTAGGTTGGTACCACTGTCCTTAATTACTATGCCAAGCTTGAGCGGGATCTGTCAACTAGTGTGTTTGCAACAGCTGATTAATTCAGTCGATGTCAGAGTGCGTGCTGATTTTTACTATGGGTGATTACGTTGAGCAAAGAATTTGTTTAAAGTTTTGTTTCGCAAATGAATTTTCGTGTGCCGATGCATTGAAAATGTTGCAAAAGGCCTTTGGTGATAATGCTCTATGGAAAACTCGTGCATATCAGTGGTACAGAGCCTTCAAGGACGGTCGTGAAGTGGTAGCCCATCGACGGCTTCGATCGAAGATAACGTCGATAAAATTAAGGAAAGGGTGCTGGAAAACCGTCGTACCAGCTTGAGAGAGATAGCACATGATCTTAAGATATCCCACGAGTCCGCACGTACGATTTTCATTGATATTTTGGGCATGAGAAAGGTGGCCGCACGACTCGTACCGAAAGACCTGAATTTTCTTCAAAAACGTCATCGCGAACAGGTTGCTTCAGACATGCTGGATCGCTGTAATTCCGATTCTACATTCATGGAACGCATTATAACTGGTGATGAGACCTGGGTCTAGATGAGACCTGGGTCTACGAGTACGATATACAAACAAGCCAGCAATCATCGGAATGGGTGGCAAAAAATGAGCCGAAACCGAAAAAACCACGCCAAAGCCGCTCGAAAATGAAGGTGATGCTCATTGTTTTCTTCGATATCCGTGGCGTGGTGCACTACGAATTCGTTCCAGAGGGTCAGACGGTAAACAAGGAGTATTACCTAGGCGTTATGAAACGTTTGCGTGAGCGTATCCGTAAGAAGCGGCCAAATTTGTAGGCGAACAACTCATGGATTTTGCATGACGGTAACGCGCCTTCTCACCGAGCTACGATTGTGACTGACTTTCTCGCCAAAAACTCAACAAACGTGCTTCAGCAACCACCGTATTCGCCGGATTTGGCTCCCTGCGACTTTTTCCTCTTCCCAAAACTAAAATTGCCCCTTCGTGGCACCCGTTTTGAGTCGATTGAAGCCATAAAACAAAATTCGGCGCGAGAGCTAAAGTCCATCCCGGAAAGCGCCTATAAAAAATGTTTCGATAATTGGAACTGCCGTTGGCATAGATGTATTGGAGCAAATGGAGCCTATTTTGAAGGCGACCGAATAAATTTTGACGATTAAATGTAAAAATGTTGTTTTAATTGAAAATTCCCGGTACTTTCTTGACAGAGTAGTATAACTGTAATTATTATACTTGTACATAATACGTAATGTATTTTATTGAGTAAAAGACGAAATGCTAGGTATGATAATCAATCAACCCCTAGACCATTGATAGAAAAAACCTACATGAATAATAAAGAAAGTTGTAAATAATATTTTTTTCTAATATGGTGTATATCTCACTGTTTGTACTTCAAAGTTTCACATTTATTGTCAAACGAAAATGAAGATTTAATAGAATGTATTATACGTCATTGAGAAGCCTTATAATTAAGGCAGTTTTTGCACATAATTTCAAGGTGCGGAAATTAGGGTAAATTTCAACTGAAGATTATGACTCTTATAATATATTTTATACAATATTTTTTCCTTAAGCACCCTATTATAAGTACTTTTTAAAAATCGCCATGAAACTACCCTAGTTTAAACGTTCTTTCCAATGGTGTACACTGAAATTTGATTGAGATGATAGTTTTCTATGTATGCTATGTTTTTAGTGAAAAAACTGTGGAACGTTTAAAAATAATAGAATTTTGAATAACTTTACAATGGAAGATAATTGGAACATACTCTATAAGAAGTTTTTTATATAAATAGCACCCGGTATATTGCCGTTAATTTAAGGTTTTCTCCTTCACTTTGAATATTCAACTCTATAACGGTAATACATATCTCCTAGTTTAATGTTAGTGTCTTCAAAAACAGTTTTTTTTCGTCAATCGTTATTTTTATATTTTTCTCCATTTCAAACATGTTCGTACCAATTTAACTTGAATAAATTTATGTCATTCACTCTAATCATTCCAATTAACATTATAATATAGAATCTGAGTAAACTTCCTGTCAAAAATAATTCAAGCTCTGCAAAGTTCACCAGTGTGCTCCGTTTAATTATCTTTGTAGAATATTGAACCGTTTACTGATATAATAATTATTGACTTCTAATATCTTCAATGATGATATAGTATCAAAATATTTATTTTGATATTGCTTTATATGGGAAACCATTTAGATTCTAGAAATTCATTTCCAGCCTTTCGAATAATTCATTAAAAATTTTATTTTTTCTGATTTTAATTTTATATCAACATATTAAGATCCTTAAAAAAATTTTTTTCTTATGCGAGAGGTGTCCGAAAAGTATCCGACCGGAACGCTAAAAGTTGCCACTGCGAGGTATTAGCGTAACCAGTAGCACCTCACAAACTCCTTGAATGCTGCCAGTTACCGGCCAGACGCCTTTGGCCATGCTCAGCGTGTATTTATGTCCAGCGTGTTTTTCCATTCGTCACATTTATTTACTGTTGAAAATGACAGGAAGAACACATCTACGAATTGACATCAAGTTTTGCTTCAACCTCGGCATGAACTGTACGGCGACGACTGAAACTATAGATTGGGGACGATTGTATGGGCATAACACAGATGAAAGTACGGTTTAAAAATAGCCGCACACCTTTCGGAAGTGACACTCGTTTTGGCCGACCTTCGCTGACAACAACAACGGGAAACATCGAACGTGAAGTAGAAAATGATCTCGAAATACCAAAAACTACAGTTTGTGATATTTTAAACAAGATTTCTTGTATTGGCATGTGAGCGTAACTCTTTCACCAAGTAACTACTCAGCAGTCTCCACAGTGTACCCCCAGAGGCAGACAGTGTAATAAGGGTTACGCCTTATCATCACGCGAGGTGAGATCCCCTCCGAAGAGATGAACCCACCAGCTTCCAGCTTGGGCATCAGTTCGAAAACCTACAACCGTCTGACTGGTAGCAGCGAAGCACTATGCAACCTCTACTGGCTCTGTCAGTACCCGAGTTGTTTGGGACGCAACTCACACGCCAGAAGGGCTTCTTATACATCCATCCGAACGCAGTCTAATGAACTAAGATAATCTCAAGATTGATGCCTCAACTGATCCTGGTACGACCACCGTCAATCCGGCCTGTAGGTCAAGACCCACGAACCCATGTGAAGTCTTTCGAATGAAAATGTAATCTCTTAATGAAAAAGTATTCAAACTATTCGCTGATACTTATTAAAAATACATAGTCAAAATACGAGAATTATATATCTAACCTTTCAGTTCCAGTTAGAAATAATAATATATGCGAAATATTTCGGAAGATTTTCTGTTTACAACTCTAAACCTTCGAGATTCCGAAGAGTGCATACATTTTAATTTATTTCGAGAAGTTGAAGATCACATAATTCAATAATAGAAATGTGAGCCGCATAAGAAACCTAGTAGATTCCATCTAAATTTTAATTAATCTTTCTGAATCTAGTGAGCGAATGTCGCCAATTTTGACCCAAATTTTTAGATGTGAAATTGCGCACGCCAGGGTTTATATACATATCTTGCACATGAGTACTTTCCCGGTACTTTCTTGACAGAGTAGTATGTCATAGAAGTATCTGAATTATTCTTCTTCACAATTTCTATTCAAGTTCAAAAGCTTTTCTCTAATCCTGAAAAGTTTCACTAGATAAATTTTAATCTTAAAAGTGATTGCACTGTTATTTGAATGATATATTTGTTTTTATATTATCCTGATACTGTCCGATCTACTATGAAGATCCTGTAGAAGCTTTTTCAGCTTGTGCGAGTTAGGAGTTCAGTTGTGTTCAAGTTACACTTTGAATCTGTATCCTCACGCCACTTTTATGGCACAGCACTGTTAATTTTCGACCCAAAACTGAAATGGGGCCGAAACTCGTCCAACAATTATAGAAAATTTATTTTGTGTTTATCGTTATCGCCGTGTCAAAGAGTGTTCTAAGACAGTAATCAGCCACCGACTCCGGGAATAGAAACCCGGATTGATCGAGCTATTGCTAAACAATCGCTAATCCCGCTAATCCAGGTATTTCTCGAAATTTATTAAATTTCCATTTCATCACAATAAATAGAAATCAGAAAACTGAAACGAAAACGTTATCTATATTCAATCCAAATGACACATGGAGGAGATAAACGATGATAGCATCGAAGAAAACATGAGTTAAAGTTGTTTCCGATTGAATAGTTCAAATTTATGCGGATTATTATAGAAAACAATTACAAAAACAATATCAGTGGGTGTAGAAAGTGTCCTTCAGTCGAGTAAGACTAGTTGTGAGTGATTTCATTTACCTTTTGATATACTAAATTCTTTCACCTAAAGAAATCAACAAACATAAACACTTACCTACCTTATCAGCTCGAGATAAACGAGCCGACAGGGTCGCTCACAGGAACACATGACGTGAATCATGGAAGAATCTATCGATACAGAGAACACTGTTTACAGTGGTTCTCAAAATGCATCATCCCAACAACAACTCTCTTACGCATCTGTCATCTCATCACCTAAGTTTCCAAGTAAGAAACAAGCTATAATTTTCAACTCTATTGACAACACCAAACTAGAAGAATACTTATTCGCTCTAGGAAAAATCATCCAACCAAAGCATATCATCTTCTCCTCAAGAATATCCAACAATCGTGTGTGCATTTACCTGTCAAGTGAGAAATTAGTCGAAGATTTCATAGTCAAACATAATGGACTGATAAACATCGGAAATTCATCCCTCCAAGCCAGAAAATTAATCAACCCATACGAAAGACTAGTGATCTCAAATGTTTGCCCCTCTATTCCTCACTCCATCATCGAAGACGAAATACAAAAGCACTCCATCAATCTGATGGCCCCCATAACGTTTCTCAGAATAGGTACATCCAATCCAGAATTCAGACATATTCTAAGTTTCCGTAGACAATCATACATCTCATTGCAGCCGAACACCACCATTCCCGAGTCAATATTAGTAACCTTTGAAGAAACAACATATCGCATATTTTTATCACTCGATGACCATATCTGCTTCAAATGCAAACAAAATGGCCACATTTCATCTAAATGCCCCAACACAATAACACCTGCTCTAGACACCACAAACACAATCGCACAAACCCCAGCCAACCCTACATTTCTCCCAATTCCAACCGCTTCATCCAATCAACCTACAACAATGACATGCTCTAACATACCATCCGAAGATCCAAATGACTCGTCTAGCAAAACCCCTGGAAAAAGAACAGCTTCTGAAATCCTCACACCCCCCCCTACTACTAAAGAAAGCCAAATTTTCTTGACTCCCACTCCTATCTCCTCCACGAAAAAAACCAAAACGGACTCAACATCCATTCAGAAGTTGATGGAACCCGCAAAGATTGTATTCCTGGATAGTAAAAAAACACATGTACTATCATTCGACGAGATCTCAGACTTCTTTGAAAATGTTCAAGGCTCACCAGATCCACTCAGTATAGCAAAAACATACACAGAAAATATAGATGGATTACTCGAACTGTTACAGGAAATATACCCCTATTTTACTGAAAAAAAGATGAAAAACAGATGCACAAAGATTAAAAATAGACTGAAAAATCAAATAGAACTACAAAGTGGAATAGAAGACAGTGACTCATCACTGGATCAATCTCGTTAAGCATTAAATTCAAATCAATACTACAGTGGAATATAGGTGGGTTCTTCACCCACCTGAACATGCTACAAAAAATTTTATCGGAATACAACCCAACAATTATCGCCCTACAAGAAACCCATTTCAAAAAGTCAAGTCACAAATTAAAAAATTATCAATGTTTTTCCAAAAATAGACAAAACGCTAACCATGCAAGCGGAGGCACGGCTATCTATGTACATAACGATTACGAGGCTACCAATATTACCCTACAAACGGACCTAGAAGCTGTTGCAATTACCATCAAAGGACCAAAGAAACTTCACATCTGCAGTATTTATATACCGCCCGACAACAACCCAGATACAACGATCATTAGAAATCTACTACAACAAATTCCAACTCCTCATATTATTCTTGGCGACTTCAACGCTCACAACAGCATTTGGGGTTCACGGAAAAACACCCCCTTTGGACGCACCATCGAATCCATAATAAATACTTTCAACCTTGCCCTTCTCAACGATGGACAAGGTACTCGTTTCAATTCATGCACTGGAGAAACATCAGCCATAGATATTACACTTTGCGATTCCTTAACGGCTTCCTGCCTCCAATGGGAAGTTCTCCCGTACTTATATAATAGCGACCATTTCCCAATTTATGTCAGAAATACTTCCCACATAGAATCTCCTGCACCAATTTCCAAATGGCGCCTAAAAGATGCAAACTGGGATTTATTTTCTGAAATAATCAACGAAAATGTGAGACACTTCAATATTCACCACCACAAAGATGCCAATGACTTTCTGCAAGAGTTCTCCGATATAATACTTCAAGCGGCTGAACAGTCCATTGGAAAATCAAGTTATAACAAAAAACACCCTGCCGTTCCCTGGTGGAACGAGGGCTGCGAAAGAACACATAGAGAATCCAAAGCAGCTCTGAACAGATATAGAAAGCAGAAAACCCAAGAAAACCATATTGAATTCAAACGACTCCGAGCAAAGTCCCGCTTCATTTTCAAAAAAAGTCAAAAAGACTCCTGGATAAAATTCACCTCTGAACTAAATAACTCCACCCCTACTTCCACAGTCTGGAACATGATTAGAAGGATCAAAGGCAAGAGAACAACAAGAACTATACCATTTCTAGAATGGAAAAATACAAACATCTCGCATTCACAGGATATAGTTGAAGCATTAGCCGACCATTACGAAAAGTCCTCTAGTGATTCTATTTATACTAACCAGTTTCTGAACGAAATTAAAACAGCTGAATCGAAAAATATACCCCTTACAGACTCCATATCACCATTGAATATCTCAATAACTATGGAGGAACTACTAGATGCCTTGAATAACACAAAAAACACGTCACCTGGGCCTGATGATATCCCAATTTCTTTTCTTCAACATCTTCCAGCCAATGCTAAGAATATCCTCCTCGAACTACTCAACTTCATCTGGCAGAATAACTCCTTTCCAGTCCAATGGGCTAAGTCGATCATCATCCCAATACATAAACAGGGCAAACCTAAATATATTCCAGAATCATACAGACCGATTTCGCTCACGTGCTGCATGTGTAAAATTATGGAAAAAATCGTGAACAGAAGATTAACTTGGTACCTAGAAAAAGAAAACCTAATCACTAATGAGCAATGTGGTTTCCGAAAAGATCGCTCAACCCTAGACAACCTCGTTTCACTAGAATCCGAAATTCATGAAGCATTTGCCTGTAAACAAGACTGCATTGCAATCTTCTTCGATATAAATAAAGCTTTTGACTCAGTATGGCGCTTTGATATCCTCAGAACACTAAAAAGATGGTCGATAAATGGCAATATCCTGAAATTCATCAGCAATTTCCTCAAATGTCGTTACTTCCAAGTTAGGGTTGATGGTCACTTATCTGAACCAAGACGTCAACAAAACGGAATTCCACAAGGTTCTAACTTAAGTGCGACACTTTTTCTTGTAGCGATAAATACTCTAATACAGTCATGTCAATCTCCGGTCAAAGCAAAATTGTATGCAGACGACTTAGTAATTTATGCCAGGGGAAAAAACTCATCTTCGATCCAGAACTACTTGCAGAGAGTATTGAATAACCTTGGGGATTGGTCAAACACAACAGGATTACAATTTTCCGCCAATAAAACAAAAATTGTACACTTTTCCAAAAAAAAGAACAACACAGCACCCAGTACTGAAACTGAACGATGAACCTCTTGAGTATATAGATAGCAAACGCTTCCTCGGAATGGTATTCGACTGTAAACTTTCATGGAAATCTCACATCCACTCTCTCCGCCAATCATGCCAAGCTGGTCTGAATATCATGAAATCCGTATCCCATACGTTGTGGGGAGCAGACTTTTTCACATTAATGATGATATACAAATCCCTTATTCGCTCTAAGCTCGACTACGGCTCCATAGTATACAATTCAGCACAAAAAAAAAAAACTGAAAGAACTCGATGTAATTCACAACACAGCAATGCGTTTAGCATTGGGAGCATACTACACCAGTCCCATTGAGAGCCTTAATTGTGAAGCTGGAGAACCATCCCTAACGGAACGTAGACGTTATCTCACACTGCTGTATGCCACAAGGATATCAGCGCATCCATCCAATCCAGCGCATCGGAATGTCTTTGCAACCAGATTTCAAGAAACTTTCAATCATAGAAAAAGAATTGATCTTCCTTTCTATGAAAGGCTGAATCGTACCCAGGCCAACCTGAATTTCAAAATACCCACAACGATTCATAAGTCCGAAATCGATTCCCCACCCCCATGGACAATTCCTCTTCCACCAATCATTACAAATCTGTGCAGCAAGAAAAAATCCGAAATCCATCCATTCATATTAAGAAAACTTTTCTTAGAGAACATAGAACCTTTTCAAAATTATCAGCTTATCTATACCGACGCGTCTCGTTCCATTAGTGGCGTTGGTGCAGCATTCACAACAGGTCAAAAAAATGCCAAATTCAAACTCCCTCTCCTTACTTCAGTCTACACCGCCGAACTGACGGCAATCCATGAAGCCCTAAAATATGTCGACCAACAAAACATTCCACGGTGTCTCATTATAACCGATTCCTTGAGTGCCATAACTGCATTGTCCCAACTCTACCCCAGTCATCCAATTCTCATAAGAATTAAAACCACACTCAACACCATCCATGAAAAGAACATAAAAATTCAGCTGATGTGGGCACCATCACACGTAGGCATAGAAGGAAATGAGAAAGCCGATAGTTTAGCCAAAGAAGCTGTATCGTGTACACAGGCAAGAAGACTAACAGGAATTGTCCACACAGATCTGAAGGAAATCCTAAGAAACAAAATTACATCCAAATGGCAAGCACAATGGGACAACTCTACATCAAAGCTGAGGGAGGTGAAACCATACGTTCTTCCATGGAAATCATTCCCATCGAAACGGAAAATTCAAACGGTTCTTTCACGATTAAGACTTGGACATACACGGTTAACCCACAGTTACATAATGTCTCAAGAAGATGTACCAAAGTGTAGTGTATGTGATGAAAACCTAAGCGTAAAACATTTCTTGATTGAGTGTCCGCTATACGATAACGAGAGGGGTAAATATCATCTTGGAAACGACCTCAAGCAAATACTTGGTGAAACATCAAACCATGAAAACCTACTCAGTTTCCTCAACGACATAGACATTCTTTGTGAAATATAAAGTGCAATATACCAATCATTCTGTATGTGTCAATTAACGTAAGATATTATGTAAATCATGCCACGATCGTCTTCAGCTAATAACCCTTAGTGGTTGATGCTTAACTTAATAAAAAAAAAAAATTTATTTTCTACCTAAACGGGAAGCGAACCCGGAACCTATCGGTTCCGTATGGTTCCGGAATGGTAAATTTGGATGGTATTTGTTACTTGGTGATAGTGGTATAGTTTGCAGACTTATCTTATGACAAAGTTACCGGAAGCTATAACTGCAGCTGAAAATTTATATAAGCAGTCAATTATACGAACTAGAAATGTGGTGAAGAGAAAGTATGGAGTTTGGAAACGTCGTTTTCCTATCCTTTCTAAAGGAATGAGTGTTAAGTTAACGACTATAAAGGCAGTTATTGTTACTACCGCTGTTTTGCACAATATAGTTGTAGATATGAACGAAATATTTCCAAATGAATATTGCAGGAGGAAGAGGACCTTCAAACCAATTCAACTAATGTAAATGCAGCTCGTCAAGTGAGAGTCTATTATTAATAAACATTTTGCTACTTTACAATTTATATTTGTGCGATAATTGAAAATAAATCTGCTTGTCACTTGTGAAACTATTCTTCATATTCAATTTGTGTTTTCAACATGACAAGATTTCATATAATTTCTATAAGATTTTACAAGGTATGTATTCAGATAGGTTCTATGTTTGTATTTTTGATTCATTGTTTTACCTTAGGTAACATCTGAAAAAGTTTCAAGTGAGAATAAAGAAATAAAAATATTATGTGTTATTGAAATTTCTGTTGTGAAGAATTAATGGTTTGAAAAAAGATGTTATATTCTTCTTTTTTCTTTAAATATCTAGCAATCTTTTCAGATTTTTGGCCTATGTGAGTTAATAAAATAAATTTAGTGTTGTTTGAATTTTGAAATTTTGGATATACAAGTGATATTGCTTTCTTGTAATTTATTTTATCAAGTAAATTGTCTACAATTAATGGTTTAAATATATCCAAAATTTCAAAATTCAAACGAAACCAAATTTATTTCATTAACTTACATAGGCCAAAAATCTGAAAAGATTGCTAGATATTTAAAGAAAAAAGAAAAATATAACATCTCTTTTAAAACCATTAATTCTTTAGGCAGCTTAATAAAAAATAATAAAGATGTCATTCCTAAAAACAAAAAATCAGGAGTTTACAAGTTAACATGTAGTGATTGCCCATGTGTATATGTGGGACAGACATTCCAAACAAGGAGGACATGAAAAATGTTATATTAATAATAAACCGAACTCAACTTATGCCAACCATTTGTTAGAGACTGGGCATAATTTTAATATGAACTATGAAATATTACATATCGAAAACAAAAGTCAGAAACTAAATCTGTTAGAAACTTTGGATATCAATAGATATATTAAAGACAAATTTTATTTAATGATCAAATAGATTTAAACATATCCCCCCTACTTAATATTTTTCATTAATTGTAAACCATCTCTTTCCATCCCTCTAATTTTTCTACCAGAGCTGTGTATTTAAGGTCATGTTTTGCATTGTATACCTCAGTTTAAATACTCACCTGATGAAGTCATGGTATGACGAAACAATTGTCGTGTAAATCAATAAAATAGCGGAAGTTAACATTTGTTTTTCTTATATTATTGAGAAGAGTCCGCAGAAGAACAGGGAATATTTGTTTTTGTAGGTGCGTAGTAGTAAACTTCCCGAGGATTATTCCGCTTTCTTGTACTTTAGATTTTTACGGGGAAGGACTTCATATAGGATTTTTTTGTTTTAGGAAAGAGAGAGATATTTTGTTCAAGATTAAACTGGTGCAGTCATTGATAATTTCTTCAGAATAAGATGAGATGACCTTTTATGATAGAATTTTTAATATGGGCAAATTTTGAATATGGTTTTGAATATGGAATGTTGTGATTTGAAAAAATGAAAATAGTTATCTGTGGTTTGTTTTAATCGGTAATTTATTTGTCTCATTGACATCGCCTATTTGCAAATTATTGCTAGAGGAAGTCTTCCAGACCCACAGAACATTTTTTTGTTCTGATATGATTAAATTTGTTGGTAGAGAAAGACTATAACCAATATCCATTTTTTTTTCATGAGTAACCATTTTAAGTTTTTTTCTGTATTCAAAGTCGACGTAGAAAAATTTTGAGTAGGATGAAAGAATTGAACGTGTTGCAAGTTGGAAAAATGGAGTAGTCGTTGAGCGCTAGTGACAGACAGTCACTAATCGGTTTGTGATGTGGATAGTTTAGTTCAATTCTGTTTGTAAAATAGAGGGCTAAAATAAAGTGTTTGTTCTTGAAGGGATGTAGTGCCTTTGGGCTGAGGCGAACACCACTGTCTAGAGGGTTCAGATTTTGAACATGGCATCTGGTTTTGTGTATAGGTGTCCCGAAAAAAGGTAGGATTTTTCTGTCTGCTGTTTCACTAACATCTTTTAGTGGCTTTAAATGGAAATTGTTCAAAAGTAAGAACGACAATCTGTAAAATATGTCTAGGAGATTAAAACTAAGTTTCCAACCAATTCACAGTTCCTTTCATATAACACTGGAGACAACGAAAATTTCAGTATACCATATCTAAGTATAAAGAAGGCGCAGCAGGGACCAAACCATACATGCCTCAAGATATATAACCAACTTCTCACCTCTGTGAAATTGCTAAGACCACCTGCGCTCGTTAGGAAAGTGGAATAACTATGACTTCAGAGAACACTGTACGATTGGAGAGATTTTCAACCTGATTGTTCAAATGGATTTTAAAATTCTGTCTTCAATTTTTTTGTGTATGAATACATAGATGTATTTCATTTTATTTATCACATGCTGTGAAATTATTTGATGGCAACTATTTGATCATGCTCATTGGGCCTGTATATGTATATGCGTATGTACAAATACATTATCATTATTATTAAAATAAATTAAGAAGGAACGGTTTTTTACTTGATAGAAGGATTATTACAAAATTTGAATATCAAAACAGATTTAATCTGTTGTCTTCTACAATTTTAATTTCAAAAAATTCTCTGAAGAAACTTTAAGAATTAAATTAATGTCTTTATAAGCACTGCTCATATTTAATAGACGTATAAAGTCAAAATTCATCATACAATATCAAATGGAATTAAGAAAAACCAACGAATATAAATTGTCAATTGAAATTAAAATATAAATAAGCAAAAATTTTTTGTTTCGTTCCAGGCATGCGTAATGAACTCTTCAGACAAACTTACAAAGCCCTGTTTGTTACAAAATGTATTGTTTCCTGATCCTATATTAATGAAAAATAACTCTTTCTCAAAAATATAAAACATAATTTCAAGAACTTCCCAAAAACTAATTCATTTGAAATATTCAATATATTTGAATAAATTACTTCAAAAAATCTCAAAACATGTAGCACATCCTCAAGAAATAATTAAAGTTACGATAAGATCAGTTCAACTTTACATATAAAAAATAATGAAATCAATTAAAGGTTTTAACTAAGGCCAAGTGCCTTATAAGCTTTGTATGATTTTCTGTGAACATGGAACATAGAGTACCTTGGATATAAAGGTACCTACTTAGATGTTTGTTGAGAATCGTATTTCTAAGATGGCACTGGTAAGTCTATACATTGTTTAATTGATTTTATTATTTTTTTTTATATGTAAAGTTGAACTGATCTTATCGTAACTTTAATTATTTCTTGAGGATGTGCTACATGTTTTGAGATTTTTTGAAGTAATTTATTCAAATATATTGAATATTTCAAATGAATTAGTTTTTGGGAAGTTCTTGAATTATGTCTTATATTTTTGAGAAAGAGTTATTTTTCATTAATATAGGATCAGGAAACAATACATTTTGTAACAAACAGGGCTTCGTAAGTTTGTCTGAAGAGTTCATTACGCATGCCTGAAACGAAACAAAAAATTTTTGCTTATTTATATTTTAATTTCAATTGACAATTTATATTCGTTGGTTTTTCTTAATTCCATTTGATATTGTATGATGAATTTTGACTTTATACGTCTATTAAATATGAGCAGTGCTTATAAAGACATTAATTTAATTCTTAAGGTTTCTTCAAAGAATTTTTTGAAATTAAAATTGTAGAAGACAACAGATTAAATCTGTTTTGATATTCAAATCATTATTATTATTAGGATTCGAAAAAAATTAACAGTCCAGGGTCCTGAAGTCTTCCAGAAAGTTTACATGAATAATACTTATTTGAAAAAATAAACAGTGAAACTTAAGCCAGGTTGTTTTTATTCATTTTATTAATTTGAAAATGTTTCACCAAGTGATATGCGAGAAATAAATATCAATAATACTTATGATTTGATTTTAGAATATCGTTTTACAACTTCCTTTTCAGAAGATTGTGAAAAATTTTAATAATTAAATATTCATTATATGTATTATATCATTTAAATATGTTATTTTGCTCTATTCATCTCCTCAGAAAATACTTTTGAAACAAAGACTTGTCCTTCGTGCGACCAGCACGAACCCAAGTTCTTCCCAAAAAGGGATTTTACTAAACTAATTATGTGATTTAATATATTTACGAGTTGGGGCGAAGATCCAGGAATCATGAGTAGAATGAAGTGAATGGTGACAGTAGTAAGGTATTATAGTTAGAGAAAGTTTATTTTATAGGAAAAATTCATTTTTTCGTTTTTCCATCTTTCCAAAATTTTTGAAAAAAAAATGTTTCGTTATTTAAAAAGTGGAATTAATTTTTTTTTTTTGAGTAGGAAATACAAAAATTTTCACAAAGGTACCCTTCTACTATTGAGATAAACACCCTTATATATCAAGGGTAAAAGACCCTGGGTATATCACATTTCAGATCAATTTTACCTCGCACTCCTGCACAACTTTTTCGAAACTTCTCTGGATATGACTGAACAACTATTGCCGCAATACATGTCGAAATGCTATACAGAGTCTAGAAAAAGCCGTGTTCATTTGAATGATACATTTTCGAAATAATAATTGCTTAAATTTGTTGTGTTTCATTTCAATTTTAAATCGCTTTAAGACGCCCTGAGAATCCCGATTTTTTCAATGAAATATGTTATACGATTTTTTCTTCGTTGTTTATAAAATAAAATTTCAATCTTCAGTGGATTAGATGGATTCAACAGAAAATTTACTTTCAGATAGGGACGGATTTACATAGTGCATTAATAAGCACTTAGGCTTTTCTCTGTTAATCCTTACGAGAGGGTAGTTTCATTATTAGAATATATATAACATTGAAACCATAAATCAATTGAATTTAGAGGAAGTGTTGTTTATTTTTCATGGTATTATATAAAATTTTTAAACGAAAACACTATATTTCGCCAAATTTTCATATGCGAATAAAATTATCTGATAAACAAGACTGATTCGATGATTGTTGTCGAAAATCTGTATATTTGAAAAAACTCATTACACAGTGTGTCCAAGTAGAATGCAAAAAATACTTACTTCATTTATGGCGCATATTTTGGGAAAATATCGAGACAGATCAAAACTGTTACCTACATTGACAACATCATTAGGCTTTCTTTTCAAAATCTGTCATTTCGCTGAAGAAGTTAAATAACATACTTTCTGTGTGTTCTGAAAGTGTCAACTTTTGTACCGAATAATGTATTTTGCGGGAAGTGTTACTGCATTATTTCAGTATGAAGAAAAAGGCGGCCGAAAGTCATCGTATTTTATGGTGACCATGTTCTTGATGAACAAACGTGTCAGGTGGTTACCCCGATTTAAAACTCACAATTTTGATTTGGAAGACGAAGAACAAGCCAGAGCGAGATTAAGGATGAAGATCCATCACAAACGCAAGATCGCAAATCAATTGCTGTCACTCAACCAGCCGTTTGCCTTTGTTTAAAAGCAATGGGAATGATCCGAAAGGTGGGACATTGGGTGCTGTATGAACTAAGAAGTCGAACGCCGTGCGACCAACTGCTCCAACGGCAAAAAGAAAGAGTTATTTGAATCGAATTATTATTGGAGATAAAAGGTGGGTCCATTGCGATAATCCAAAACGTCAGGCAACGTATTTATCCACTGTCAAGCCGAATATTCATGGCGAGAAGATCATGTTGTGCATTTTGTAGGACCAGCTGGGTGAGGTGTATAAGGAGCGGCTACAATCGAACGAAAGGATCACAGGGGAGTTCTACCGATGACAGTTGGTGCATTCGAGTCGAGCATTGCGGGAAAAATAGCCTCAATGCGCCGACAGACACGACTAAGTTATTTTGCAACATGACACATTTTGCGTCGTCCTTCAAAACGTACTTAGAAATGCTCAAAAGGGAAGTCTTACCCCACCCGCCGTACAGCCCAGACATTGTTCCTTCTGATTACCACCAGCACTTCTACAATTACGATGAAGTCAAAAATTGGATCCATACATGGATAGCGGCAAAAAAGCAGGCTTTTTTTCCCGATAGGATCCGACAATTGCAATAAAGTTGGGAAAAAATTGTGGCTAGCGACAGACAGTATTCTGAACTTTGATATAACCAATTTTTCACTGTAAAGCTTCAAATTTCTGAAAAAAAATCGAACGAATTTATTTTAATTCGTAATATTGAAGAGATCCGGATCCTCTTAGGATCATAAGAGTCACAGAGTCCCTGATAGATTATATAAATTCCACCATTATGTCATTGTATTTACCCGCGTTATTTTCTGTGTCAAAATACTCTGTGGCGCTGTAACTTGACACGTACGTGATTAGTGACAATAACAAAGGAGAACAATGTCCTTATAGCGTCCCCATTGTATTTTAATTCATTCGAGAGGGAGGTTCTTGGAAATAAACCTCCTGAGCAACTTAGTAACATTTTCGAGATAATAGTAATTATAACAGTGTCCCTTGGAAACTCTTAGTAAGTAAACTTCTTTTAAATGCTTCTGATTAATTGCATGCTTTACATTTTTGAATTTCCAGGTGTGACCTACTTTCCGAGTGCCCAAACCCATATACCACTCTCGCCAAAGCGACCTTTGAAGCAGGATTAGGACTGTTTGCTGAGACCTATTTACCAAACAAACTTAACAGCACGGAGATGATCCACAGGCAATCAACTACAAGGAGAGAACAATCAACCCCTGATGCAGCCCAGGAAAACACATCGAAATTCCACCTGTTATAATCTGGACTTTACATAACAGATTATATCACTGGCCAGATAAATTAAAATGATGAGACCCATTTGCCGACCAACCGAGTTCTGAAGACCACTACGGAGCCACCGACTGTAATCTAGGCCTTCCACGGTGAAAGGCCCAAATACATATGCACCGACAGCACTCCCCGATCAATAAAAATACTAGTGCGTCAATAGCTGAAGCCACACCACCACCAGGATAGATTAAGCCCAGGGGCGTAGTGCTATGCCAACCTTTTTTTTGCTAACTTTTTATTTTTAGATGTAGTAACTTAGCTTCGTTCAATTTCTTTCACTTACCATAAGTTACTAAGGGGCGACTGAAGAGATCCGGATCCTCTAAGGATCATAAGAGTCACAGAGTCCCTGACAGATTATATAAATTCCACCATTATGTCATTGTATTTACCCGCGTTATTTTCTGTGTCAAAATACTCTGTGGCGCTGTAACTTGACACGTACGTGATTAGTGACAATAACAAAGGAGAACAATGTAGTAATAAGTCATTTAGACCCGGGGCGCTATTGGTTTCACTGGGGCGCTTTGCGAACCACTGCGTAGAGTAGATGCTGATGAATGTGTTTCCATTTATTGAGGGTTGTTGCTTTTGAACATTATTAATAAAAATCTATTATTCTGGTATTATTGTGTTTCGAATATTTGAACCTCCCGTCACTGTTTCCTTGCTCTCGTTAGGTGTAATTTGGATTGCCTGAAGTCCTATTCGCCCGCCACTAGACGATCACGATAAAAAGGTTAGCGCTCTTTAGATTACTCCGTAAACCGTATAATTATTTCAGTAGATGTAGACTATTTTATGCAAGTCGCAAGTGTATTCACTTCCACTTTTCAATTCTAATGTCCTATATTAGTTTTTCAGCTATAAATGAGGGTACCTTTTGAAATAATAAATGATTATAATATTGACGACATTAATACATGCTGTCAGAATTTGCCACAAATTCTATATCAGCTTTCAAACCATTCACAAAAAGGTTTAAACACTGTTGAAATGGCGAAGAGCTACAAGATTTAATTGTATACCTTTTCAAGTTCAAATTGGCAACATAATTTCATGCTGCCCATAGTCAAGTAAATGCAAATTGGGAATAATAGAAATCATATTGGCTTTAGTAATCTGCACATTTACAATGAACAAAACAAAATTGAGTTAAATTGGCATAAAATAAAATATCAGTATGTCAATCAATTTGCAGTAAAACTG
The DNA here is from genome assembly GCA_034642435.1 of Megalocaria dilatata. Lineage (NCBI taxonomy): Eukaryota > Metazoa > Arthropoda > Insecta > Coleoptera > Coccinellidae > Megalocaria > Megalocaria dilatata. Next base: position 86,658,058 of record CM067854.1, read on the forward strand.
AATTTTCACTGTCAACTGTGTATTATGTTATTCTGAAAAAAAAATATTATTTAGTATAATTCTTTATCATATTCGTTGAAGATGTTTTATGTGAAGAAGGATATTGCAGCAATTTTAAAGGGGCAGATTTGTACATTGTATAATTCCAATGGCGAATAACGCAATCTTGTAAACATACTGGGTATACGTAACTCATTGAACTGAGTATCGATGATCAAAAACCAAGAGAAAAGCAACACAGCTGTAACCTAAAGTGGCGCAAGATCGCAGTAACAAAGCCTACACAGAACACAACTGAACTCCTAACTCGCACAAGCTGAAAAAGCTTCTGAGTGATCTTCACAGAAGATCTAAGAGTATCAGGATAATAATAATAATGCAAGGGACAAGAGCCCCGATAAAAAGAACTGGCAACAAATCAGGTATGCTATACATGTACCTACATATACAGGCATGAAAAGACAGTCAGAAACATAGAAAATTCAGTGTTAATCTAGAGGACGACAGGGGTCCAGTGGAGCAGTGGAAGAATCAAAACCTCAGCGTGATGCGATTATGAATAAACGACTCTCAATGGCAGTGGAGGGATGCTTTGATCGAAACGAGGCTCTGCTTTCAGCAATCAGAATCATTGGCACTTCAATCGTGGGTTGCGTTAGACCATATCGGTTGAAAATAAGTACGTCAATCTTATTCCATTGCTGCATGCGAGGAATTTATTTACCACGATTAATAAGACAAATAATTTCCCCTGTGCAAATGAGTATTTAGGTTCTTTTTCGCCTTAACTAGCTTGAAAATAAAATAAATTCTACTAGAACAAGGAATTCGAAAACAAAAACAAATTCTGAAAAATGCGAAATCGAAGGTCTACAAATTTAAATTAAATGTTCAAATAATCCACCTTGTTGCCCAAACAGTAGCGAAATCTATTATAAAGAGATAATCTCATATCTCTGAGCAGATCGGGCATAGTTGCTATTTTGACGCAAAGTTGGATTATTTTGAACCTTAATTCATTTATATTCGTCGCTCTGTCAATCTTATGCCCATAAACCAAATTTTTCAGATATCCGCAGAGAAAAGAATCATTGGGAGATAAATCTGGAGGGCCATTTGCTCGTGCCATTTGTAGAAATGAGTCCGAAAAAGTCGTCCTGAGATATAGTGTGATTACTCTTGCGTTGTGACTTGGACAGCCATCCTGTTGAAACCAGAAATCATCGAAATCAATTGGTAGCTGTCGAACTGTCGGAATAATTTGATTATCTAAAAGCTTCAGATATTTGGGAGCGCCAAAATACGATTTTATGATCTGATTTTTTCTTCTACACTGAACATTTCGATTTACTTTATTTTCAACCGATATTGACTAACGCATCCCACGTTTGAAGTGCGAATAATTCTGATTGCTGAAAACAATGCAAAGCTTCGTTTCGATCGATGCATCCCCTCATCAGCCACTAGCATTGAGAGAGAACAGTCGTTTATTCGTCATCGCATCGCGCTGAGGTTTTGATTCTTCCACTGCTCCACTTGACATTAGTGGTCCTATAGATTAACATCGAATTTCTTATGTATCTGTCCGTCTTTTCAATACCTGTAAATTCTTCTTACCGTTAACATTATCAGGAGTAAAATTCATAATTAATTTTTTTTCTCTTAATCATTAGACGATGGCAGCACATTTCTTTGAGTTATTTACCTTGAAATCCTGTTTCTGCGTCAATCGGATATCCAGTTCTCTCTTATTTCGAAATCTTTCAGATACTTGTATGATCTCTTTTGTATGTATAGATGTTCTTGTAGATTTTTTGTCGCATTTCCCCGATATCTATTGTGTTGGAAGATCACTTTTCTGCTTTTCGTATTCTTTGAAATTTATTCCTAAAATTTCTGCTGCTGTGTATTGCTTATCTCCCACATACATCCATATATTCTTCTTTTCTTTTCAGTTGCCACCTTTCTACAGTGATGTAATCCTTTCTGCCATATTTTATTTTCTTCCCTTTGTCGCTCAAGAAGATCCTTTCTTTGGCAATTTCCAGTATTTTTCAGCTTTCAGGAGTTCGGTAGTGTGTTTTTCTTTTTCGCTAATGACAAAAGTTCAAGTTTCTAAGGTTCATTATTTTTGCCTAAGGAATACAGATCACTTATATGGTCTTCTATTAACGTAACATCAAGCAGATTCTTGATTAGTTCGCAAAAGAAGGAAATACTTCTCTCAATGGGATGTTTATTCAAACCAAATACGCTAAGATTCTTCTTATTACTGCTTATTCTTTTTAAACTTCACTCACTCATTTTTACTGATTCTATATTCACTAGATTTCAGGTGTAGAATGCTTTGATTGAATCCTATCTGCACTTCTGTCTTATTCAATTTATATTGTTTCAAAATTTGAGCTACGAGTTCCACGTTATTCATTCATTAATAATTATAGTCAGGTGGATACTATAAACACTTTATTGGGAGCATTATAAAAACGTCAGGACGACAGATTGATCTTGTTCCTGAAGAATCCACATGGTGATGAAACAATTGTTGTATTATAAACATTTTTGTTGAAATTTAAATACTGTCTCTTATATATTTTTTAATTAAAATGAGTTTCCATCAAGTAAAGACCGAATCAATCAAACATTCAATAACATTAAACTGCTCTGCAATAAACTTGAGGAGAATTGCCGCCTTAAAACGAAGACGTGAATGTTGTCACCCCACAAGAAACAAATAAATATTTTTGAAGATAATATAAAATAAGCCTTCAAAACATTTACGAAAACAAAACAAAGTTTAGGAGAAACATTCAAAGAAAGATCAAATGAATTGAAATAGGGCATCTATGAAATTCAAGGCTTAGGCTGCAACAACTGATATATTGGTCAAACGACTCGGAATATTGCCAATGGATTCAAAGAACATTGTATTTCATATCGGGAACAACAATATTCTATTCTATTAGTGTATGTGATCATAGTCGAATTAAGATTTTTTTTATTCTGTAACAGTCATTCGTGCAGAAAAACAAATGTATTTCTGAAATTTTTCCATACCTCCACATAAACTACTTTTAGTTCGATATACTTCCCTTTATACAGAATTGTCAAAAATTTTCGCTGAAACTTGACAATTGGCTTCGCTGTTTGTTATAAATAATTATTTAACTTTTCTTATATGAATGATCAAAAATTGAACTTAATGAAATAATTTGACAAAAAAACAATCCCTGGTTGGAAATTTAATTCCTTATCAGAATTTTAGAGCATTCTTAATTAAACAAAAACGTGCAATAAAGAATATCAATAGGAATATGTTTATATAAAACAAATTGCTGAAAATAGTTCGATTATTGTATTTCAAACAATTAAAAAATTGTAGCTACAATTTTACTAGACATATCTATTTAAAACCTGCAACAATGGTATATATGTATAAATATACCTATTATACATATTTATTTGGTACATTTCTAATAGCTACCTACATCGATACCATACAACATAAAACATAAAACAATAATTAGAAGTGCCAAGAACAATGCAATGATCTTTTCGTAACTTGGATTTTCATACAAAATATATAAATATAATTCTTTCATAAAAAAGGAAAAAACAGTCTCCATTATCAATTTTCTGACTAAAATGCCATACCTAAATAGAATTCATTATGACAAATGTAAATAAATTAAAGATAACACCAATAAAACACAACCTAAATATTAATTATTTCAATCGTTAAGAGCCACATATGAAGATTTACTCAACAACAAAATTTTTCAGTAAATCAGGTACATTTTAATCAATCCCAAATTTAATCAGAAATATATGCCATATACTAGTTCTATACCATTTTCTGTAAAAGGAGATGACTGAGCAAATTGAATGATACTTAGAAAAATCAATCAGAAACAACAAATATACAATATATAAACAAATGCCAAATATTTCAATTAGTAATTGATATCTATGGAGAGTTTATCATTTAATTGCCAATATTTTTTGAGAAAGAGAGAAATTAACTTCAGTTGGAAAAAAGAAACCTATGTTACTAAACATACTGAATAGTATGTTTAGTAATATTAGTATATATTATTGATAGTGATATATAATGGATTGTATCTAAAACCTGTGTGTAGGTTCTTTCAACACCATCTAAAAATATCTCTTGGATTGGCAATTTACCTATAAATGTTTAAGTCATACAATTTATAATATTATATTACTAAGTTTCAGATGGAATTCTTATGGTTTCTTAAGGCGTTTATATCAAATTCTGTCGAACTCAAATTAAAATTAATTCATGTTTTATAATTGTGAAGATTCTAATTTATACATAACATTAAAGTGAAAATAAGCACTTGGCTTAAGTTTCACTATTTATTCATATTATTCACATAAATTTCAGATTTTAACCTATTTTCAAAAATGAGAAGTTTTACACTCAATAATACAATTCATACTCAACTGACCAAGTTAAATTGAGGAGAAGTTTAATAAATATTGGATATACTTAATCTTTTGCATATAAGCCCATAGTAAATGATAAAGATTGTCCTGAAACTTGTGAAAAAAGTGGTGTACATAAATTATATTGTAAGGAATACCCTGCACTTTATAGGACAGACAGAAGGGTCCACGAACATAAGAGCAGAAGAACACAAAAAATCTAAACTACATAATAAAATAATTGCTGGGTATCAAAGAAAATTTGCTGATAACAAACGAACAGTGTGGGACAGACATTTATTTTATCTCTAAAAGATTAAATCTATCTCATCTGAAAAAGATTATACCTATCTTATTTGTAAGATTAAATCTATCTTGTCTTTAAAAAATTAAGTCTTTCCAATATGAGTGCCTACAGCTCACTGGTAGAGCATAGAGCTCGTGACCGGAAGGTCCGGGTTCGAATCCTGTTCATGTGGGAAAGAAATTTTTCTAGTTTGAAGGGTGCCGGCCACGATTTCACTGTTGGGTCAAAAATTATCAGTGCTGTGACCTAAAGTGGCGCAAGATCGTAGTAACAACGCCTTCCCAGAACACAACTGAACTTCTAACTCGCACAAGCAGAAAAAGCTTCTGAACGATCTTCACAAAAGATCTAGGAGTATCAGGATAATAATAATAATATGTCTGAATCCTACCCTTTATTTCTTTTGGTTCGTATTCAGTTTCGAAAATGGGTTAAAGCCAGAAACATATGTTTATTATAGAATAGTCCGATGTTAGATGAAGTATACTTGACTATTATTATGACTTGCGTCAAAAAAAGGATTTTCTATTACTATTTTTTTTGGGAAGACCCAAGTTAACTTTGAAAGTAGTTGTGTTTGTTTAGAAATATTTCGCATTTATTCATTTACAACTCCTATAGGAAAGACTGACATGGCTCTGCTTTTCTTACAAGATCACTTCAACCTATAACATGGGTAATCAAAACTCATCATTATACAATGTTTATAGATAATCATTTAGATGTAATTGCATTAAACTTGGAAGCATTATGAAAACTGCAGCATTTCATTAATTGAAAATATTCCTAAAGATCAAACTCACTGGTCACCAGAGAACAACTATTTTTAAAAGTATTGAACAGTTCTAATTTTTTATAGCGAAACAAAATAATTCCTTAAAACTTGTTTCTAAAAAATATGACAACTGATTGAATAACTCTTTGCTTCAAGGAACCGTGAATATTTTTTATGCACTTAAATGAAATCTTCCACCATTGATTTTTTTTTTATTATATTCGTTCTTAGAACCGAAAAACATTTTAGCCTGTTGCTAATCTTTCTGGTCCCAAGCCCGGAAAAAAGAAGAGTTCTCAGACCAAGTTAGTATCCTATTTGGGATAGAAATATGGAAATCTCACAGAACCGTTACCAAGCCTCAAAACAGGGCTGACCTTATGATAATGAATTATGTAAGGATTAGGATAAAGTGCTAAAGAGGAAAGGTAAAAACATAAGAACAATAAAGATGAGGAAATACTTAGCGAGATAAGGAATAATCATATATATTTGTGTACTACAGAAAACCAAAATAAAAGATAAAGGGGAGAAACAGTAAGGAAATTACACAATGATATATAGTCGCGTGGAAACACAAAAGCAAAAAAGGGGAAGTATAGCAACAATGATCTACAATAACTACCAGAATAATATTGCAGCGTGCCATTAAATATTTTCTCGAATTCTGGTACGTGTACACTCCTGAAGACTACAAAGCTAGAAATGAAAAGGATTTTTTGGCACACTAGTAGTTAAATTCAATACCAACAAAGTAAATAAAACAACAAAGTTTTATCCAGGGATCAAGGACAAGTGTACAGAAAAACAAACAGCCTTAACTCACCTCAAATACAGATCCTTAAGAACAGTTTGATCTTTTGAATAGTATGAAAAGATTCGGAATGAGATAACAGCCTTGGTCAAAGATAGAAGATACTACCTGGGAAACGTTTTCGAAAGTATGGAGGATAATTTTTACAGACAGTAGACACAAATATGGCGTTTTATAAGGAACCAAAGATATTAAATTAGATAACTGAATGAATAAAATCAGAACGAAGAAGAAAATTGAAAAATATGTTACCGAGATGTATAAAACCGATAAATCAAGCATGAACATGCCAGAAATAATAAAGAATGAGGCCCTGGAAATAATAGATTCGATGTAGAAAAGTCCGGGTTTAGATTATATAACGAAGGAACTATTGAAATAGATCACATCTTAAACACCAGTTAACTAGCTTGATCTTGCCTTCTGACAAAATACAAAGACATTGACCTTCTCAACCTAACATTAAAGCTGACAAAGACTACAAGAGATAAAATTAAGAGTTCAATTACTCTTTCAGAAGTTTAGATCAGGAAGATCATGAACCGATACAGTCTTCATTATTAGGGAGATAAGAGAAAAATCGATTGAATATAACAAGCCAGCATATTTATGTTTTATAGATTTGGAAACAGCATTCAATCATGTTCAACTCAGGGACATAATACAAAACTATTGAAAATATATACGGGGCAAATCAAATTAGTTCAGAACCAAGAATAAACTCACAGAACTAATATGATTAAGAAAAGGTATTAGACAGGGAGATTCCCTAACTCCACTTCCCTTCAATATCATGATGGACGAAATTATAAAAAACGTGGATAAACAGAGAGGATATAGAACGGGTGATAGACAGATTAAGATCCTATAGCACACCTATGATGCAGTCTTGCTTGCAGGAAGCGAAGATAACTTACAGTCACTTTTAAAATATCAATCGGACGAGCATATCCCTCAAAAGGATGATATCAACATAAAAAATAAATAATGTAGGACGACAATAATATCAACATGTTGCAAGCTAGCTGTTAATAACAAATTCATCCAACAAGTGATGAAGTTTGAATATCTAGATATAGAAACAACAGGATATGGTGACATTGAAAAAAAAGGTGAATGAAGCAACCTACCTAAGACTAATAGCTACTTACACCACTGGGACGCAACAAGACATATCAAAGACTATACAGCTACTAGAAACAGCAACAATGAGGGAATTTAGAAAAATCAATGGAAAGACAATGCTGGACAGGAAACGAAGTGAGACAATTAGGAACACATGCAGGATGGAGGATTTTAACAATTGGATAATGGATAGAAAGAGTGAATGGAAATAGTAATCAAATGAAGGATCCATGAATTATGAAAATCGCGCGTGGTAAATCACCATTAGGCCGAAGGAGAAAAAGAAAGAGTGGCAACTGGAGTCCGGACTAATCATGGTGATGAAGAAAAAACAGACTAGTATGTCTAATTTGAAGAATAACAAAGGAGAAGAGATATTTTTGAAATACTTTTAAAATACTCTGCAAATTAAAAATTTTTACGATGGATTTTGATTTGAAAAAAAATGTTTTTGGAAAAAAAAAAGTATGTTTTTGAAACAAAAAAAATGTTGGGACATCATAGTTCATTGGAAAAACTATTGAATAATGCCCCTCAAGAGTTCAAATATTTTCAGAATCTGTAGTTCATGCAATTAAAGGACCCCGTAAATTGAAATCTTTCACAATGGAGGAGATCATATCTCCAAGGTGGCCTTTTAAGCCTTTCTACACTTCAAGCAATAAAATAGTGTGTCTGATAAACCAGATACAGTTCCAAGAACGAACACTGAGTCTGACCTTCAAAAATGATTTCAAATAAAGATTCCAAATGTCGAGAGAAGAAAATTCGATTAAATTGCCTTAACCTGAATAGTAACGATTTATACAAACTATCTTTCACTGATTGACTTTATAATTGATTTTTTTTTTCACTTTGGTTCTTCTGATCCCATATATGTTACAAATCGAACTGTCAATTCTAGTTAAAAAAACGTAATTCACAGACATAAAACTACATCAACAAAAAAATCTATACATACTCTAAAAAAATAATAGAATATTGTACTAAGTTTCGTAAAGAAAATGGCAAATTAAAATCACAGTAATTTAAATAAAAGTATCACAATGAAGAGAGTAATTGATAAAACGATGATAGCGGTCCACTGACGTCGATCTACAAAAGAATTATTAGGTTAATTAATATTTGTGCAATCTAAAAAAGGCAGTTATAAGAAAATTTAAAAATTCTGTCTGCAAACAGTTTTATTTTACTTCAACCTTATAAAGATTCAAGCAAATCAATGTCAAATATTCAAAGAGCAGTTTGTTTGTCTTAAATCTTCTAATTGTTCATTCAATTCGCTTCAAAATGTTTAATGAGCTATTCAAGTGATGCTTCTTTGAATTGTATGACATATTTGCACTATCATATAACATCCAAATATACTGCTGAATCTTTTGTTTTTTCGGATTTTTCGTGATTGCTCGAATAAAAAGTTTTTGTTTTTTACCAAGATCATTGAATATAATGAAAACTAAAAATTTAAATCAATATACTATTGGGTAAAGAAGAAAAGTAATAACTTCAGTAACGAGTATTCCCTCCTCTAACAGTGATAAAAAAATCCAACAATCATCCCAAAACATCTGTTGTCTTCAATATTTTGAAGGGAAAATCACCATGAAAAAACACAAGAACAAGTGAATTGAAATACCCAAGACATAGATTGACTCTAACCGAGCGACATACTAAGTACTACTGCACGAAGTTCTTCAATAAGCCATTACCCCAAATAAGGGTAAAGGCGACCTTCAATAGTTTCAAGAAGCAGATTTTTCAGTTGCTACTCAAAATAAAATCATACTAAATTATTGTTCTGGATACTGAATAATAGGAACTTTAACTTTTGACCTACTTATGCTTGCAAACGACGAGGCATGCTTTGGATTAGATTTTGGACCACATGCTGCAGAATATTATTCCATTTCTGCACCAATATATCTCCAACTTCACTAGAATTTCTGGGAGCCAGCACATACATGTCTACGTAAACATAACCCCATTCCCTATCTCATTCCTAACATGTTCTGTTAGATTTAAATCTGGACTTCGAGTAAGCTAAACAAATCTCGTGATTTGATTGTCATCAAGATAAACAGTAACAATCCGAGTATTATCATGCATAAAGTTTGCGTCTTCTCCAAGAATAATTATGAATGGTATAACATGGTCTTCTAGAAGGTCAGGTACCTATGAGCAGTCTTGATAGCATTTCGGTGTGAGCTTCAAAAGATATATTAACTTATACCCACTTTATAAGTCAAAATCACGATTCCAGTCATTTATTGTCCAAGCCAAGTGTTCTCGTATAAAAGTCAGTTTTATAATCCGGTAATGAAATGAAAGCGGCGGTCCAGTAGCCATGTTCGAGAAGATAATCCAACAGCATCCTAACTGTCTACTCACGATTACATTTTTCACTTCTTTCAAATGATTTGAAGTGAAAATGCAGTGACCATTCGGTTTCTGAAAGCGCTACAAACGAGAAAGTGGTCGTCTCTAGCTGTAACAGTCTTTCCTCGTCCCGAACTGGGCCTACTAGTGAGCAGTGAGCTAGTGAGCTCTTCGTAATTCTAAAATACTCGTTGCATACAGAAGAGACTCACACAACAGTATTTATGTAAACAATTTTTAATAGACGAATAAAGCCTTCAAAACAAAATATATGTTGTTAATTTCAATTAAAACAACATTTTTACATTTAATCGTCAAAATTTATTGGGTCGCCTTCAAAATAGGCTCCATTTGCTCCAATACATCTATGCCAACGGCACTTCCAATTATCGAAACATTTTTTATAGGCGCTTTCCGGGATGGACTTTAGCTCTCGCGCCGAATTTTGTTTTATGGCTTCAATCGACTCAAAACGGGTGCCACGAAGGGGCAATTTTAGTTTTGGGAAGAGGAAAAAGTCGCAGGGAGCCAAATCCGGCGAATACGGTGGTTGCTGAACCACGTTTGTTGAGTTTTTGGCGAGAAAGTCAGTCACAATCCTAGCTCGGTGAGAAGGCGCGTTATCGTCATGCAAAATCCATGAGTTGTTCGCCCACAAATTTGGCCGCTTCTTACGGATACGCTCACGCAAACGTTTCATAACGCCTAGGTAATACTCCTTGTTTACCGTCTGACCCTCTGGAACGAATTCGTAGTGCACCACGCCACGGATACCGAAGAAAACAATGAGCATCACCTTCATTTTCGAGCGGCTTTGGCGTGGTTTTTTCGGTTTCGGCTCATTTTTTGCCACCCATTCCGATGATTGCTGGCTTGTTTGCATATCGTATCGTAGACCCAGGTCTCATCACCAGTTATAATGCGTTCCATGAATGTAGAATCGGAATTACAGCGATCCAGCATGTCTGAAGCAACCTGTTCGCGATGACGTTTTTGAAGAAAATTCAGGTCTTTCGGTACGAGTCGTACGGCCACCTTTCTCATGCCCAAAATATCAATCAAAATCGTACGTGCGGACTCGTGGGATATCTTAAGATCATGTGCTATCTCTCTCAAGCTGGTACGACGGTTTTCCAGCACCCTTTCCTTAATTTTATCGACGTTATCTTCGATCGAAGCCGTCGATGGGCGACCACTTCACGACCGTCCTTGAAGGCTCTGTACCACTGATATGCACGAGTTTTCGATAGAGCATTATCACCAAAGGCCTTTTGCAACATTTTCAATGCATCGGCACACGAAAATTCATTTGCAACACAAAACTTTAAACAAATTCTTTGCTCAACGTAATCACCCATAGTAAAAATCGGCACGCACTCTGACATCGACTGACTTAATCAGCTGTTGCAAACACACTAGTTGACAGATCCCGTTCAAGCTTGGTATAGTAATTAAGGACACTGGTACCAACCTAGGAAAAAAATTTTTTACCTGCCCCATTGCCCCGCCAGATTTAAATCGATAATTCCCGGTACTTTCTTGACAGAATGTACATATAGTAGACTATGTTACAACCGAAAAAATAAAATATTTCTAAAATAAATGCAAATTACAGGATGACCCTAATTTTTGCTCCGTAGTCTAATTAGGACCTTCAATAAGTTCTCGCTATTTTTCTGTGAAAGTTAAAACTTTGAAGAAAAGTTCAAGAAATTATTCTCTACACCTTTGCCTGTGCAGGAAAAAAAACGCCTTTGAAAGCTCTTCAAAAGTAGATCTATTTCGTTGGATCTTGGTAGAAATTCAAGTGATCTTGAGTCTAGGTATCTATTAGAACAAGAGGCAATTGGATGAATAAGGCTGATGTAAATAAACTGCTCATTAAAAGTTAAGGATATTGGAATTGATTTGTGTTCTCTCTTCAAAATAAACCCATTTCCTTTCGAAATATGTATATGTAGTATTTGAGGTTAGAATATGATTTCGGAGAAATTATGTATTCACAATAACAAAAATACAATATTTGAAAAGATATAAAATTTCACGAAAAACAGAAATTCTGAAAATTGCTTGGCATCTTCTCTACCAAGTTATTGCGAATATCCTGCTCAATTTGTTGCTAAAGTTGTGGCAAAAGATCTCGGAGCTATTGAAGCGGTGGTCAAGGGCCAAGGGTTCTTTGTAATTGGTCCCAAGCGAGAGAAATAGCAGTAATCAACTGGTAGGACCTGTGTGCACTATCATCCAGAAAAATAGCTGCCTGAAATTGTGGGACTACTCATCAACATATGTCTGATAGGTCGTTGTTCTTGGAAATACTAATAAGTAATTTCTGCCATCAAAACAATCTCCCCCTCAACCCATAATTGTGCATCTTTGAAAAGGATGAACTTCTTGGACAGAGCGACGGTTCATTCATATAGTGAACGTGTTTACACCCGTACTCATCGACTATCAGAAAAACGGTCATATCTGGACTCTTCAGTAAAGAGTACGTATTGCAATTCATCTCGCCAGTGCACTCGCTCCTTTGGCCACTCTAATCTTTGACGTTATGTTCGCGAGTAAGTGGGACTCTTCTTAACAAGCGTCTCGATGTTAGATTGACTTCATGGAGATATCCGACTGTGCTTAAGGAAACTGAAGTAATTAAAACAAACTTTTTATTACTATGTTTTACTACCAACAATTTTTAGATGATTGGATGACATTGACTTGCCATTCTGCAAGTGCCGAGAGGCTGTCTTCTCACACTTAGTTAAAAAACGGTCTTCTACTAGAGTTGTAGTACGTGGTCTACTATTTCTGGATCTTTGACGAATAGTTCCAGTTACAAAGTACCGTGCCAGTAAACGTGATATCACACTTTGGCTAAAACTGAAGATATTGGCCACCTGCACTTGTGTTCGACCAGCCTGGAGCATCCCAAGGACTCTGTTGGCATCGTCCTCATGAAAAAACTTGTCTTGACATAATAAAAATTCATTTTTTTTGTGACTTATGGCATCGACTGCTGTGGTCATTAGCCATACCTCACCACCTGACGTACACAAATACACCCATGGGCGCAGCGGGATTCGAACCCGCAATCCTAGGCACCATAGCATCTATGCTCACTATGCCACCGAGATCCCCCAATTCAATTTTTTTTATGGAAACTATCTTTTTGGAAACGAAATGCTCACAGAAGAGAAAATCATCAAAATTTTCGTTTCTGACACACACATTAACAAAACTTCTTCTTGCATAATAAGTTGAAAAATGGTCTTCTACTGGCCTTGTAGTATGTGGTCTATCACTTCTGGGTGTTCCAGAGACAAAGTACTGGGCCAGCAAACGTGATAACACACATTGGCTAACATTGAAGAAATTGGCCACTGCACTTGTATTCCAGCAGGCTGAAGCATCTCAAGGACTCTGAAGCATTGTCCTTGGATAAAAATTGTCTTGGCATAATGAAAATTCGATTTTCAATTGCGTGGAACCTTTTGATCTTTTTAGAAACGAAATACAGACTGAAGAGAAAATCATTAAAATGTTACTTCTGGCACACAGGGATAAAAAATGATTAAACTCGATAAAACTTAGTTCATGATGAACCAGAACACATTTTTGTAACCATTATAAGTTTATGTAATTGAAAAAATATCAAGAGGATATAGAAAATATGCATCTTTGGTAAACATCAATATCCTTAACTTTTGACAAGCAGTTTACTCTTCTATCATGTTTCTGCTAACAGCTCAAATCAATATCTTTACTTTACCGTGCTGGTTTCATTCTCCACAAATAGTCTTTGATGATACCAGTCTTTGGAAGTTCAACATAATGATTTCATTAAATGAAATCGTGTAAGCATAAAAAAATTCTTAATCTAATGTTATTCATGTCATGTTATCAATTTTCCCCATTAATATATTGCACCCATAGACATATATTTATATATGTATATGTATATATATATATATATATATATATATATATATATATATTTATTGATAACCGAAAATCAACAGTTTCCCACATATTTGAGTTCTTGTGTTTTTTTCTCACCTTACTACATTTTTCGTCAATTTTCTCTACGTTGACAAAGTTTCATTATAATTTTGGATTATAATATTTTCATCAGAAAAGTATTGATATGTATGAAAAAAGCAAAACTATGATGTGTTAGATGTTGAAAAAGAATTAGTATGATTTGAAAGTTGGTATATGAGGAATAGTCCATTTCTAATGTCAATTTGCTCGCAAATTTCGAATTCCAAAATTTATGTAAAACAAAATTATTTCAAAAAATTGCCGAATTCCTTCTCCATTTCCTAAAAAAGTTTTCGCTAGAATGCCGGCATTAGTTTCGTTTCAGCAGATTTTGATTTGAAAGGGGATAGAAGCAAGGAAAGAAAAGTAAAGAATTAAATATTTTTTTATTGCAATCAAACTCAAACTTTCATTAGAAAATGTATTCATAAATTATGTTCGAAATGACCTCCACCAATCTCTATACAACCACGTGCCCTCTTTGTAATTTCTTCAGTTTTTACTTTCCGCCTGAAATTTACTCTCAATCTTCTCGCTGCTTCGTCTATTCTCTCCACATATTATGCACCTGTATGTATTTCCCTTTCATACACTTTTTTCATACATATATACTTTTCGAAATTATAATCAAATTTGGTCAACGTAGAAAAAATTGACGAAAATGAAGTAAAGCAAGAAACCTTTTAAAAATTACAAGTGATATTTAAATAAGGTTATTCCGATTTCCACAAATTTTTATTGTTATGTTTACAACAATCGTTTAGCTATCACAGTAGCATCATCAGGCAAGATTATATTTTGAATAACACAATTAACAATAAAAATTTGTGAAAATCAGAATAACTTTATTTAAATATTATTTAATATGGATTTTCACCAAGTAAGGACTGATTCAATTCAAAAATCACAAGAACTCAAATATCTCGTAGACTGTTGAATTTTAGTTATCAATAAATAAGGCTCAAACGACAGCAAATGAGTCATACTTACACGTCCTCCAAGATTCACGTCTAACTTGGAAACACCCTGTATATGTATGTATGTATGTATATGTATGTATGTATATATATATATATATATATATATATATATGTATATATATATATATATATATGTATATATATATATATATATATATATATATATAACAGTTCAACACTCAAATAAGCCTGAATAGGTTTTGTTGGCGCTGCTACATAAACAGCAGACATGCACATGTTTCAAAGCTTATTGGCTTCAATTATCAGCGAATGGTACAGGTGCGTAATGTCCAACGCACCTGTACCATTCGCCCTCCATAGGAACACTAATGTTTAATCAAATACTAGCGCCACCTAATGCTTGCAGATATAATACATATATGACATACTCCAACGAGTTAATTCTGAGCATCACGGCCTAATTAAATATGACTTGAGCAGGAGAAAGATTATGAAAAATCGGTAGTACAGTTCTTGGCTTGAATTAGCTCGGTAGAGTATATCGCGTATGTATATTTGCGTGCATTAGGTGGCGCTAGTGTTTGATAACACATTAGTGTTCCTAGGCAGGACGAATATAGGCATTGCTGACCTGTATTCATTGGACACTACAGCGCACTAAGGATTTGAAGCCAATAAGCCTCGAAACATGTGCATGTCTGCTGCTTATGTGCCAGGGACCAAAAAAATCTATTCGGGCTTATTTGATAGTTAAACTGTTATACAATGTATGTTGTGATTAAAAGCACTTTCTGTTACCATAGCTCATACTCCTTATTAAATGTTTGGAAAAGATCATCAGACGAATCAATTCATTTATTTCATTATCCTCATAAAATATAAATATTTTCATTAGTTATAGATATTTTCATCAAATATATTTCTAGAGATTGTTAGGTAATTTTAAAAAATTGAGTGAAAAATCTTACTTTGGGATTGTCTCTCAATACCCATTTTAATTTTTATTATTTATCATTTGATATTTTATTTTCTCTTTCTTGTTTAGAAAATTAATATATTATTCAATTACTCTTAATACAAGAATGGATTTTATCATAAGTTTTCATTGACCAAACCTATTCACCTCTATATTGGCAACAATCCCTTACCAGTTGTCATATGAAGAATTTTAGCCACTCTTTTCATTGCAGAGTCCATTCTAGATTCTGTGGCATCCATCTCAGTTCCAAACTCATCCAGCATACTGAAATTAATACTTCTTAATGATAACCTGCTTACTGAAACATTTGGTATATCATTGTAAAAAATAACAGCTGAACATAAATAAACAATATAATACTAGGATATGTCAACTATAATCCCTACTATCCCTACTAATATTATAAATGCGAATGTAAGTTTGTTTGTTACGCTTTCACGCAAAAACTACTGAACCGATCATCATGAAACTTTGTACATATACTCTTGAAGGTATTAGAAGTAACATAGGGTACTTTATATTTAAAAAAAAAAAAATTTTTACGAAAGATAAAACAATTGTTTGTCAAAAAATCGTCAAATTTAGCTACTTCAGTAATGAAGTTTTACTATTATTATACCCTTACCCTTTATCTTTCATACTTATTTAATGACTCCACTGCGGGCGAAGCCGCGGGTAAAAAGCTAGTAGTTTATAATAGAAAAGCAAGAAGAGCAAAAGAATTATTATTACTTATTTTGGCCATTCTACACAAAAAATAAATCATTTTTGTCCTTAAGTAGCACTAGCCTCAAAGGCGGAGATTTTCTGTATGGTCAGAAAAGGAACTTACTACATAGAATAGCTGCTACCACTTCACTGTTAGATCAAAAATAGTATAGTACCAAAAAAGGATACAAAAGTAATTTCAATCAGAACTCAATCTCCTTAGCCTCCAAGCTCTTGTGGGAGCTTTGAATGGATCTAGTAGTTTCTGAATAATATCATTCATGATCTTCAAAGAATAGAGGTTTTAGTCTTCTCACTCATTTGTTTTTAGATGCAGCAAAATTTGCTCTATGTGAGGGTGCCAATCCTGCTAACTACAAAGGATGCAAATTTTATCACAAACTCCTAAAATCAAATAATACAAACAATAGGTTGAATATCCATCATAATCCTAATACAAATAACAATTCACCAGTTAATTCTTCAAATGGAGTATAATATGTTCAACATCCACAACAACAGCCACAAAAAACCACAACAACAGCCACAAAAAACCACAACAATGCATCCCACAAGTGTCCAAAATCCACCTCGCCAGCAGTAGTGAAGAAGACACCTAACTAAGAGACAAATAACATCACCAACATAATTAGTTCATTTTTGGAGGGGTTCAAAACGATGTTTCAGCAGCTGATAAACCAAAATACTATGGTATTAAACACACTAATTACAAAAATCCAAAATTTGAATATCTGAACAGATTTAATCTGTTAGTCTCCTACAAGTCTCCTACTAGTCCTATTAAAATTTCAATTTCAAAGAATTTTATTTAGCTTATAATTTAATACACATAGATCCTAGGAGACTAACAGATTAAATCTGTTTTGATATTCAAATTTTGTAATAATCCTTCTATCAAGTGAAAAACCTCTTCTTATTATTTTACAAAAATTCAGTAATTTCATAAAAATAGCGGAATTAAATTCTCAAATGGTCCTCTGCAACATAAAAACGAAGTTGAATATTTTCTCTTCCAGAACTCCATAGATATCCTCCTGATAAGTGAAACCCATTTTACACAGAAACGATACATAAACGTATCAAATTACATCACAAAACCACGTAGAGATGGCAAAATATGAAGAGGATTACTTGCAAGCTACAGTGATAAAATTCGAAACTCTGCCCTAAGATCTGACTGCTGCTGTAGTACATTGCCCACCAAAGCATAATATCAAAAAAGAAAATTTCAAAGATTTCTTTCAAACTCAAGGATCTAAATTTATTGCTGGAGGTGACTATAACAGCAAGCACACTATGTTCGGATCAAGGCTCACAACAACAAAAGGCAAAGAACTAGCAGAGTTGATACAAGAATACAATCACTCTTTCTTGTCAACAGGAAGACCTACCTATTTTCCAACAGACCCAAACAAAACTCCTGATATGTTGGACTTCTTCATAACAAACGGTGTATCTACCCTGTATATGAATATTGTCCCAAGATCTGTTATCTGGCCACTTTCTAATCATAGCAGAAATAAGAAATTTTGTAATACACAAAAAACCTGCTCCTAAGCTGCATAATCGGAAGACAAAATGGGATGAATGAAGGAACATAGTCGAAGAACTGATAAATATCGATATCAACTTACAGAATACCCATGAAGTGAAAGAAACACTAGAAGAATTCAAAAGAGTTCACAAACAAGCTACTCCAGAGACCGAATAAAGAAAGAGAATACAGAATATTCTAGAAAGTATAAAGTAGGAAACACAAAAAAGATAAGCTAGAATGAAATGGCAAAGGACACAATCTCCAGGAGATAAAACTACCTTGAATAAGATAACGAACGAACTAAAATTCAGAATTAAAGAAGCAAGGGAACAAGCATTCAACGAGTATATCACTAATCAGAATAAATATGATAATTCAGTGTGGGAACCCATAAAAAACTTGAAAAGACCAAAGGAAAATATACCAACGTTGCGCAACATAGCAGGATCAACGATGAAATGGGCAAGGACCGACGAAGAAAAGGCACAAATATTTGCTGAACATTTGGCTAAAGTATTTAATCCAAATGACGATCTTGACAGAGAGCTCTGGAGCTCCTACACACCTAGACACCTATACCGAAAATCACTATGAAGCAAGTTCAAAATGAAATAAAATACCAGAATATTAAAAAGGCTGCAGGAAATGATGAAATTGCCCGAAAAATGATCAAGGAATTGCCAAAGAAAGGACTGTTGGTAATTACTGACACATTCAATGCCATCCTAAAACTGAACTACTGGCCAGAACAACTGCAAGCAGCCGAAATTATACTTGTCCCTAAACCAGGTAAAGATGCAAACACCATCAAATCCTATCGACCAATTAGCTTGCTCCCAGTTCTGTCAAAAATCTTATAAAGATTGGTGCTTCAAAGAATAAACTCCGTCCCAAATACGGAGATGAGATACCAGATCATCAGTTTGGATTCCGGTTAAACCACTCCACAATACAGCAAATTCATAGAATTAACCACGAAATAAGTAAAGCACTTGAACACAAGCAATACTGTACATCAGCATTATTGGACGTGAATCAGGCTTTTGATGAAGTCTGGCATCCTGATTTGCTTTATAAAATAAAAAATATCTGCCTGGTTGTTATTATGAATGATTGAAGTCCTATTTTAGTGAAAGACGATTCAGAGTGGGAGTTGATAGTGAGGAATCGAACTACTTCCCAATACAAGCAGGAGTTCCACCGCTGACCTGCCTACAATATTACAACTTTCGCAGATGGTACAGGCATTCTAGCTGTTGACGAAGTTCTACGAAATGCCACTAATAAATTGCAGAAACATTTTAATGAACTTCAAAAATGGCTTCACAAGTGGAAAATCCAAATAAATGAGTCCAAATATGTGCAAGTGAATTTCACCCTACGGAAAGGCCAGTGTCTACCTGTACATATGAATAATGTACAAATACCATAGGTCTCAAGTACAAAATACTTGAGAGTGTATTTAGATAGCAGACATACATGAAAGGAACACATAATTAAGAAAAGGAAGCAAACAGACTTAGAAACACTAGAACTAAATTGGCTTATAGGTAGAAAATATAAATAAGCACTGGAAAACAAGATAATAATCTATAAAAAAGTGATAAAGCCTATATGGGTATATGGTATCGAGCTCTGGGGATGTACAAGCAAATCGATATATCAATAATTCAGAAAATCCAATCAAAAATACTTCGAATGATAGCAAATGCTCCATGGTACGTCACTAATCCCTTATGTAAAGGATGTCATTAAAAAGAAGAGCCAGAAACATCATACTGAACTGAAAAGCCATACCCACTATTTTTTGCACCCATTAGTACTGCCACAATATAGAAGACTAAAAATAAAATGGCCAGCTGACTTGAGATATAGTTGAATGAGGCCTTATAATGCCATGTGAGAGCCTCAAGCTCCATAGTTAGCAAATTAGCTTATAGAATGTGTATTCTGATTGCTAATTATAATATTATAATAAAAAAAAAGATGTTTGGTTGCATGCTTTGATTTTAACAGAAATATAATTATCCCGAGAATTCTGTATGAAAATGTTATTTCTAGAAAGAAAATATGAGAGGTATAACATTGCAGCACTCTAGATAATCCAATACATTGCCTAGCACAAGATTAGTCTCATCCTGTAATTTGCATATATTTTAGAAATCGTGTGTTTTTATGGATGTAGCATTGTTTACTGATTTTATCCGCTAATGTTGTCGTCATTGATTGAATTGAAAAAAGTTTTTGTTGTTTTACAAGAAATTGATAGGAAATCATGAAAACTAAAAACTCAATTCGAATGGTTTTTAAGTCAAACGAATAAATTTTAGTCCTCTTTTAGTGTTAACAACTTTCAAATGGCGAGGCATGCTTTGCTTCACATTTTGGTTTATATACTGTGGAATATTGTCTCATTTCTGCGTCAGTAAGTAGAGAAGTTCTCTAGAATTGCATGTTCGATCGGATTTAAATCTAGACTTCAAGCAGGCCAAACAAATCTCATGAATTGAAAGTCATCAAGGTAAGTAGAACCCATCGGAGCAATATGGGCATGCATTATCATGTATTATATATTGGTCTCTTCTCTAAGAATAAATGGTAGAACATGGTCTTCTAGAACCTCTGTTAGATAGCTATGAGCAGTCAAAGTATTATTTTGAATAAAGACTAAACTCATTGCGAACCTCAAATATATATATGCCTCCCCATATCATAACTGAGCCTTCACTAAAAGTCGTTCATCTACACGCTTGAACATATACAGGGTGTTTCAAGAAAGATTATACAGGCTTTCAGGGCAGATGCAGGACATTTTGGTGAGTCTGAATCAGTGCTCGAAATATGTCCTAAGTATATTCGTTTAAGAGTTAGAGGATGTTTTATGTATTTTATCAAAAACTTTCAATCGGCATACCTCTTGAACGCCTGCATGGATCTTCATGAAAACTTGAGGGAATGAGTATAGGCCAATGCCAAATATTTGCCCGTAATGACTTATCGATACCACAGGTCCGGACTGAAAAAATTACATTCTTTATCCCACATCTTGTAAAATATCCTGTACATAGAATTTTCGAAAAGTGAAATTCTCCTCAGAATCTACAATGAATCCTCTTTCAAACAAGCTCATTTGAAATAATGGCACACTTTGCATCAATATTATCCAACTATTGAATATCTGAAATTTTCGATTCATAATAAACGCGGACCTGTGTTTCTCAGAATAATGCGTTAATTCATATTGAATAAATTTAATTTCTCAATATTATGACTTAAGGCAGCATTTGTAACCTGTGTGTGTCTTATTTACACTTTCGCAAATAAACTCTTTTAAACCCCTTCCCCCATCAATTTTCGTATATGATTTGTTCTCGAAAATTTCCCTATTTCTTTTTGACACTTGCTATCTCTTATATTGAATGTTCTGCAGCTATCATTAACCTTTCTTTCTGGTCCACTATTTATCTTCTCACATACTGCTTGAATCGATCTGAAGCTTAAGATATCATTTATTTTCAATGCTATGTGAAAGATCACAGAAGAAATTCGTTTACTCTGAATTCAACCCATTTTAAAATCTAAGTGGCTCATGCTAAGAATTTTGACATTTGAAACCATTGTCGGGTAATTATTGAAATAGAAAAATACGCAAGTGGTAGATTGTTGTGTTTTCATAAAATTTTCATTAAGAGAATTACCGAAATGCCGTCATTTACGAATACTTAGTAAACTGATATGTTGATAGTTTATGGATTTTGTAAGTGCAATGGTCGTGAAGTTGCTAGGAAATGTCGAAGATTATATTCGGATCGTCGAATTCCTAACCACCAAACATTCGAACATGTCAATCGCTTACTTCATGAAACTGGACACTTTCCGTCAGTAAGTAAACGAGAAAGAGCAAGTTCGATGGTAAACCATGAAGAGATAATAGAAGCTGTCCAAGAAAATCCCTCAACTCGGCGTCTTGCTTGGTTTTTAGGTTTGCCATATCAGGTCTGACGAGTTCTGCACCGTGGAAAGTGGCATCCATTTCATTTACAATCCGTCCAAACCTTGGAGCCAGGCGATGAACTACCGAGGATGCGATTCTGCAGATGGGTTTTGCGGAACCAGCGAGCTATCTTCAGAACGCTTTTTACTGATGAAGCGACCTTCACAAAAGATGGCAATTTGAATGTTCGCAATGCACATATTTGGTCCAGAGTAAATCCGAAAGTGACTAGGAAACGCAATTCACAAAATCGTTTTTCATATTGAATTGTATCAGTCCTTACTTGGTGAAAATCCATATTAAATAATTTAAAATAAGGTTATTCTGATTTTCACAAATTTTTATTGTTAAACTCACAACAATTGTTTCGCTATCACAGTAGCATCATCAGGCAAGATCACATTTTGAATAAGAAATCGTTTTTCAGTCGATATTTGGTGTGGAATTTACAATAATCGCCTAATTGGACTATATATTCTTCCACACAGGCTAAATGGAGTGACATATCTAAAATTTTTAATCGAGCATTTACCAGGGCTCTTGAATGATGGTAGCAATGTGCCAAGAGGAATGTACTTCCAACATGATGGAGCTCCAGCACATTTTACCCGTGAAATTATAATTGTTTCTCTTATTTATTGTCAATTTTTTTTAGTTCCGCACATGTTTATACGATACATTTTGTATTTTTATTATTAAGTCCATTTTATAATAGTCCAATTAAATGCTCAATGTTAATCGAGTTTTCGGTTAAATTTAGTTTTGCAATAAATATTTGATGTTGCCCCTTCATGTATTAGATGGAATAAGATGCAGATCAATACCCAAGTCTCAGTAACATGACTGTTACTGAGAATTTCAATCGATTCAATATGAATAGACATTATTCGGAGATTTACAGGTCCGTGTTTACTATAAATTGAAAATTCCAAATATTCAATGGTTCATCAAATGATAATGCGAAGTGTGCCATTGATCCTAATAGGCTTGTTTGAAAGAGTATTTATTGTAGATTATGAAGAGAATTTCTTTTTTTGAAAATTGGATGTACAGGGTATTTTACAAGATGTGGGATAAAGAATGTAATTTTTTTCAATCCGGACCTGTGGTATCGATAAGTCATTATGGGCAAATATTTGGCATTGGCCTATAGTCATTCCCTCAAGTTTTCATGAAGATCCATGCAGGCGTTCAAGAGGTATGCCGATTGAAAGTTTTTGATAAAATACATAAAACATCCTCTAACTCTTAAACGAATATACTTAGGACATATTTCGAGCACTGATTCAGACTCACCAAAATGTCCTGCATCTGCCCTGAAAGCCTGTATAATCATTCTTGAAACACCCTGTATATGTTCAAGCGTGTAGATGAACGACTTTTAGTGAAGGCTCAGTTATGATATGGGGAGGCATATATATATTTGAGGTTCGCAATGAGTTTAGTCTTTATTCAAAATAATACTTTGACTGCTCATAGCTATCTAACAGAGGTTCTAGAAGACCATGTTCTACCATTTATTCTTAGAGAAAAGACCAATATATAATACATGATAATGCATGGTCCCATATTGCTGCTCATAGCTGCCCTGAAAGCCTGTACAATCATTCGTGAAACACCCTGTATATCGCGATTTATCAGAAAACAAAACACGATCCCTATTTATTATCCAAACCAAGTGTTTTCAATCAAAATAGTAACACAGAATTCAAATAACCGTCATTTTTTGCAATTTAACAAATGTCCTGGAGAAACGGAAAATTTCATAAAAATGAAAAATACACGATTAGAGGCATCCTTCTTCCTTCGATTTGCACCTTTACATATTGGCAATGAATAATAGAACAAAAATATATTGAACAAAACTTCATACACTTCCCAAACTATCTGCCGAAATCAGATTAGAAAAATATTCAAAAAAAAAATCGTTTCTTCATCGAAATTACGCATGAGCCTTCGTATCATCTCACATCTAAATTCTATATTTGAACTCAAACAGATTTGTACTTTTGACAATATTTGTAAAGTCAAATTTTAAACGAGAATAACTACGGGAGGCATTGAGTAAAGTTTGTCCATTTTCCATAACTGTTATATTCAGACCTTAAAACTAACCTCAAAATTTCAAGTCTTCAATCCTTACAAAATTTTCCATAAATCTCAATGTTGTTATTATACAACTAAGTACCGAATTTCATTTAAATGTAATTGATAATTTTGGAAATATTGGAAAAACTGCAGAACAATTGGACCAACTTTGCCCATTAATGAATCTAACACAGATATTCAGGTCCCAAGCCCACCCAAAATGTTCAAAGTTCTTTCTGTTCAAAAATCAGACTGTTTCGGACCGGACTAGATCGCTCGGACAGAATTACTTTTGAGCAGGAATTCTTCATCGCTGGGTCCACCTTAATTGACTACCGTTTTCTAGGACAAGTGTGCAAAAAATAAAAGATTTCTAAAATGAATGCAAATTGTGGGATGGCCGTAATTTAATACTCAGCATTGTATTACTATCAACCAAGACAGGCTCCCTAAATTCAATGATACTACCTTATCTAAACTATCTAATGAACTACATCCAGAAACATAGGAATAATCAAGAATTTCAAGTTTCATTACAGGCACCATATTATGAAATATATTCTTTCGAGCATGGGAGGCGTTGAATCAGCATCAGGACTCTCCAAATCCATCGATGTTTTAGAAGCATTATATTTCATAAAAGCATCATGGAATAAGGTAACTGTTTTCGAAAAGCTGGCTTCAAAAAATTCGAATGTGAAGTTGCTGATTTCAACCACGAAGATGAATTGCCATTATCGGAAATTGCAAATCTTGTTAAGAGATGTCCAACACTTTGAACAATGTTTGGTGGACTCTATAACAGTGGACGAACATTCATCAACAGAAGATGAAAATTGGAGATTTAGAAGATTATTAACTCAAAAAATCCCGTCAGTGTCTGCTTATGAGAGTTTTTACTGTACTTATTCCATACCTTATTTTCTATATACTCCGAATTACATGAGTTGATAGTTAAGACAAGAAAGATGTTCAGGTATTTTGAATAACCTTCCATTTCCAGAATGAAATATTTCCATATGAAATTATAACATTTTTGGCTGATAACATTGAACAGAAGTTTGCTCTTCAAATCTGGGCCCAGCAGTACATATATGAACCTTATATAAAATATCTGTATACAGTAAAAACCGATACGTTTATAATTTGTCAATATTATTGTAAAATACTAAGGAGTGACTATTTTAGAATATTTTTTATGTTGATGCATTTTAAAGAACGAATAATAATTCAAGTTAATCATATCACTTTACCTGCTGTTCAAAAGTCATTGGATATAAAACAAAAATAAAGATGTCAAACATGTTATTAACTATATAATTTTTAAATATATACACGAGAGGTGTTCAATATATTCTCGGTATCGGGGTAATTTGCTGATAATGTGAGTAATCTAATTATTATCAATTGATCTATCTTTTACATAAGTTTATTAAGTTGGTGAATATTCTGGGTGGCCATATCCATGTTCATATGCCTATGTTTATAATTTTTTGTTTTTCTTGTTATTGGTAATGAAAAGTTTTTTATTTAATCTTGGTGATGGTATAATAAGGTTATATGTAAGAATAGCTTTAAGCTAAATATCGCCTAATTGTATCTTATTTTATGAATAAAGTAGTTTTGAATTGACTTGAATTCAATATTAGAACTACAATAGTTCGTGCGAACGCAGTAGTAGAGTGGACAGAAGCCCGCTGATGACACCATCTGAGGGTATAAATATAAAACTTTACTGATTTATGCTCATTAGTTTTCTAAGTGTCCTCAGTGAAAGACGACCAGAATGACTGACGCCACAATGATGAAGAAAATCGAGCATCGAGCCGTTATAAAGTTCCTCACTAAGCAGGGAAAAAGTCAAAAAATCAGTCATAAAGAGATGGTTGCTGTTTACCAAGACTGTGCCCCGTCGTTATCCACCGTTCAAAAGTAATCAAGTGAATTCAAAAGAGGCAGAGAAAGCAATGAAGACGACCGTTGCTCGGGCGGGCCCGTTAGCGGCACCACTGAAGAAAATGTGAAAAAAGAGGAAAAGCTGATACTTGAAAATGCCAGAATAAAAATCAAGATGTTAGCAGAGATGACAAACCTATCGGTGGGTACCATACTTGCTATCCTTCATGACCATTTTAACCTCTCAAAGGTCAGTGCAAGATGGGTACTAAGAATGCTCACAGCAGCTCCGAAGCAAGTGCAAGTCGAGTGCTGTAAGGAGTTTCTAGAGTTCTGTGGAGAAGACGTATCGACTTTTTTCACTGGTTACTGGGGATGAAACGCGGGTTCCTCACTATGACCCTGAGAGTAGAGTCCATGCAGTGGATTGAAATGGGGACACAGCCCTTAAAAAAATTTAGTCACCCAATCCACTGGAAAAATAATGACTACGGTCTTTTAACCTAAAGGTATTTTATTGACAGAATATACTAAAAAGGGGGGGTTATGCTGTTTAACGACAACGCGCCGGTTCACAAGGCCGGCGTGGCGAAGGCTACTGTGCGGGAATGTGGCTTCCAAGAAATTACTCATCCTCCGTACAATCCAAACTTGGCCCCCAGTGACTACTACCTATTCCCAAATGTGAAAAAATATCTTCGTGGAAAGCGATTTTCCGACGATGAAGAACTGAAGGTAGCAATTGATACCTATTTTGAAAAGAAGCCGGAAGAGTATTTTTTACAAGGTTTAGAGAAGCTTATTTTTTGAAATGACAAATCTATTGAAGATCTAGGAGACTACATTGAAAAATTGAATTTTTCCAAAATTTTCTGTAATTTCTTTCATGCCTATAGCAAGAATACACTAAACACCCCTCGTAGAAAAAATTATCAATTAAAATAAGACAATTAGAACTTTCGTTTCTGAATAAAATTGTTTTAGTCAAGCGACATTGAATTCTTCCTTTTTTTCATGAATTGGGATAATTTATGATGAAATCTCAACTGAAAATACTTTTCAAAGATAACATCTATTATTATATTCAAATACTTGTTCAATGGTTCATCATCAAATATAAGACCTGAAAAGAGGGCAGCAATTATACTCGATGAAATATTGTCCTTGGTTTTAATTTGTATAACATTCATCATGTAGCTGACATTTTTGATTTTCGTATTGAAAAAGTGTTTGTAAGAATTTTATATGAGTTTCCAAAATGCAAAAACAAACTTTGAAGCTTTATTTAGAGCCTCAAACATATATTTCTCATTTGTAATTTTATTTTGTTAAGATTATATCCCCACTTTTAACAATACCAAGTATTGATCACAGTTCATGATTTCTTCAACATTTTTCAAAACAAAACCTGTCATATGCAATAACGTATTCACAGTACAGTGTCCAATTCAATAAATTTTAGTTTCACATATAAAAATTCTAAATCGTCTAAAGCAGTATTATTTACGACACGCATACTTTTATAAATTCTTATTTTACTAAAATCTTCAAAATAGATATATTAAACTAACGAGTTTTCCCATATTCTGCGAGTTTTTGCCATTATTATAATTAACAGCATATACCTGAAAACCACTAAACTTGCCCGATACAATGCCGATTATGAACGTTAAAGTGAAATAAACAACTAAACACAGTGTACCTCTAGCTCTCATGTATATAGCAGTGTTACCAAATTTATGGAAAATTCTTAAATTACCAAATTTTCATCGGTGCCATAGAAAGAAGGAAAGTTACTCCTTTTTCTGAGGTGGCAACACCTAGAGTATTAACTTACAATGAGTATTGACGAACAGAAATGCTACAGTAATGTCAACAAATTCTTTAAAGCATCTGAATGTTTATTTGTTCCTCTGCAGATGTAACCATTGGACAGCATAGCTATTAGTTAACCCAATGAATTAGAACTTTCTAGAAAAATTTAATATAAAATGAATAAATACCCTGCTTGTTCATCCAATTCTATTCCTATATGCCTTGACATATTTTTAAGGGATCCCAAACTATCTCCAATAGCTTCCAAATGTTCTTCTTGTTGTCTGGTCAAGTACTGCTGTTGTGAAAATGTATCATTTATGAAATTTCTTTGGGGGCTATCAGTATCATTCTCCAGTTTGGAATATTTGGTTGTGCCTCTAGAGTTTGTGACTTTAACCTCATTTGTATCCAGCAATGGCTAAAATTAACCAAAATAATTTATTAAATTGACAGTTTTTCTTCAGTCAAACAAAGCTTACACAAGAGTCATATTGAAGTAATTAAATTAATCAACCTTGCTCCACAATTGCAAAAAAAATAACACAGACCATATGATCACACAAACAAATTAATAATTTAAAGTTTATAGTTGCACCAATCTATCAAGAAGTACTCTTCCAGAGATATTAACATTATATTTATTTATTCTTGACCTCAAATACAGTACGTAGTACTGGTGACAAGGCCTGTTTAACAACTTACAAAATAACAAAATCTATAATTCCAAAATAACAAAAGGTACAAAGTAAAAAAGTATCAAATACATTAAATATCTTAATGAATGTTTTAACTTAATATTAAAGTTATTTTTGTTTGTTCTGTTTTGTCTGGTGGAGTACGATTGTAGGTTTCAATAGCTCGATAAATTGGAGATTCATAGCTTTTCTTCGTAAATTTTCGTTGATTCCTCAGGTTATCTCTGTTTCAAGGTACAAAGTGAAAAAGTATCAAATACATTAAATATCTTAATGAATGTTTTAACTTAATATTAAAGTTATTTTTGTTTGTTCTGTTTTGTCTGGTGGAGTACGATTGTAGGTTTCAATAGCTCGATAAATTGGAGATTCGTAGCTTTTCTTCGTAAATTTTCGTTCATTCCTCAGGTTATCTCTGTTTCATGTGTTATGGCTATGTATATCTGGCGGTTTTGATAACAGATGTCGCTGCTAGTTTATTATTCCATCTGGCAACACCTTCATTTTGAAGTATCATCATTAAGCTTTCTTTTCAGTATCTGTAATTTCGCTGAAGTGTAAATAACATAGGTATGTTCTGAAAGTGTCAACTTTTGTACCGAATAATGTGTTTTTGCGGGGAGTCATTGTATTTTAGTGGATGTTTATAGTGACCATGCTCTAGCTGAAGGAACCTATCAGAAGTGGTTTGACTGATTTAAAAGCGGCAATTTTGATTTGGAAGACGAAAAACGACCCGGAGCGCCACCAAAGTTCAAGGATGAAGAATTAGAGGCAAGGCTCGATGAAGATCCATCACAAACGAAAGAAGAACTCGCAAAAACACATGGAGTCACTCAACAAACCATTTGCCATCGTTTAGAAGCAATGGGAATGATCCGAAAGGTAGGAAATTGGCTGCCATATGAACTGAAAACATTTTTTCACAACTGCTTCAAAGACAAAACAGGAAGGTATTTTTGCATAGAATTGTAACTAGCAATAATAAGCGGGTCCATAACTTCTACAATCGAACGAAAGTATCAGAGGTCTACCGACGTGAGTTAATGTGTTTGGGTCGAGCATTGCGAAAAAACGGCCGACAGGCACGACAAAGTTTTTAACAATGCATGACAATGCACAGCACATGTTGTGTAGCCCGTTAAAACTTGGTCCTACCCCCATCCGCCGTACAGCCCAGACATTGCTCCTTCTGATTACCATCTCTTTCGATCGATGCAACATGGCCTAGCTGAGCAGTACTTCTGCAATTACGATGCAGTCAAAAATGGATCAATGCATGGATGCCGGTATTTTTTCGTGATGGGATCCAGTTGCCAGAAAGACGAGAAAAAGTAGTGGCTAGGGACGGACACTTTGAACTTTGAATGAGTAATCAATTTTCCACCATAAAGCTCCGATTTTCTAAAAAATCTCACAAACTTATTCATATTCCTAATAACTTGTCCGATGAGCTATTAATTCTTGATATTCTTAATGTTATATTCCTTCTTACTGTCCGGATAATTGTCCTGCGCATGATTTATAGCTATCTCTGTCGTCCTTCTCAATGTATGCTACCAAATGCAAATAATGCAAATAAGATTAAAACTCCATCAGCAAATAAGATAGAGGGAACAAAATGTGTTGCGTTCCTGGGGCCAAGATTCATGAATGCTCTTTCGCAGGACTTCCTCTTCAGCAGTTCTAATTCTGATGTACATTATAGAAATAAGATTAGGTCATTTCTACTGAGTAACCGGAGACAGTTTGTACATGCTTTCTTTAACTGATATGATTGAAAAAAAAAATTAGGAATGTGAATGTGTATTGTTGTAACTCAATGCTTTTCCGAAATTTGTTGTTTTGTTTGGCATTTCAGACAGGTGAGTAAATGGGATATGACACGGACAGCGAAAGCTTTGTGTTCATTCTCCTTATTTGTTTGTGTCAGACTACTATGTTTAAAATAACATAAATAGAGGTTAATTCTTGATAGAAGGTATATAAAATTATATAAATATTTTAAAAATTTTAAAAAATTTTAAAAATTAGCCATCTACATATTTAATTCCAAAAGATTATATTTAATGATTATAACTTCTGAAAATAAATTAAAATAATGTCGTATAAGTACCACTTATATCATGAAATAAAATAAACATTCATTATAAGACATCCGAATGGTATAACAAAATCCAATAAATAAAAATTATTAACCAAAATCCTATAAACTAAATATTTTGAATAGACAAAATTTTGTTTCTGCTGATCAATCTTATGAAAACCAATATCTTTCAAGAATATCCAACATAATCCTAAGAATTTCATCATAAAACTATCTTACTTAGACTATTCAATATTATTGGATATCTAACCAAGGTACCTTATATAAAAACTCAAGATATGTAAAACATTACTGAAAAACAAGTTTTAAGATCGACTTTGCTTCGTCAGTATTCAAATAATTCATATTATTCATATATTATATTTTTTGAATATGAATTATTTGAATACTGACGAAGCAAAGTCGATCTTAAAACTTGTTTTTCAGTAATGTTTTACATATCTTGAGTTTTTATATAAAGTACCTTGGTTAGATATCCAATAATATTGAATAGTCTAAGTAAGATAGTTTTATGATGAAATTCTAAGGATTATGTTGGATATTCTTGAAAGATATTGGTTTTCATAAGATTGATCAGCAGAAACAAAATTTTGTCTATTCAAAATATTTAATTTATAGGATTTTGGTTAATAATTTTTATTTATTGGATTTTGTTATACCATTCGGATGTCTTATAATGAATGTTTATTTTATGTCATGATATAAGTGGTACTTATACGACATTATTTTAATTTATTTTCAGAAGTTATAATCATTAAATATATAATCTTTTGGAATTAAATATGTAGAAGGCTAATTTTTAAAATTTTTTAAAATTTTTAAAATATTTATATAATACTATGTTTATGTTAATATTATGGTTACTATATCTTGAAATGCATTCACTAAATGTAGAATCCTTGTACTCGTATCATAGAGTTAATGCAACTAAATAAATTTATTTGATGTAATAATGGACGTAAGGTCAATAGAAGCACTAATATGAGGGTTTTCATTCGTTTTTCAAACCTCATACCTACATATATTCAACAAATAAATTAGAGATATAAGGAGAGGAAAAAAATGCAAAAAAAAATAATCGGCATAAACACATGACACCATATAATGAATGCAGTTATGAATATTCTTTCATTTAAATTTTAGAGGAATAAATAATATGCACTTCAACTGTTAAGTACTGTAGTTTTTTCTAAATTCCATTCTAATAGGTTCTTTACCTGTCTAGCTGCATGATCACGATCCCTTCCACGATTCATGTTTATTTTGTCTCGCATTAACTGAAATATGGAATATTATACATTTGTTTCAGTAAAATTAACTGTACCTTACCTTCACTTCTTCTCTAGTGCTATCAATGAACTTCTTCCTCACCGTAAGTTCCTTATTATCTATTTTGAACTTGGTTGGGTTCTTCTCGACTATATGTATGAAATATTAAGGAGAATTGTCGCACAATCAGATTTTTAGGAGAAGGAAATTTCAAATGCTCAAATGAACTAATTCCAAGCATCATAGAATTCGTTAGGATACAAGGTTGTGTAAGTATAATGATTGTTAGATATTGAAACTATTTCGGCTTTGACTCTTGGGTACTTGATCATAATTAAAACAAATTTTTAAAAATTGTTTTAGTGCTAAAAAATTCAAAAATTTTTCATGACTGAAATATATGCAAATTTTTCATGACTGAAATATATGTAAACATAGTAGTTTCTAACAACTTGTTTTAATAATGATAGTCTAATAATAACCAGATGGCAGTAGGACCGCCACTGTTAAAATATTTTCAGCTCTGGGACACTTTTAGTTATAGCGAAAGTTATTATTATAATTATTAAATCGAATATATTAAATAACATATCCCCTATATTTGATTACAAAATATATTTATATATATTTGTGCAAAATTTGCACAATTCTTCATGACTTCTTTTTCAAAATGTATAGAATATTGCTGTTACTACACACTTAAGCTGATTATAATGAGAAAATTCTGTACCATTAAATATTGCTCTACTCTAGACTGTAGAGGATGTCTCCCAATATTTTATATATTTCCATACTCTAGAGTCTAGAGTATGGAAATTTCTGAATATAACTCCGTTTCTAAACATAAAAATAATAATAGCTACTTTATTTCGCCATTAAATGTCTTCACATTAAAACAAGGAAATTCTTGTTACTAACATTCAACATAATTCATTTCAGATACTTTGGGAAAGAATATATCCATATTGTATGGACAGATTCATAAAATTAATTTACTTGTTGCTTGTTTGAACTTTAGTAATGGAAGATGTCCAACTGTTACTGGGAGCGAATTGTAGAACTGTAGATCCTTACTTATAAAGCTTTTATATATTGAAGTTAAATGGTGTTGATATCCTAAAATTTTATCTCTGTGCCTAGTATTGTAGTTGTGTCTGCTGTTAACTGTTGTATAATCCAATAATTTTTTTGTTTTAAATGACACTCTAAAAGTATATACAAACCTGGATGAGGTAGTATACTCATTTCTTTGAACAATGACCTGCAAGAATCAAGTGCTTTCTTTCCTGCTAATATTCTTAAGGCAGATTTTGTAACTTGAATACATGTAACCTACCAGTTGACCATTCCATATAGATAGTTATTAGATTTCGTGAAAGTTTTGAACTTGTTAATAAATTATGACAATATAGAAATTTGATGCAAATTGGTAGTGTCAAGAATAACTGAAGTCATCAACCTGTATTTAACGAGTGCAGACGTGTTGAACATTACCGCCAGCGTATTTAAGTATTGTGCACACGACAGTAATAAGCCACCGATTCCGGGTATAAAAACCCGGATTGATCGAGCTGATTGCTGTAAATATAGAAATCGCACGGAGTATTTATTCCTGTGGGAATATTTAGAACAAAATTTTTACCATTTATTTTTGTTCGGAAGAGTCGAATGAAAATTTAAAAAAAAGATATCTCTCTCATCTGACCAGATGACAAATGAATGAGATAAGCACAGATAGCGTTAATCAAAACATGAGCTCGGCATCAGCGAATAATATACAGGACGTCATAATGAGCACCCTAAAACAAGGTTTTCAAGGGTTTCAGCAAAAGCAATTCTTGGCAGGCGGTCAGAACAAAAACAGTGAGAAAAAAAAAATTAGTCCAAACACCACAGCTCCAGTTATAGTTAACAACAGGTTCCAGGCCCTGAGTGAAAGCAATGAAAAACATGGGACAAATCTTAAAAACAATGAAAATAGTGATAAAACATCTAAACCACCACCAATATTTGTTTATGGGGTAATTAACTATGGGGAAATGGTAAAAACAATGAATACTGCAGTGCAAGCTGGGAAATAGGTTACAAAGTGTCTTCCTGACAACACAACCAAAATAAACTGTGACTTGCCAGATACTTACAGAACCTTGATCAAATATATGCGAAAAAACAATGTAATACATCACACCTACCAACCTAAAGAAGAAGGAGCATTTAGAATTGTGCCAAAATATATTCACCATACTACCGATACAGATGAAATGAAACAAACGGGCATTAAGTCAGCAACATCATGAACTGCAGGCACAGGGTGACCAAAGAACCTCTGAACATTTTCTTTGTCGACTTAGAACCAGCAGAAAATAATAAAGAACCAAATTCAATATCTACAAAATAGGTCAATTCAGATCGAACCACACAGAAAAGCAAAGGAAATCAATCACACAATGCATGAGATGCCAACAATATGGGCATTCCAGAATCTATTGCAATACACCTTATGTTTGTGTCAAATACACTTAGCTGCAAGAAGAGCAAAGAAACACCAACAAAATGCGAATTTTATCACAAACTCCTAAAATCAAATAACACGTTGAATATCCATCATAATCCTAATACAAATAAAATGGTCCTCTGCAACATAAAAACGAAGTTGAATATTTTCTCCACCAGAACTCCATAGATATCCTACTGATAAGTGAAACCCATTTTACACAGAAATGATACATAAACATATCAAATTACATCACATATTGCACAAACCACCCAGATAAAAGAACTCATGCTGACACTGCTATTACCATCAAGAACACCATAAACCATGTGGAGATGGTAAAATATGAAAAGGATTACTTGCAAGCTGCAATGATAAAAATAAAAACTCTGTCCTATAATCTGACTGTTGCTGCAGTATATTGCCCACCAAGGCATAATATCAAAAAAGAAAATTTCAAAGATTTCTTTCAAACTCTAGGACCTAAATTGGTGGAGGTGACTATAACAGCAAGCACACTATATTCGGATCAAGGATCAGAACAACAAAAGGCAGAAAACAAGCAGAGTTGATACAAGAATACAATTACTCTTTCTTGTCAACGGAAAGACCTACCTATTTTCCAACAGACCCTAACAAAACTCCTGATCTGTTGGACTTCTTCATAACAAATGGTGCATGTATCTACCCTGTATATGGATATTGTCCCAAGCTATGATCTATCCTCTGACCGCTCTCCAATCAAAGCAGTAATAAGTAGTTTTGTAATACACAAAAAACCTACTCCTAAGCTGCATAATCTGATAATAAGACAAACTGGGATGAATATAAGAACATAGTCGAGGAACTGATAAATGTCGCTATCAGCTTACAGAATACAAATGAAGTGAATGAAACACTAGAAGAATTCAAAAGAATTCTCAAACAAGCTACTCCAGAGACCAAAGAAAGAAAGAGAATACACAATATTCCAGAAAGTATAAAGAAACTTTTAGCATAAAAAAAAAGCTAGAATGAAATGGCAATGGACGCTCTCCAGGAGATAAAACTACCTTGAATGGGATAACGAACAAACTAAAATTTAGAATTAAGGAAACAGGGGAAAAATCATTCAACGAATATGTCAGTAATCTGAATAGATATGATACTTCTGTGTGGAAACCCATAAAAAACTTGAAACGACCAAAGAAATATATACCACCGTTGCGCAACATAAGAGTATCAACGATGAAATGGGCAAGGACCAACCAAGAAAAGGCACTAATATTTGCTGAATATTTGGCTAAAGTATTCAGTCCAAATGATGACATAATTGATGACGATCTTGAAGGAGAGCTGCTGGCCATTCCTGCAAGTACCACACTACACCGAAAATCACTTTGAAGCAAGTTCAAAATGAAATAAAATACCTGAATATCAGAAAAGCTTCGAAATGATAAAATTAAACTGAAAATGATCAAGGAATTGCCAAAGAAAGAACTGTTGGTAATTACTTACATATACTCCAAATACGGAGGAGTGGATACCAGATCATCAGTTCGGATTCCAGTCAAACCATTCCACAATACAGCAAATTCATACAATTAATCACGAAATAAGTAAAGCACTTCATCACAGGCAATACTGTACATCAGCATTCTTGGACATGAGTCAGGCTTTTGATCAAGTCTGGCATCCTGGTTTGCTCTATAAAATCAAAAAATATCTGCCTGGTTGTTATTATGAATGATTGAAGTCCTATCTTAGTGAAAGACGATTCAGAGTGAGAGTTGGTAGTGAGGAATCCAACTACTTCCCAATGAAATCAGGAGTTCCTCAGGGAAGTGTCATTGGACCACTGCTGTACGTGCTATACACCGCTGACCTGCCTACAAGTCCTCATAACATATGGGGAACTTTCACGGATGATACAGGCATTCTAGCTGTTGAAGAAAATCCACAAAATGCCACTAATAAACTACAGAAACATTTGAGTGAAATTCAAAAGTGACTCCACAAGTGGAAAATCCAAATAAATGAGTCCAAATCTGTACAAGTGAATTTCACCTTACGGAGAGGCCAGTATCCACCTGTATATATGAATAATGTACAAATATCAGAAGTCTCAAGTA
This sequence comes from Megalocaria dilatata, assembly GCA_034642435.1. Taxonomy (NCBI): domain Eukaryota; kingdom Metazoa; phylum Arthropoda; class Insecta; order Coleoptera; family Coccinellidae; genus Megalocaria; species Megalocaria dilatata. Next base: position 86,694,600 of record CM067854.1, read on the forward strand.
CAAAATACTTGGACATGCATTGAGGTAGCAGACATACATGGAAGAAACACATAATTAAGAAAAGGGAGCAAACAGACTTAAAAACACGAGAACTAAATTAAATTATAGGTAGGAAATCAAAATTGTCACTGGAAAACAAGAATGTCATCTATAAAACAGTGATAAAGCCCATATGGGTATATGGTATCGAGCTCTGGGGGTATGCAAGCAAATCAAATATATTAATAATTCAGAGAAGCCAAACAAAAATACTTTGAAATGACAGCAAATGCTTCATGGTACGTAACTAATCAAACTCTACATGAAGATCTACGAATTCCTTATGTAAAGGATGTCGTCAAAGAAAGGAGCGAGAAACATCATGCTCAAGTGGAAAGCCATACCAACCATCTATTGCATCCATTGGTACTGCCACAATACCACAATCTAAGAAGAAAATGGACAGCTGACTTGAGATATAGTTAAAGGAACTTTTTCACTGGAAAAGGTCCTATGTCATGTGAGAGCCTCAAGCTCCATAGTTAGCAAATTAGCTAACAGAATGCATGTATTCTGTTGCTAATAAATGTATTATAATAAAAAAAAAGAAGAAACTGAGACATGTAACGGACAAAATTTTCGGAGAAATTCTACAAAAGGTATTATTATTTTATTTTTAACATCTCTGAGTAACTAGAGATGTACCAGAACCATTATTAGGTGTTAGTGAGTCAATATCTGACGATCTATTATATCCCCTTTTCCTGATCTGACTGAGATACATCTTGAGCTATAGCTCCTCATAGATTACCGAAGTTCCAACTTCAAGGAGGAATATCTCCATCTTTTGAAATATACTGGTCTAAACAATCTTGGCGTTAACTCCAATGGTCAAAAATTCTGTTACAAGATGTTCAGGAGTTTGTACTTCCTTTCCACAGAATTTTCATTAATCATTTTCTGGTAAGCCTCATGTAATTGAATGCTTTCTGAGATGTCAATACCCTGTAAGAAAAATCCAGGAGAAAATACAGTATATTCAGCTGCAATCGAGATCCCTCATAGTTAATGTTCCAGAGGAACTATTAAGGGTATTCCAAACCTGAAAGATTCCGCCAGAAAGCTTCTTCCAGAACGTGTCTTCATAGTGGGTATGTTTCTCCCTACTCCATAGAAGGATTCTGAACTTATAAAGGGGATTAGAATCCTTTTGCCTGTTTTTCTCATGACTTCCTTGTCTTTCCAGTTTCCTGAGTATCTCAGAATCCAGGCAATATTCATGGGCATAAAACTTTTCTTTCAACACAAAATGCCATTTTCCCAATATGTAGAATCTCACAGTGTTGAGTTAGGTAATATGGTTGATAGTGAAAATACTATTGACTATTGATCAAAATATCAGTCATAAGTGATATTGATTAGATGAAGTGTTATCAAGCAACAAGACTTTCCTTCTACTTTTTGGCTAGACATGCCATACCAAATGCTACACCAAGCTAAAATATAGCTTTAACCATCTGACCAGGTGGAAGGAACTCCTTGTGACATAGTTTCTTTGAATCGTATAAACCTTACTACAGAAATCTAATACTTGGGAAATAAGTTGTCCTGCATTCTGCTACTTTGTATGAACTCTCTACCTTCATAACTGAAAGAATGAGCAATAAGCATTTGCCAAACCAGTAAACACATTGTATGGTGTCTCCAATCTGAATCTATTATTTCCACTTTTCCACTCAATTTCCCCAAGATAAGAGGGCTAGCTACTTCAGATACAATATATCAGCATTGTATATTTAACTAAACCTCAAAAACTTTCTAAACGATTATAAAATTCAGAAAGTCTTGGTTTTCTAATGCTAAACCAACCTTTTTAACCAGATTTATATTCCATACAAGATAAAAATTAAGTTTTAAAAAAATTATATAATTCAGTAATAGATATCGCTTTCCACAAGCTGGATGTTTGTTTAATACACCTTATTATCAGTAGTTTGTGAATTGATGAAGTAAAAAAAACCATTACAAATTCTACATAAAGTCTTATTTTTTAAAATTCGATCAACATACTTTTGAGAAATCATTTTTTCCAATTACAATCTTTAATTTTTACCCCTTTGAATTAAATGGGCTAATAAGCTCAGAAGATCATTGTCGATTTTTGTATTATTTTGATGATTAAAGTAAAACAACTTAATTTCCGCTAATCATTGAACTCTATATATCGGTTGTTTTTTTTAGAGTGATAGAACTTTAGATAGGGATAACTGTGATTAGACAGAAGATAGAAGCCATGTTGTTTTGACACAAATTATCATGAAAAGACTCACGCCGCAACAACGTTTACAAATTGTTGACATTTATTTTCAAAATCATTATTCTAATCGCCAAACTCATAGAGCACTTCGTAAAATTTATGGTTTACATAATCGTCCATCAGAGCAGCTCATTCGTCAAACTATCAATAGATTTCTGACAACATTTTCTCTACTCGATGCAACAACAACAACAAAACAAAGAACTGTACATACAGAAGGAAATATCACTGCTGTAAGTCATAGCGTCAATGATGATCCAGATTTGTCTATTCATCGACGTTCACAACAAGTTGGACTGGAATGGTGCTTGTTACATGATCAATGATTATTTGTTTCAAAATTTGAATGGTATCGACCCAGAAGCGTTTTGGTTCCAACAAGATGGTGCTACACCTCATGCTGCTACCGTAACAATTGATTTATTGAAAGAAAGATTTGGCGATAACATTATTTCGAGAAATGGTCCAATTAATTACCCTCCAAGATCAGGCGACATAACTCCACTGGATTATTTTCTTTGGGGTTATGTCAAGTCATTGGTTTATGCTGATAAACCAGAAACAGTAGACGCTTTGGAATCCGCCATAACTCGTGTTATTGATGAAATAAGGCCTGAATTACTCGAAAAAGTGGTCCAAAATTGGTCTGGTCAAATGCGGTTCCTCAGAGTTAGTCGTGGTGGACATATGCCGGAAATTATTTTTAAAACATAAATGTCATAAAATTATCTTTCGAATTAAAAAAAAATTGGCATCAATCTTAATTTAAATGTGTTTTATTTCAATTTAAAGTTCTATCACTCTAGAAAAAAACACCCGATATTAGATGGATAGGAAAGTAATGTCGCTTTTTAAATTAAATTCTAACGAATAAATTATTAAAAAGTTTTTAATTGATAATGTAATCATCACCTTCGACAACAACCTTTTGACATTTAGTGTGCAAATTTTCAATACCAGGCTGATAAAAATCAATTGGTTGAGTAAAATACCTCGAGGTAGCATTTTGGACATCATCTAAATTTTCAAATGTTTTGTCACTAAGAAAATGTAGGGATCGGAATGGAAATCGGAGGGTGCTATATCAGGCGAGTAGGGTGGTACTACCTCACCCACCCAATTTTTCCAAGGTTGGTCTTGCATTGTCGTGTCCCAGAATAACGCTTTTTCTGCTGACAATCGCCGGATATTTTTTGTTAAACATTGGTTAACTTGATTCAACTATTCACAATAAAAATCTGCATTTACAGTTTGCAATTCTACAGCAATTCTAATTATACTCCAGCAAACACACAGAAGCGCCTTTTTGGGATGATAAAAATTACCAGATCTAAATTTAGAGAACCATCTTTGGTATTTATAAACGTCTAATGCACTTGGATTAACATCGCAAATGTTTTTGGTCACAACTGTTACGTTACTACCCTTGAGAAACCGAAAAAGCATACAACTCCAGATATGCTCTTCTGGTATTTGGCTCGCTATTTCAGCCCGAATTCCAAAAATCTAATATTTAATTAATTAGAAGTGAAAAAGCCACAATAACCTTAAAATGTCTTTGACACGACTTTTGAAAACAAATGAAAATCAAATATCAACATGCGCAGAAACAACATTATTTTCCAGTCCCCTTATTACTTCAATACAGTAATTATGAAATTTACGAATTGGGTTGAATTTGTTCTTTGATTACAAAAGTTTGTTGTGTAGACAAATAATAAATAAAATAAAATAATAAACTAAAATTAATAGATGCACGCAAAGAATTGATAGAAGCAAATAGTTTCAATTTTCTAACGTTTTTCTTCAGAGAATAAATCTACACACATCGTCAAAAGTCTTGGCCTCCCCTATCAACTCTCAACTTGTTGAATGTAACATGGCAATTTTTGTGTGTGGAAACTTTACTATCTTATCACTTAAATAAAAACAATAAACCAGCAAAAAATGTTTCTTGTTCGGGAGAATACAGGTAAATTCGAAGTTAATCAGTTTTCAGCAAATAACGAGAGTTGTAATATTGAAAATATTCCATGGAAAATGCCGGGACATCCAATTTCTCAGTTTGACTGGGCAATAATAGTAGCCCTACATCAAGAAGCTTTGTCGAACCACCAGATTGCGCAACGTTTGAATTATCCACGGACTTCAGTATGGCATTTTTCCTGAAAACCGGCAGAGTTGCCCGGAGACCAGTACCTGGTCGACTCAGAGTAACATATGCAAGGGAAGAACATATATCGGGAATCGAACGGTATCTGTAACAGCCCTTCGAATTTTTTGAGGACCTATAAACAGGTAGTCTCAACCATTACCATAAGAAGACGGTTGGATTCCTCAAATTTAAGGCCAAGAAGACTATTAAGAGTACTTCGGCTATCACCTGGACATAGAACTACCCGTCGGCAATGGGCAGAACACCACCAAAACTGGCTTTTACCACAATGGCACAATGTACTTTTTTCAGACGAGTCACGATTCCGTTTACAAAGTGATAGTTGACGAGAAAGGGTTTGGAGAGGTCCAGGCAGACTAGAAAGACTCAATTTTGCCCAGGAAGTTGTGCCCTTTCAAGGCGAATCAATAATGTGCTGGAGGGGTATAATGTTCGGTCACCATACCCTTCTTATTATCGCTGAACCAACAATGACTGGTGCCATCTACGTAGAAAACTCCATTGAACCAATCATTGTTCCTCTGCACAACGATAATTTCATTTATCAGGATGATAACAGCCCACCACACCGCACACGAAGGGTTCAAAACATTCTTCAAGAGAACAATATCCAGAGATTGAACCGGCCACAAACTGACCAGACACGAATCCAATTGAGCATGTATAGGATTACTTAGGGAGAGTAATATCCTATTGCCAAAACCCCACCTTCAACTTTTCAGGAATTGAGTTTAGCACTTCAGGAAGAATGGAACGATGTGCCTGAAAATTTCATTAATGACTTGATTTGTGGGATGCCTAGGCGTATTGGGCAGTTGATTGAAAGGAGAGGTGGTAATATGGACTTTCGAATTTGGATTCAGTTGTAGAATACCTATAATTAATCTGAATTAAATAACCGATAAACTTAGATTTTTTCTCATTTTTCCTATTTTGCCTCATCCTGCATGAAGCAATGAGTAACAAACAAAGATTTTCTATCAAATATATTGCCGTTGAAATAGAGGAAAGTATTCATCCCATTTCCAGAACATAGATTGTTTATTTCTTGAGAAACATAGGAGGGCCAAGACTTTTGAAGATGTGTGTATTTTATTATTTCTTATGGCTAACTTATTCTAGGATATATGGATGAATGGCTGCATAGGTGGTGAAGCTACTGTCAATAAGCGGTCGTTATTATAGGACTTGAAAGTATTACCTAGAAGAACATAATTTCTTGAGTAAAGGTAGTAAATTCTTAATTGTCAAAAGAAGCTATTATTATTGAGAAGCAGTTGAAAATCCGCAAGGAAAAATAACTCTTTATGTGAAATTTGTAGTTTCAGAATTGACAGAGTGCACTTAAAAGGATATCAATTGTGTCCTCTAAGTCTTCTAAATCCCATTCTATACTTCGTAGCGAATTTTTCAATTCAGTATTTATCCATTCGATTTCTTCTTTCGACACACGAATAGGATCACCTTGAATTTCAACCCATCGAAGGTAGAGACCTCGAGTTTTGTTCAATGCTTTGAAAACTTCACTGAAATTAATATTTCCTTATAGTATACTTTATTTCATTAATATATGGATGAATGGGCTTACTCTTTCACAACAAAAAAAGGATCTTCCAAAGTCATATCACTGATTATTATTTGAAGGGTTTAGCAAATGCGCTTTACGCTTTATGGTATTCAAAATTTATTGCAGACATCGAATAGAATTTTCGGTCAAAATAAAATATTAACCATCATTATATTTTAGAAATTGCCTTTACTTTTAACACTTGACAACACTGAACAACATTGTAGTTGACAATATGTTTGACATAACTAAAACTGACAGAAGACCTATTACTCATCAACTCTCTTATTATGACCTTAACTATTTGGTTATTATTATTATTATTATGAACCTGAAACTCGTAGATCTTCTGTGAAGGAACCTCAGAAGCTTTTTCAACTTGTGCAAGTTAGGAGTTTATGCAGCCAATCATCAGTTTGGTATTTGTATCTATTCAAAATTCATACAATTTTTGTGATTGCTGGTGAGCTGTACCGTGTTATACAGAGTACTCTAAAATATCAGGGATTTTACAGAGTACTCTGAGATATCTGGGATTATAGGGTACTCTAAAGAACGCCAACCTTTTTATCGTGATCGTCTAGTGACGGCAGGACTTTACGTTGTGTAGACAACCCAAATTACACCTAACGAAAGCAATGCAACAGTGACGGGAGGTTCAAATATTCAAAACACAGTAACGTCAGCATAATATACTTAAATTAATAATCTTGAAAGGCAACAACTCCAATGATATTACGGAGTACTCTAAGAGATCTGGGATTTTAAAAAGTACTCTTAAAGATCTCGAATTATACGGAGTACTCTGAAGAGCGCCAACCTTTCTATCGTGATCATCTAGTGGCGGGAGAATAGGACGTTACGTTGTGTAGACAACAACAACAGTGAGGGGAGGTTCAAATATTCAAAACACAGTAATGCCAAAATAATATATTTATATAAGTAGTATTAAAAAGCAACAACCCTCAAAAATGGAAACAAACATTTATCAGCCTGTGGTTAAATCTATTCTACTCAGTGATTCGCAAAGCTCCACAGTGAACCTAATAACCCCCGGGTCTAAATATATCGTTAGGTCGGTAATTCGCTCAAATCAGATATCATTCTTTTACAGCGGAAATGGTTAGAGAGGACAGGATACAGCCAGCATGCACCTTCAACTGCACTTCCGGTAACCAGTGCAGAACCTAAACGTTACAAGGGGTAAGTTTGAATGGACACTAAGGTAAGTCTAACTGTGGTATGCCCAGGAGATCTCCTTGAAGAGGGGATCTAACATAATTCGAAATTTACTATCAAATGGGCTGTATCTGGCCTCTTCGGGGTGGCCAAGGCCCAGGAAGGCTCAGATGTTACTGAAGAACGAACAGAACACTACCTGAAGGGTCACGCAAACTAATCCTGAGGATATCACAATACCTCGGAGCAATGATCTAGCCATCACTCACACATTCTCACAGTAGCGTTGGATATCCGGAGCTATTTACTGTCTTTATACGATACGCCATCCTCTACCAGGAACACTCAGCGATTTACCGTAAGGAATGCTACTGGCTCACAAGGAATACAATCTTTCAAAGTAAGCGGGCACATGCATTTGGCAAATATGTAACACAAACTGACTAGGACATTATAAAATAGATACAGTACCCCATCGCCTAGGCGTGTTGATGAACGTTACAATAAAAGCAAACAAAGAAATAGGTAACCGGGCGATCACACAAGAGTACATGCATATCAGTTACTTATCAGGCTCGGCGAATACCATGAATAGTCCACACAAGAAACCACTGTTAATAAATACAGCAAACAGCAACCAGGCACCGAGAGGAAGTATACAATACAAATAGATAACTTGTCTGAGGGTTGTGCCGCTTTAGTATTACAAAAGCAATGCATTTTAGTTAAAATATTCTGGTCGGATTGAATAACACTGAAGTAAAAATACAATAATGAAAAGCGATGAATGGAAGTACAATGAACGAACGTGCAATCACCACTTTCACATTAAGACTAAGGTGGTATTCAAAAATGTAAAGCATGCTATTAATCGAAACATTTAAAAGAAGTTTACTTACTAAGAGCTACCAAGGGGGACTGTTATAAGTACTATTATCTCGAGTATGTTGCTAAGTCGCTCAGGAGGTTTATTTCCAAGAACCTTTCTCTCTGCCGCTTCAAAGTACAATGAAATGCCATAAGGACGTTCTTCTCTTTGTTATTATCAGCAATCGCATAGTCAAGTTACAGTGCCACAGAATATTTGACACATAAATAACGCGGGTAAATACAATGACGTAATGATGTAATTTATATAATCTATCAGGGATTCTGTCACTCGTATGATCCTAAGAGAATGCGGATCTCTTCACAGGTTTCAAAATATTACCCTATCTTCAGAAAACTGAAAACTTAACAGAATATACAGAGTGTTTAAAGCACAGGTTCAAGGTAACAGGTATATAAGAAATAGCGACACTATAAGGAGAAGAAGTCAACCGATGCCTCCTTTGCTTACTACTCGATGTCCCTAGTGTTACAAGTGGCGATTCATTTATCCCGTACACGACAAAGAAAAGTAAGAGCGGTTCATTTTTATAAATTGTACTGCCTCAATTAGTCAATCAGTCCTGATAATACTTCGCCACTGAATCGTTGGAAGGTCTGTGCTGCGTTACGTAGTCTGAACGTCATGAAAGAAAATTCGAATAGTCCGAAGGGTGTCGTGATGGCTGTCTTGGGTACGTCTCCTTCTGTCACTGGGATCTGGTTTCAGGCTCGTACGAAATCCAGTGTGGAGAAGATTTTCTTTCCCTGAAGGATTTTCGCGAAGTACTAAATATGTCGTAATTCACGGTAATCTCCGCAGGGTCTCCAGATATCGGTGGACTTATTTGAGACTATTTGTAATGGGGAGGACCAGGAACTTTTTGAGCGTCTCGTGATCCTCAATTTGAATTTTGCCTTGAATTCCTTTTGGGCATCCTTGAGTCTGTTTGGTGCCAGACGTCGTTGTTCGGCTGCAATCGATCGACCAGCTGTCGTCTGAATACGGTGCTTCGTTCCGTGCTTAATATGTAGTGAAGCACCCTCTGGTTTGGTGATGTTGGAGAACTCGGCCAATAGATCATGGTATTTCGACGAGTCAGTGATCACGGGGATTGCATACTCTGTAACCTCTCCTCGCGTGGTGAGCTGGGTGGTTCCGTCCAGAAGTAGTAGGTTTCTAAGATCCACGATGAGGTTATAATGGTTCACGAAGTCTACTCCAACGATGGGCTTAGAGAAATCGGCGATGATGAAACCTCAAGCGAAGGCACGTCGCAGATCCAGGTTGAGCGAAATGGTGATAGTGCCGTACGTCGCGATGGCGGTTCCATTGGCCGCTTACAGGACGTAGGCTGACTTCTCTCGTTTACGCTGAGTTGCGCTGCGGGGGAACACGCATAGATCAGCACCAGTGTCTTTGACTCGGAGTCGGTTATAAACAGGCGGCGTGGTGATGGGCTGGGATCACTGGTTGTCATTAGTGACTGGCCCTCTCGTTTCTCTGATTGTATTGTCACAGCTCTTTGCACCTTATCGAGTTGTCTCTGCTGATTGCCGCAGCTTCTTGTTCGGGATCCTAAATGTGATTCTTGTTGGCTTCGTTTTCTTATGCATGCCGCTATTTCTGCTCCCAGAGTGGCTATTTTCTGTGCCATGGCTTCCATCGTGGCTAAAGTGTTCTCCGCTATCTGAAGAACCGGCGTTCGGGAAACCTGAGGGATATGACTGCGTGTCTAGCTAAATCCTCGAGGTTCTGGTCCTTGATAATACTCAGAGGTACCTGAATATATTTGGAGAGCCTGCTCATCCACAGTAACTTTATGGAGGCCTCCGGGACGGTGGAATCTGCAAGTCCCTGCAGATATCTCGAAAACTGCGAGTGCTTACGTTCTCCGATTTCCTTGCATTCCAGTAGGCGACGGATCTTCTCCTCCTACGAGGGGCTCAATCTTCGGATCAGCTCTGAATATAGCTTGTTGTAGGCCTTGACTGTCTTCGTGATTACGTTCCTCTCTAGCGAAACTTATTTCGGCCATGGCGAACCATAGTTTAGTGTCGGCGGCTACAAACTCAGGCAGGCTCCATCTCTGCGACTTCTCCTTTACCAATTCAGAACGGTATCACGTCAGGTCTTCAGATCACGTCGGGGTCACCAATTTGTGGGCTGTGAAGTGCAACGGGAAAATAAATAACATACCTTCAGTTACCTAAAAATAAATAATTTATTCTGAATACAGATATGACATATAGACAAATTAAATACGATTTTGACAACACAAAATATATATATCTAACCATGACACTAAAAAATAATTTGGTGCAAAGAAACCCTGCAGCACGATTTATATCATGACTTGAATCGACATGACTTTAAATGTACTACAGGAGAAATCATGTCTCCTCTAGCTTCTTTTACATCTCTTACGTCCTTTCGGTAGTTTAAGTCCGGTGATTTGTATTTAGTGGTGTCATATGTTGGCAGACGCTGCGATGGCGCTTCGCTTCCATTCTTTCTCTATAACTTCGATGTTGCACATTAATTGACACCATCTGTTGGCCGAATTGGGTACCTGTTGGGCTGTCACTACAATATCGCCCCCCAGGCATTAGATCTTGACGTGATGGGGGCGCTCTCTTGACTAAGACCCTAGATTCATCCCGGCGAATTGGAGGGTTAAGTCTTGGTGTCTAACGTAATGCCATTTCGCGCCAGTCACTGGACCTGTATGGTGGAAGATCTCCGAATGGGGCCCTAGTTTTACTCAGGTGAAATGGAGGGCTGAGCCGGTTGATTAACTCAGTGACAAGGGAGTCTGTCGCAGCACAGGGCTTCTCCCTTAAAACTAGCGTACTCTACCCTATCGCAGTATAAATCTTCGGATTCTGTGTAATGGCCGAGTGCGTTATGTAGCATACTGCGTTACCTCGGGGGGGTGGTCTTGCCCACAGGTGTTACTTGTACCACCTGGCCACCCCAATTGGTGTTGGACTAGAGGGGGCAGTGGTTGAAAGTCCGCATGCTGGACTAGGGGGGTATTTCATTTATCTGTTCGCAGACCTCCATGTTCGGGATATTCTCATGAAACGACTCGGGGTTTAACGGGACTTGACGGTTCGACCGGCCTGTCCTGGCCCCTGGATCTGTGCGTAACTATTTAGGGTTTGTGGATCTCGACGAAATGGCTCCGCCATTAGCGCTTGACGCCAGGATCAATCAAATGACCTCACATGGGTTCGGTGGGTCAGGACGTATAGTCCGCTAGACGGTGCTCGTACCAGGATCAATGTAGTCGTGAATCTTGAGTTTATCTTAGTTTATGGGACTGCGTTCGAGTGGATGGATAAGAATTCCCTCCGGCGGGTGAGTTGCGTCTCAAATCAACTCGGGTACTGACCTGCTGAGCCAGTAGAGGTTGGATAGTGCTTCGCTGCTACCAGTCAGACGGTTCTGGCTTTCGAGTCGGGGCCCAAACTGGAAGCTGGTGGGTTCATCTCTTCGGAGGGGTTCTCGCCACGCGCGATGATATGGCGTAATCCTTATCACACTTTCTACCTCTTAGGGTGGACTGTGGAGACTGCCTGGTAGTCACTTGGAAAAGAGGCCTTCCTCAAATAGCCAATAACTATTCTGGTAGAATTCACCTGTCACTACAATATCTAACCAGGTTATAACAAGAAACCGCTCTCAAAGCACTGACAGCTAAGAGACAACCAGGTTACTAAAACTGTTACTGTCAGTGAAGAGGAGCTCATAAGCCCTCCCAACATCAGAAACAAACTCGAAGAATTCGTACAAGACCCGAATTCCAAAATTAACAAATCGGCGACAGCTTACATACTGAACCTGTTCTCTCAAATGGAACAGAACGTACCTAAGCTAGAAAAAGAAAATATTTTTCTGCTAGGCCGCCTGCATGAAAGGAGCAGGTCAAAAGAGACACTGGACTCTACGCAGACTAGCAAAAAGGGTCAAATCAGACCCGTTAATCATTTAGATGCGCAAGAACGGCCTGGGCAAGGAGGCTCCTAAGTCCGCAAAGGCCCAATAGCCAAAGAAACAAGCGGAGAAGAGAACTTCTCCGAAAGAGCCCAAAAATAGTACGTACTATACATAACTCCGGACAAAGACAAAACGGCGGACAAGGTCAGGAAAATCATGACCGACTCATTGCGCAAGGACGCTCCTTGCGCAAAAGTTCGTAATGTCATAGACCTGATATCAGGTGCAATACTGATGAAGGCGGCCTCCAAAACGAACGCCGAACTTATTAAAACTACTCTGGCCAAAAAGGAGATTCACTGCAATCCTCCGGAGAAGATCCTCCCGAGGATCGTCCTTCTTGAGGTCAAGAAGGAACACGTAGAAAAAGAAGACTTCGCAGAAATGCTGATCAGGAAGAATCTTCCAAATACAGGGCATCCAACTGAAATGTTGAAAAATACGAGGGTAGTATATAAATATCCCTCCAACACAAACCGGGTCAAGGTAATGATCAGCGCTCCTGCTGATCTGACACGCTCGATCTTGAAGGGGGGTCGAGCATACTACGACATGAGCTCGTACAGGGCGTACGAGCACCTTAGCATCAGACGATGCTTGAAATGCCAAGGATACGATAATTTCACGACCGCGTGTAAGGCCAAAGAGGAAACGTGTGGACATTGTGCTATACAGGGGCACAAAACTAACGACTGTCCACACAAAAAAGAGACGGCTTGCTGCATTAACTGCAAGAGCAAAAAACGGGATGCTTCACATCCTGCTTTCAGCAGAAAATGCCCCATCTATATAAAACTCAAGAAGAGTTATACAGGGCAAAAATTTATTCCTCTTCGCATTCGGCGGCATGAGGATAATGCAAATAAATGCACAAAAATCATTGGCTGTTACCTCAGAAATCTCTGATATAGCCAGAAAAAAAGGGATAGACATTGTAGCAATTCAAAAACCCTACCACATCTTTGGTGGGGTTAAAGGACTGGGCTCCTCCGCACGACTTGTCTACTGCGGAGAAGACCCATCTTTGATCATAGCGATATTCAATCCTAAATTGAATGCGCCCACTTGAATCACTTGTCAACTACACACGTCACTGTTATAAGTATAAGAAATTGTGCAAAGAATGGCCACAGAAGTGAAAAGAACAAGGAATAAATACGTGGAATCCATTAGAAAGGCGAAACTGGACAATTGGTGGGACGTCATTATGAGAGAAGCGAGGAAGTCCCCTTGGTCCACAGCATATAAAGTGGTAACTGAAAAAACATCAGTTCCACCCACGTTGGCGTCTGTAAAGACACTCAACTATGAATACACCACTACGTGGGAGCAAACGGCGGAAGCCATACTGGGTCGACTCATCCCGATGGATGACATGGAAAGCGATTTCTCAGCTCAAACCGCGGTGCGTGACGACAATCAAAGAGAACGGTCAATTACCTTACCGAGAGCGAATTCCTTTGATATGTGGGAAATTTAGAATGCTCTGAGCAAGATGCGCAAAAACTGCACTGCGGGCCTTGATAAAATATCAGGATTCATAATCCAAAGATTCTGGACTTGCCACCCAGACTCTTTCATCGCTCTATATAACTCTTGCCTGCGATTTTTGCATTTTCCTAAGGCATGCAAAGAAGCAAAGATTTGTCTTCTCCTTAAAAACAAAAAGAAACCGCCTGATGATCCAAAGTCATACCGTCGAGTATGCCTTCTGAATGAGTTGGGTAAGCTGCTTGAGCATCTCCTACTGGCTTGAATAGCTCCTCTATACTCGGCTTCTGGCCAAGAATCGAGAAAACAGTACGGATTCCGATCCGGGAAATGTACTGAGGATGCCGTTAGAGAGGTAGTCAGATATGTTCGTGACTCAGAAATGCAGTATACTGCTGGCCTGTTCGCTGATATTGATGGGGCATTTGACTTCATGTGGTGGCCGTCGGTACTGCGCAGATTCCGATCCGCCCTACCGAACTCGCCCTACTACGGGGTTATCTGCTCATAACTTTCAGACAGATCCATAACCATGCTTCTATTATCTGATTCTTTGTCCAATAATACACCATGGTCGCATTGGCCACAAAGTGTTATATTTTGATGACCACCTGATGAAATAAAGTATAATTGAAGAAACAATTGTTGTGTATACATAAAATATTAGCGGATATAAAGTGTTTTATTCTGAATCATATCAGTTTAAACAAGTTTATACATGCTAACCTAACTCAATAACGACATTAACTATGATAATTTATTACTTACCATCTCCTGCAAGCCAATTTGCAACAACTTTCAAGAACTCTGCTTCTGACTGGCAAAATTTCAGGTATTTTCTCTAAGCAAGGAAGCGAAGCGGTACGACTGGAGCACTGGCGGTAAGGGACAGAAAACTACACGAACTGACGAACTACACAAGGATCGTTCCAGGCCAGTATGTAGGCACAGAATAGAGAAGAAATACTTCTCTATTCTATGGTGCAGGGGTGCCCAGCGCGTGTGTTTGCCACATATGTATTTAATCAATAAGAATTGAAAAATTATCACTAGTCAACCTAGTCCCAGGGGGGTCATGATCTCTCCCTGGATCCCTGCCATGATCCCTCCCTGGATCCGCGCTTGATAGACCCCCCTTAAATGAAACGGATATATTTCTTAACGATTTGACCCTGTTTCTTAATTCTATCTCGGCAGGATTCTCGGACTGTATAAATGTTGACATCTAGACGGTCACACTTCTCAGTGAAAAGTACCTTTTTTTATATGAAAATAACTATAGATCATTGATAAATAATTACACAAGAATTCAGGGTAATAGTAAATGGTCTTTCATTATCAATGCCCCATTTTGTTTTTGTTTTCTAAATAAAACACATTATTCATTAAAAAATTTTTTAAATTTTTATTTCATTATAGAGTACAATGGATACCATTAGTTAATAAACAAAACGCTGGTAGGAATGAAGTCGTTGAACCCAATTTTTCATGACTCTCTCACAAGAAATCAGGTCGTATGTTAGCAAATACTCCTTCAATATTGATCTGTAAATTGTCTTAATTTGGTGGATGATTGCTGTAAACCAATAACTTAATGTAACCCCAAAGAAAGAAGTCCAATGGAGTTAAATAGCAGGAACGAGGCGGATAATTTATCGGTTCATTTCTTGGAATAATCGAATCACCGAATTTTGTTTTCAATAAAGTCATTGTGTCATTGGCAGTATGACAAGTAGCAATCTGAATAAGCACAGGAAATGCTTTACATCATTTTGAGAACTTGGAGATTACTTTAAGCAAAATGTGTATATTCGTCGCTTTGTGCAAGCTGCTGAGTGTGAGAGCAGGCGCCTACGTGAAATACTGGACGTTCTAAATCAAACACTTTCAAATATTTTCTTAGACTGTTTGATGAAAGTGTAGGTGTGTACAAGAAAGTTTTTCTGGCTACTTTTTAAATCGGTTGGGAAGACTTTATAGAGCTCTGTCAAAACATTTCATGAGGCAGATCACTAGGTCAGTAAAGTTTTGAATCCACTCATTAACTAGAACAAGTTATCACTAACAGAAAACAAACAATGATTGATGGACAAGTTATAAATTGGCTCAAAATCTTTTAGATACAATTTCAAAGGGATAATCCCTTGACCATGAAATTTAAAAAGACACTAAATGACATATTTCAATGAGATACTCTGGCGAGTTCGCTTCTTGTCCAGAATTCCGCTCTGCTCTGCTACAGCTTCCTGGCGTATCCCATAGAGGACGCTACCGCTTTCCGATTGTTAGTTTATCGTTCTCACCGGCTTCAAGTATAGCAGAGCGTAAGATTTCCGACAACCGATGTTCCAACGTGGAATAAGGTAACAGGCGTCACTTGCAGACTTATACCCTATCGCCAATCTGAAGAATTCAGGGGCTTGGAAGTTGGAACGAAACGTCTTGACCTCCCGAAATTAAGAAGTTAGAAGCTCCCTCATAACTACGCCCCGCAAAGAGCTTCATTTGTGACCCCGACTATCCCATCTGAAGTATTTTTGGTCACAATGTACGCTAAAGCCGTTGAGTCACAGGCATAGAATTTGTAAAATATTAAAGACAGAATATCATTGGTGTAACCAAGATTAGCAATTTGTATAAAAGTATTCATCGAAACGTGAACAAAATTCTGAATTTATCCTGGAGAAAATTGAGGATATAGGAGATTTTTGCATAAATTTTTTGAGAATATATATTATGACGAATCTTTCTTTACGATTAAGGCACGCTACATAAGTATTAATAATGATTAGATAATATTTCGAAACAGTTTTCAAGTTTCCATTTTTTCATCTATAATTGAAACCATCTTCCAATCAATATTAAGATGAAAAGGAAAAGAATTCTATGTATTTCCTTATTCCGGTAGTAGTGGTAAACATTTGACAGGTTATCAAGTGTGTCAATTGTCAAATTGAACATATGATTATTTGTTTTAGTTATTGTGCTAAGACCTGAGTTTGGTATCTTTTGGAATTACTAAATCTGTAAAATGGCAATGGTTCAAATTAACTTGAATTCTAAAATTCAAGCCCACACAATTACTTAATGGATTATTTGATTATTCAGAAAATCGATATAAGATATTTTGGAAAATTCTGATTCTCTAGTGTGTCATAATACCATTGTTATATATTTTTAATATATACATATTTATAATTTTACGAAATTGTAATTTTATGATGAGTACTAAAAGGAAGTCAATTTTTCAAGACATTTACTACCAGCCCTATAAGAGTAAATTCTTCAAATATAGTTTGAATAGCAAAGGTAAATATCTTCGTATAAATATTATCTAACCCATTTGTCAATACCTCTTCGAGATCTATCTCTAGGAGGTATTGGAATAGTAACTAAGCGAAACAAAATTTCCTACCAGATTTAACAATATGCGGGTAAGTGCTGAGGATTCAGTATTGAATTAAAATATTGCTTGATCTATTAATTCCCAACATTATAATTTTTGAACAAGAAGCCCAAATCATAATTTCTTTCTTCCTTTTCTATCTAGTTAATCAATCATTTAATGTTTACTTCTACAGATAAATTTAAAAATGCTCATTATTTTGTAGATGATGAAAACTTCGTGCAACGTTTAGGTTTGATGAAGAAGCTTCCAGTTCATCAAGGTTGTGTCAATACAATATGCTGGAATGAAACTGGTGAATATATACTATCTGGTTCTGATGATCAACATCTTGTCATAACAAACGGACATGATTATAAAATCAAAGGAAAATTTCACACTAAACACACTGCAAATATATTTTGTGCAAAATTCTTGCCTGCGACGAATGATACACAAATAGTGTCCTGTTCTGGAGATGGTGTGATTATTCATACAGGTAAGTAAATTTCTAGCCCATTATTTTCATTTACAAATTACAGCAATTTATAATTTCTACTCTTTATGCAAATTTTCAACTTTTTCATGATGGCCTCTAAAAGTAATATGCCCTTTCTAGTGCAGTAAAGCGGTCTCGAGTATGTGCAATTCAAAGTCTCATAATGCATTGGTACTTGATAGAAGGATTATAACGAAATCTGAATATCAAAACAGATTTAATGTTAGTCTCCTATAATTTTAATTTCAAAAACGGTTTTTTATTCATTACTTTGAAATTTCGTTCATTATTCTGTTCAAATTTAATTTACTTGGTTAATAATTTTATTCCATTTGAACATGTTTACAATTTTGGTTTAGTCTGTGTAATTTAAGTAACATATTTTCACTAGTTATGCATGGTAGTTTTCACTGAAAATTTATGAATAATTTGAAAATATTCATTGTATGCTCATCTTAGCTGCCAAATTTGAATTCTAACATTTCTCTTATATATTCAGCTTAATGAAGCGAATATTTATTATATGATTCATGGAAACAAAGGTTTATTATTTAAATTATGAAGAAAAATTAAGAATAATGAGGTAGTATGAATCACTTTCATGGTGAAAGATATTTTAATAAAATATCGAAAATATACCATTTCTATATAATAAAAAGGATGATCGTAAGAACATACCGAATTTCATCTGTTAAAATGTTGATAATTTGTTGAAATAAAGTACATTCTGTCAAGAAAGTATCGGGAATTATCGATTTAAATCTGGCGGGGCAATGAGGCAGGTAAAATTTTTTTTCCTAGGTTGGTACCACTGTCCTTAATTACTATGCCAAGCTTGAGCGGGATCTGTCAACTAGTGTGTTTCCAACAGCTGATTAAGTCAGTCGATGTCAGAGTGCGTGCCGATTTTTACTATGGGTGATTACGTTGAGCAAAGAATTTGTTTAAAGTTTTGTGTTGCAAATGAATTTTCGTGTGCCGATGCATTGAAAATGTTGCAAAAGGCCTTTGGTGATAATGCTCTATCGAAAACTCGTGCATATCAGTGGTACAGAGCCTTCAAGGACGGTCGTGAAGTGGTCGCCCATCGACGGCTTCGATCGAAGATAACGTCGATAAAATTAAGGAAAGGGTGCTGGAAAACCGTCGTACCAGCTTGAGAGAGATAGCACATGATCTTAAGATATCCCACGAGTCCGCACGTACGATTTTTATTGATATTTTGGGCATGAGAAAGGTGGCCGCACGACTCGTACCGAAAGACCTGAATTTTCTTCAAAAACGTCATCGCGAACAGGTTGCTTCAGACATGCTGGATCGCTGTAATTCCGATTCTACATTCATGGAACGCATTATAACTGGTGATGAGACCTGGGTCTACGAGTACGATATGCAAACAAGCCAGCAATCATCGGAATGGGTGGCAAAAAATGAGCCGAAACCGAAAAAACCACGCCAAAGCCGCTCGAAAATGAAGGTGATGCTCATTGTTTTCTTTGATATCCGTGGCGTGGTGCACTACGAATTCGTTCCAGAGGGTCAGACGGTAAACAAGGAGTATTACCTAGGCGTTATGAAACGTTTGCGTGAGCGTATCCGTAAGAAGCGGCCAAATTTGTGGGCGAACAACTCATGGATTTTGCATGACGATAACGCGCCTTCTCACCGAGCTACGATTGTGACTGACTTTCTCGCCAAAAACTCAACAAACGTGCTTCAGCAACCACCGTATTCGCCGGATTTGGCTCCCTGCGACTTTTTCCTCTTCCCAAAACTAAAATTGCCCCTTCGTGGCACCCGTTTTGAGTCGATTGAAGCCATAAAACAAAATTCGGCGCGAGAGCTAAAGTCCATCCCGGAAAGCGCCTATAAAAAATGTTTCGATAATTGGAAGTGTCGTTGGCATAGATGTATTGGAGCAAATGGAGCCTATTTTGAAGGCGACCCAATAAATTTTGACGATTAAATGTAAAAATGTTGTTTTAATTGAAAATTCCCGGTACTTTCTTGACAGAGTAGTATAATATCGAAAGATGACATTCATATAGAGGGATCTCCCCTCAGAAACTTCTAATGAACGCATATGAATAGAAGAAATGAACAGTTTTTTCTGAAGAAATGGCAAGGTTAGATTCAGAGAAAAAAATTAAATTCACGGGACAATTACATTTGAAATACTAGAACTGGAAATAAGAACTCCATCGACCATAACAGTTCCTCAATCAAGAAAACTTATCATAAATAGGTTGCTAATAGAAGTGGCCTGACATGATGGGAGTTGACATACATCAAGAAAATGCAAAAAACAGAGAAGTAAATCCAGGAGACATTTCTTGTACAAAATCGCAAATTGCCGTTTATGCCTGGTGAACGTCCTGAAAAAGTACCACTACTGCTAAATTTTGATGATTTTCTAGTGTATTTTCTATTCTGGTTTCATGAAAAGTTTTTTCTTTTACAATATCCTTCATATGGGATTTGCTGCTACTGGGTCTTTTAATTAATTCATGTAGATTGTTCAGATCAAAAAAACTATTCTTCTTCCATAAGCTATTTTCGCTAAGAAATAAAGTACAAGGTCAACAAAATAGTAACAACTTTTTGTCATAACCAGTGAGCCACTCGGATTTATTATAATTCTCTTTATGAAAATGTCGAATATACGATTATGTTTCTTTCCTTAATTCTTTCAAAGCGGGAGTTGACCTGCCTGTTATAATAATCTACTTTTTTCTTTTAAAATCATAACATTTGAATCCTTGAATCAGTATATTGCATACAACGCATTAACATGAGTTAAAATTATTTGACACTGACACCTTTATGCCAATATCATAGCACTATACTTCAAAAAGCAATAATCCGTACAATCGCAGTTTATAGACAGTTGGTATTGAATTTCTGGTTCTGTTAAAACCACGAAGTAACTTATAATGTCCAAATAGAATAACAAATGTGCAAATGAGAAGCTATAAACAACTAATAATTGAAATGTAATGCGAAATCCCTAAATTATAATAATAGATCCTAAGTATGCATAAACCGAACAAAGTTCCATACAAAATTGCATTACATGATGGATATAAGAGCGCAAACTTATCCGAACACAGATTCCGAAAGGCAACTATTGTGTTTGTCTGCATTTCGAAGGAAGGAACAGAAGTGAATATCGAGATTATTATGATTATCCTTATTCTCATTATAAATGCATTTGTTCTTTTGGCATTTACCAGGGAAGCTGTACAAACAGCATTTAGGCAAAATATGCTTATAATTATTCTCTTCTTAAGTATGCTATGCATCATTTTATTGGAAAATTTCTATGCCATACTTAGCAATTACTTAGTAGTTATAATGGAGAAAACATTCCTGCTCGAATAAGTGTAGCAGAAGACAAAAGTGTTTCCATTATGTGTCGTTGACAGAATTTATTTTTGCCCAGATTGTATACCTGGCTAATTTTGAGCATCTCATAAGATGCTATTGACAAAGGAACTGAAATCATCATTCGCATTAAGAGTTTGCTGATTCGACCTTAAGAGATGTTGAAAAACAATGACATCACTATAATTTTTATATCATAAACAGTATAAATTTCACATTTGCTAAAATATAATATTTTCTTTCGACTTTAATATTCACTCTTATTGGGAAACTTGATATTTTACCGCAACAAAAATAACACCAATCTTAAGTCTTTTAAAAACCAATTCTCTTATTTTGAAATTACCAAGAAAAACATTTTCACCCAAAATATTTCAGCCCTGACAGGGTTAACAATTATAATTAAGGTATTCTTAATCAGTTCCTACTTCATTATGATATGAACAAATTGTACATTGTCACAAGTCTCACAAAATGAATTAAACGACGCCATCATCAGTGTGTCATTAAAATAACTCGTACCAATAACTTCCTCGAAATTCCTTTAACTTTCATTAAGATAACAAAACAATTTAAGTCAATGAGTAAAATGAAATTGCATTGTAGGTTTTTATCAAGAGCATTAGAATTCAATATTTGATATTGATTTTCAACAATTCACTTGATGAAACATTGTTAAAGAATGACACTTTATTTCAGTTTTCCTATTTATGTTGTTGATATATATGTCTCCAGCTTTAATTAAGATAAGATAGATTCAATCTTTCACAGATAATATACTTTTATGCTTTTATATATAAAAGTAATGGAGTTAATTAAAAGAATGGAGTATGCGGTTGGCTCTAGGTGAAACATTATAACAATTTTATTTAAAAGACATAGAAACGTTACCCTCTAAAACTGAATCAATATTAGACATATCAAAAAAATCATTAAGTGAAAAATTTTTAATAGCTCAAAATTTCAATTTGAAAAATATGCGTATATTTAACAACTCTGAAAATAGAATAATAAAGCAGATAATTTTCTGATATTATTAAGTCTTACATTTTGGTTTTATACTCTATGTGACATAATGGTTAGGATATTTCCTTTATCTGCTTTACTTATAATTAGATTATTAAATTGAAATTTATTAGATACTGAATTGTTTCAGCCGTTACTATTTGGTAGTTGATCATAATTAAAACAAATTGTAGAAATTACTATGTTTTACTACCAAAAAATATATATTACACATTTTCTTGTGACTCGAGTTTCGGGAAATGAACTATCCCATCATCAGACAACTGAAGACCTAACAGTGGTAAAGTGGTATTTAAACAAAAGTGATAAATATTTTGAATATTTCAACAGATTTTCGGTAATACCTAATAGTCGTACAGAGGTTTACAATCGGAACGTGATAAAAAACCCGGGTTAAAAAAGAGGGGCCTTCTAACAGATATCGGAATGTCGGCAATCGACAAAGAAGGTTGTTAAACAGATGGTACCCATTTAAATATCTCAAATAATTTTTGGGGTTACATAGCTCCGTAGTCATTCATTATTTTTACATTATTTTGTTGTATATCTCAAATATTTGGATTTAGAAAGCTCCATACAGTCATTCATTATTTTTTACATTATTTTTATTGTAAACGAATTTGAAAATTTCAATAATCAAGTTTCTTTTCTTTTGAATCTACATGTAAAAATTTTTTTCTTAAGATTTCCCTTTGTCAAAAGGAATTACTGTTTTCTAAAGAATGAGTGGCAAAAGTTGAATTTTTGTTTACTTTTCATTAAATTCATTTTATGTTCGTTTAAAAAGGTTTTAAACAGATGTCACTTTTTAAATATCTCAAATATTTTCGATTCACATAGCTCCGTACAGTCATTCATTATTTTTACATTATTGTTATTATAAACTAATTTGAAAATTTCAACAGATTCTAGATAATCGAGTTTCTCACCTTTTGATTCTACATGTAAAATTTAAAGATTATCTATTGTGGGAAAGAAATGACCGTTTTCTAGACAATGAGTGGCAAAAGTAGAATTTTGTTTCTTTTTCCTGAAACTCATTTTATGTTCGTTGAACCTCGTCTTGAAGGAACGTCCTGTTGGTCTATATTTATTACTGCATGTAGAACAAGATAACTCATAAACTCCTGATTTTTGTATGTTTGGAGTAGGGTCCTTCGCGTTTTGAAGGCAATATTGACATCTGATTTTGAAAAATTATTGGCCACTTTTTGACTTATGCTACCAAAGTACGACAGAGAAATGAATTTTTAATTTTCATTTTCTTCTTTGTCGATTGCCGACATTCCGATATCTGTTAGAAGGCCCCTCTTTTTTAACCCGGGTTTTTTATCACGTTCCGATTGTAAACCTTTGTACGACTATTAGGTATTACCGAGAATCTGTTGAAATATTCAAAATATTTATCACTTTTGTTTAAATACCACTGTACCACTGTTAGGTCTTCAGTTGTCTGATGATGGGATAGTTCATTTCCCGAAACTCGAGTCACAAGAAAATGTGTAATATATATTTTTTGGTAGTAAAACATAGTAATTTCTACAATTTGTTTTAATTATGATCAACTACCAAATAGTAACGGCTGAAACAATTCAGTATCTAATAAATTTCAATTTAATAATCTAATTATAAGTGTAGCAGATAAAGGAAATATCCTAACCATTATGTCACATAGAGTATAAAACCAAAATGTAAGACTTAATAATATCAGAAAATTTCAGAGAACTAAATTCATCCAACAAATACTTTTCACAGATCGGTGAAACAATTGTCTGATGGGTACAAGAATATTTTTAGTGTTAAAAACCCAAAACCCTTATATGTCATGAATCCTACAGCACCTGTTCTTTATGGAACACCAAAATTATATAAAGAACACATTTCTATGAAACCTTTTGTTTCATATATAAATGCACCAGCTCATAATTTATGTAAAGATTTGGGTACAAATCTTCCGTCCATAATAAATTCTACTTCTCAGTATACTGTCAAAATTTTTTAAAAATAAATTAAGAAATTGGAACATACTACCTTACCAAACAAATGTAAATTAATCTCATTCGACGTGAAAAGCCTATTCACTTCTATTCCAACTGATGAAGTCAAAACAATGTTTAAAACTATGATCACTAACAGTCCTCTATCACAAAATAATAAAGAAAATCTTTTCAAATGTGTTTAGAACAGAATTATTTTAAATTCAACAATAAATTCTTTAAACAAATCAATGTCTCACCAATGGGAAGTCCACTTTTAGCTGAATTAATTATGTCTTTGAAAAATTATTATTCGCCAACACTACAAATGATAAGTTGGTAAAACTCGTTCACATTTGGGCTAGATATGTAGATGACGTATTTTACATTTGCACTGAAACTGATAGGCTGCTATCATAATTTTTGAATTATCTGAATAGCATAGATGAAAATATTAAATTCACAACAGAAATGGAAAAAATCTTCAATCAACGTCTTAGATCTTAATATAAGTCATAGTAATAAAAAGTTCAAATTCGACGTTTTTAGAAAACCTATCACTACTGATACCATAATCCATTCAAAATCCAATCAGTCATGGCATATTAAAATGTCAATATTCCATAGTTTCATTCATAGAGATTTGAGCATCCCATTGAACACAGTCAATTTCCGTAATGATTAAAACTATTGTGGTGAACAATGGTTATATAGCTGAAATCATTGACAAAATGATTAAAAAGGAAAACCACAATATTTAAAAAAAAATTATGTCAATATAAATGATCCTTATAAAGAAAAGAAAATATGGTTTTCAATAGCTTATATAAAAGGTTTCAGCAGTAAGATCCCTAATGATCTTCATAAAATGAGAATTAATTCTTTAGCAGTAAATTTAGCTAAGATGTTGGTGAACAATAAAGAAAGGAATCCCAAACATATCAAATTAAATGTGATGATTGTAATAGGACAGACAGGCCGATATTTACTACATAGAATCAAAGAACATAGGATGTCTATTTTGAAAAACCAGATATCAACCAGTTTTGCAGAAGATTGTATAGAAATTAATAATTTTTTTAATGAGAAAGATATCACTTCAGTATATAATGTTAAATAGATGGACTATTTGGAGATTCAAATAAATTAATTCTGCTGATCTTAACCAAAAATTATTAATGAGAAGTATGAGCTATGGTAATAGAAAATTCTAGAAATCGAGACAGTGTAACATACATCTGTATAACAATTTCTCACTAAAAAAAAATCGAGAAGGTTTTTTTAATCACAGAGGTAAATTGCAGACATGCGCACGTTTCAAACTGTTTGGTTTTTGTCAGTGACTCCAAATGTGTCAAGTATCTATATTCGCCATACACAGAGACACTAAGGTATTAATACACCAGCGTCATCTAGACTATGCAAAATACACACAAGACATACCTTCGCGAGTTAATTCAAGTAAAGGCATGTATTGTCGATATTTTCACGTTACCAACGCAGAAAAAACTTTCCTCATGCTCAAATCAGAACATTAATTTGCCGTAATGCTGATAATTAGCATATTCATATTCAAACAAATTAATTCGGCTGATTTGTACCAAAAATCATTAATAAGGAATATCAGCTATGGTAATAGAAAGTTCAAGAAATCGAGACAGTGTAACATACATCTGTATAACGATTCTACACTCAAAAAAACTCGACAAAGTTTTGTTGATCACAGAGGCAAATTGCAGGCATGCGCACTTTTCAAACTAATTGGTTTTCGTCAGTGCAATGTATGTTAGTGACTCCAAATTTATCAAGTATCCATATTCGCCATACACAGAGACACTAGGGTATTAATAATACACCAGCGCCATCTAGAGTATGCAAAATACACACAAGACATATCTTCGCGAGTTAATTCAAGTAAAAAAATGTAATCTCGATATTTTGACGTAACTAACGCAGAATAAACTTTCCTCATGCAGACAGTGTAACACATCTGTATAACAATTCTATGTTACACTATTTCGATTTCTAGAATTTTCTATTACCATAGATAAAACTCCTTAATAATGATTTTTGGTACAGATCAGCCGAATTAATTTATTTGAATATGAATATGCTAATTATGAGCATTACGGTAAGTTATGGTCTGATTTGAGCATGAGGAAAGTTTTTTTCTGCGTTAGTAGCGTGAAAATATCGACAATACATTTATTTGCTTGAATTAACTCGCGAAGGTATGTCTTGTGCGTATTTTGCATACTCTAGATAGCACTGGTGTATTATTAATAACTTAGTGCCCGAGTGTATGGCGAATATGAATACTTGACAGATTTGGAGTTACTAGCGTACATTGCACTGACGAAAATCAGTTTGAAACGTACACATATCTGCAATTTGTCTCTGTGATCATCAAAGCCTTGTCGAGTTTGTTTGAGTATAGAATTATTATACAGATGTATGTTACACTGTCTCGATTTCTAGAACTTTTAATAACCATAGCTCATACTCCTTATTAATGATATTTGGAGATTCTTTCAATCAAAAAAGGAGAATTTAACAAATTCCTAAATATTCTTTCGGAACACCGCTATATTGGATGCTGTTATTTCCATGCGCCATAAAAATACATAGATATCTTAAGTGTTATAAAATAACCTTTTCAATTTTAAGTTTAGATCCTTTTTGTACTCCTTTGAAGATAGTCAAAAGGCCGAAACACATATCAGGATTCTGAATAAACTGTGAAACATAAAAACTGTGGGATTTTTTTAAAAATTAAATTAAAAACAAATCAATATAAAAAGAGCAAACTTAAAGTAAAAGTTTTATGTGGCGTCCTTCGACCTATATATTTTTTCTAATTCTTGTAATAAAAGACTGTCTCCTTATAAAATTAGCCGCATTTTGTATTCTTCTCCAGAGTGCGAATTAATTTCATGGGCATAAACCAAAGGACTTCATATGTCCCCACATAAAAATCGAGAGGGTTATAATCATGACTTCTTGATGGCCATTCAAAATCAGTTCCTCTGCCAATCCATCGATAAGGAAATGTCACTTCGATGATATCTAACAATTAATGGTAAACGGGGTGGAGCTCCATCTTGCACATACCATCTTCCTATATCTAGTAACATTCGTCCAAAATATCACTTAAAGTATTTTGCAAAATAAATAAATAAAAAAACTCCATTTAAATTTGAACGAACAACATATGGCCCTAGCAGTTGGTCGCCTATAATGCAACACCAAATATTAAATTTGAACTCATGCTGAAAATGTTTTTCTTTAACATCATGTGGTTTATTTCTTCCCAGTAATGACTGTTTCCCCAATTAAATATCCCACATCTGGTGAAAGTCGCTTCCTTGGTGAATATAATATTTTCAATAAAATTTCGGTCATCCCTTGCTTGTTGGGAATACGTTGGAAGAACTCTTACCTTCGTGGCAGATCTCTTGGAAGCAAATTTGGAACAGGAGTGAAATGATAAGGGTGAAGCTTTTTTTTAGAATTCTTATAACAGACGACTGACTTACTCCTGTTGCTGCTGCCAGTTGACGTGAACTTACTTCAGGATTTTCATCTACTTGAACCAAAATTGCATCTTCATAGGATGTCATTTATTTCGAACAACCACCCAGATTTTTACTACGAAATGACCCGGTTTCACCCTAACGATTAAATAAATTTTCAAAAGTTTTACGATTTGGTCGCCTTTTGCCTGTATATAAAATTCATACCTTTTAATTGCAGAGCAACCGCAAAAGTTTTCTTGTGCATATATTGAAATCATACTGAATTGTTTCAGCCGTTACTATTTGGTAGTTGATCATAATTAAAACAAATTGTAGAAATTACTATGTTTTACTACCAATGAAAATATATATTACACATTTTCTCGTGACTCGAGTTTCGGGAAATGAACTATCCCATCATCAGACAACTGTTGTCTAATATTAATAATAATATATGATATTAATATTAATAATAATTCTATAATCAAACAAACTCGACAAGGCTTTGGTGATCACAGAGACAAATTGCAGATATGTGTACGTTTCAAACTGATTTTCGTCAGTGCAATATACGCTAGTAACTCCAAATCTGTCAAGTATTCATATTCGCCATACACTCGGGCACTAAGTTATTAATAATACACCAGTGCTATCTAGAGTATGCAAAATACGCACAAGACATACCTTCGCGAGTTAATTCAAGCAAATAAATGTATTGTCGATATTTTCACGTTACTAACGCAGAAAAAAACTTTCCTCATGCTCAAATCAGACCATAACTTACCGTAATGCTCATAATTAGCATATTCATATTCAAATAAATTTATTCGGCTGATCTGTACCAAAAATCATTAATAAGGAGTTTTATCTATGGTAATAGAAAATTCTAGAAATCGAAATAGTGTAACATAGAATTGTTATACAGATGTGTTACACTGTCTGCATGAGGAAAGTTTATTCTGGGTTAGTAACGTCAAAATATCGAGATTACATTTTTTTACTTGCATTAACTCGGGAAGGTATGTCTTGTGTGTATTTTGCATACTCTAGATGGCGCTGGTGTATTATTAATACCTTAGTGTCTCTGTGTATGGCGAATATGGATACTTGACAAATTTGAAGTCACTAGCATACATTGCACTGACCAAAACCAATCAGTTTGAAACGTGCGCATGCCTGCAATTTGCCTCTGTGATCAACAATACTTTGTCGAGTTTTTTGAGTGTAGAATTGTTATACAGATGTATGTTACACTGTCTCGATTTCTTGAACTTTCTATTACCATAGCTGATATTCCTTATTAATGATTTTTGATACAGATCAGCCGAATTAATTTATTTGAATATGAATATGCTAATTATCAGCATTACGGCAAATTAATGTTCTGATTTGAGCATGAGGAAAGTTTTTTCTGCGTTGGTAACGTGAAATATCGACAATACATGTGTGATATATACTTTTATTGGTAGTAAAACATAGTGATTTCTACAATTTGTTTTAATTATTCAAATCATGTTTCTCATTTCTTTATTCGTAAAATTATTGTGACGGGGCATTTCAATAGAAAAAGCTTTAAAAAACGCAACAGTAAACTATAATCTCAAAGCAAAAATTATTCGCCTAGAAGAAATGACATTTACCAGTAACATTTTTATGGCAGTCTAAATCATATTTTTCATAAATGAAATAATATTTGAAATTCTCTTTTGAGGCAATTCCCAATTGTGTTTTTCTTGAAAATGGGTGAAATTATCGTGTTTATTATGTTTACAATATTAAGTAAAAATTATTTTTACATAATATTTTCTAATCCAGATCACTATCAAGTTTCCTCAAAAAAATCTACCACTTAATTCCATCATCACGAATGATTCACGTGGCGCTCCCTATAACAAAAAGTGAAGTTTTACATAAAATAATATTCCTCGTCCAAAGTTATGCCTCTGTGCCGATTTTGATAACAATTGAGTAATAAACACTGAAATTATTAGCAAAAAAATTTAAAAAAATATTTAACTTTCCCCCTGTATCTTTTTCCACAGCGATATTTTATTCAGACATATTTGGTCTAATCGCCATATTTTGGTACAAATAACCTGTCCTTATCCATGTCCCAAAAGTTATGATTTACTCTGTTATATTTCGCTGAAAATGATATGGATGCTTGTTTTTCTTTTTAAAACTCTCCATACAGTTGATTTGCTTTTGTTCACACTGGGGTGATTCGATATTATTTTCGTAGATATCTAAGCATTACTTCTAGAATAAGGACACGTTCATCGTGGTTTCGGATGCTTCCTTTTTTGCGGTGAAGAATACTTTCTTCACGTAATTAACCTACTGTTTCCATAAATGTTTTGAAGTTGCGTAATGTTCTGATTGGAAATCTGCTGGAGTAAAATACTCTCATGTTCCTCCCTGAGGAATTCGCTTCATAATGAGCGCGAACCATATCATTTTTTCCAAAATTGAATATTTCATTTTCGACTGAAAATAAATTCGTTTCAAGGAATATTGTCAAATTCTATGAATAACCATTGCATGGTAATAAAAATTAATATCCTTAGATTAGTTTCAACTTAAATTGCACAGCTAACGGTAATACCTCAAGGTCGAGAGTTTGACTCCTAACAGAGTTTCATTGAAATTGCAGTGAAATTTTTTGTGAATAATGTATATTACCATCTAGAATGACAGCCCAATTTCAAAATTTCCATCCTGATATTCTAAACAGATTTTTTTTTAAATATTAGTGATATCGAGTTCATTCAGAAAATTAAATTCAATTTGTCAACTGAGAAACAAATCAGGAGCATTGCAAGTTATTCGCCATATTAAAAAAATTTTTTCAAAGTTCTTTTACCTCTTCTGAAATGAGCATCTAAAAATACTTAGATGTGACCAAAAACCATTAATTCAAAGTGTAAAGAATTGCTTGTTATCTAGAGATATCTTTTTGAATTCTACCTCGTAATTGATTAAACGTTAACCAATTAGTATGCAAATTCTTGGTTAAGCATACTTCAAATGAGAGTGAAAGAGGGGTGTATATTAGACTTTAATGCTTTATTTATAGCCTAAATACATATATTGCAAGTTTACAGATTTGAATGATTTACCCAAATTGAGGGAATTGTTTAGGTGTAGTATCGAATCTCGTTCGTGGGTTAGCAGTGATTCTTTGAGCTTTTTCACCGTTGTTCACGCCACCGAAATTACTTTTATTGGTTTTCACTGTTGGGTTCACTTTTCACAAATTAATATCTAGTTACAAATAAGTAATGTAGATAATACATTAACTCGCCGAATGAGAGAGTGGATTGGGGCTCGAAGGTAGATTCCGATACGACATTCGACTTTTGTCGTCTTGAAACGGCTAAAACGGTTCTAATGGGTTTCTACGAAAAATCTGAAGGACAAATATTTTCGTTTCTTAACTGGTGTTTAGGCCCGTTTAGGTTTGTAGGAAATAAATGAGACATATTTGAAAGGCCTAAATTGTTGAACTCTTGGGACGTAGTTGTTATATATATCTGCATAGTAAATTAAAATTCTTCTCCGATGTAAAATCTGAACATAAGTCCCCCGGGTAGGGGGCTTCGCCCGAAAACACAAAATGATAACATGGGACGATTTGTAATTTTATGAGAAGGAAGTGTGAAATTGAAAACAACAATCAGTGGTGGGATTCTCGATTTAAGAATCCTGTGGTAGGGGGAAAAGTTTGGAGATGAGACGAGTACTATTTCCATCGAGAATATAATAAACATGTGTTTGCGTGAGCACGGAGTCAGAGGTGTATGGAAGTTTTATTCCACGCGTGAGCACAAATTCTTATGAAGCTCGAGGGCTTAAGAAAGGGACGGATTTTGTTCCATATGTCGTAGTGGGTGATCCGATACATCGTGCAGGGTCAGAGGAGGTTTTACGCCAAAGAATCTTCTGCAAAATCGTTTGGTTGGAATTTACCTCAATCTGGCCGTACATTTTGGATATGTCCGCCGTGAACGCAAACAGAATATTGAACTCGTCGAGCCATTAGGCAAAGAACAAAGGGGGCAACTTTTGGCATGCGAGTAAAAGCAGTGTGAGGAGAAAACAAGGAAAAGTATAAATACTTGCGAAGGGGGTCATTATGGAGGCAGAGCAGCATGTATCGTGCGTGACCATGAATGATATAATCATCAATAAATTTCTGATGTTCAAAAAATTGGGGTGGGTCATGTTTGAAGCAATTTTGACAGTGCAGGGGGCGACTTTTGGCTGTGGGAACTGCATCAACTAATCTTGAGTCTAGCAGAGAGCATAGAGAGGGATCAATTTGCACGATTTCATCATTTGGGGCCTTTACATTCGCTTTGATGTGCTGTTCAAAACGTTTTTTGTATGAACTGAAAATTCTTTGTGTTGGCAAGTCCCCCAACGTTGGTGAGAGGTGAATCTAAATGTTCAGCCTTTGTAGAGACTGCTGATTAGGTGTAGTATAGAACTCTAATTGCGGTGAAAACACTATCTCGTTCGTGGATTAGCAGTGCTTCTTTGAGCTTTTTCACCGTTGTTCACGCCACCGAATTTAGTTATATTGGTTTTCACTGTTGGGTTCACTTTTCACAAATTAATATCTAGTTACAAATAAATAATGTAGATAATACATTAACTCGCCGAATGAGACAGTGGATTGGGTCTCGAAGGTAGATTCCGATACGACATTCGATTGTTGTCGTCTTGAAACGGCTAAAACGGTTCTAATGGGTTTCTACGAAAAATCTGAAGGACAAATATTTTCGTTTCTTAACTGGTTTTTAGGCCCGTTTAAGTTTGTAGGAAATAAATGAGACATATTTGAAAGGCCTAAATTGATGAACTCTGGGGACGTAATTGTTATATCTACCTGAATAGTAAATTAAATTCCTTGTTCGATGTAAAATCTGAACACAAAGGTTATAAATAACTGACCATATTTAAGAGAATATTGCTCAAAAATTACATTGAACACCCTGTATCTCCCTTATGCTTTGAATACAGGATATATGTCATAAGCCAAATATGATTCTTCCGGCGGCATCTATACGTCTATATATGTTTGTCCAGTTTATGAAGAAACATAAGAAAATTTGTACTAAAAACACTATTTCATTCACTTGAACCTCAGTCATCTGGAAGGAGTTGAACACCTGCGGGAATACTTGTTTTGATGAAACCTCGGGAGTGGGCAGATTGTTGACTTTAATTAACAATCGTTCTTGATATTGGTTGTAAAAACGGAGCTGAAACATTAAATACCACAAAATTTCAAACAAATAACTTTCAACATCAACATATAGTGCTGAAGACTATTTTCAATTGAAATTTTGCAAAATGTATTTGGACGTAGTCTATAGAGTTTTGATATGAGTATTTATAACAATATATATATATATATATATATATATATATATATAGATCTCATTTTGAATTTTGGTTAAGAACAATTTGAAGCTTGTTTGCAAATTGGAAAACTAATTCAATATAATTATGTTAAAATGTCCTTATTTTGGGAATTTGAGATAGAAAATAATCTCGAAAAATAACATTAGATTCATGATGATGATTTTCGAAAAAAATGATTTTAAGACTTGAAACTTTCAAGGTATGTTTTCAAATGAAATCAGAAATACATCCATCCAAAATTTATTATAAATCCCATAATATCTCAAAATATACAGAAACTTCAAGAGACTTTATCTTGAAGTCCTGGAGATGGGTTTATAAAACTACTTATAAAAATTGAAAATTGACCAAGGATGATTTAACATGCTTCAAATTGAAATCGATTCACCCTGTAAAATTAAGGTTTGTATATTCAAACAAAAATCCTTTTTTGTAAAGCAGTCAAGAAGTTGACGTGAAATTTGAAATTAACCAATTTTACAGAATTTAGAATTTTTTACCATGAAATTTTACCACCAATAGTTAGAAAGCTGTGAAGTATTGATAAAAATATTTTATGTAGAAAAAAATAGGGAGAATTGGTTCATCTTTATAAGTAAATAATAAATCTTGGTGAAAAATATATTTTATTCTCAATATTGTAATATATATCTATAATATTTGACAATTTTTCAGATATAAGTCAGCCTGATGAAACTGAAAGACATAAATTCTGTTGTCATAGTGGAACAGCATATGAAATTGTTACAATCCCATTAGTCCCTAATACTTTCCTCAGTTGTGGTGAAGATGGCACAGTAAGATGCTTCGACTTGAGAGTGCAAAATAGGTAAGCAAATAAGGGTTGCACAGTAGTATAGCCAAGTAAAAGTAAGTTTTGAAAATTGATTTATGACTCAACTCTATCCAAAAATTAATATCAACATTCACCTGCAGAATTTTCAAATGAGGTTACTCAATCAAAATAGAGAGCGTAATATTACCAATCTCTTTGAGATAAATTTAAGTTGTCTATGGATGATTGAAAATTGACCTTTAGTTAAATAATGTAAGAAACAGTTAATTGACTTCAAATAAAGAGAAATAGAGTTTTTTCTGTTTTTCATATTTACTTTTGAAAAACATTTAATATGTATGCAAATATATGAAAGTATTATTTAATTATTAATATCTACCCTCTCGCTTTCAAGAGTGCATTCACTCTTTCAATCATGCTATGTATGCAGCTTAACCCAATTACATTCAATTTATTATTGAGGTTCCAGTGATTTATTATTCTCTCTGTCAACTGCACCTTGATTGTAATGTTTTCTTTTGCCAATTACCAGTTTAAGCACATTCTTTATTGGGTTCATGTCAGTAGAGTTCCCGGCCAACAATAAAAGAGACATTTTTTCCTTCAAGAATTTTTTTATACTTTTAGCAGTATGGCAAGGCCATACGTTATCTTATTAAAAATTTTATGCCTATTGCATTTTGGTCCGCAGAACCCTTTTGTATTGGTCCGGTTGCATGGTTCACAGATGTGTGATGCTTAACTCTTTGCACTACACAGTCTGTATGATATTTTTCTTATTGTCGTTTACAAGCAAATTAAGCTTTATCATCCATTATTTGGAAAGTTGCTTCGTCACTAAAGCAAACCTGAGAATGTTCAATAACTATTGTGAAGTATAAAAAAAATATATTTACAATAATTTTCTTTCTGCCAGTCTTCGGAGAAATTGTTTGATTCAAATTGACCGCTTTTTGATCACGGCTTGTGTCAGATTTGGCTTTTTAATTGGTCTTCGAGATTTGAACCCCCATGCCATACAAATTTCTTTGCATCGTAGCCAGATATACCTGCCTCTTGAAATTTGTTCTTAATTAATTGATTCTTCAAAATTGGCTTTTCCTGGGAGTTAATAAAGGTATTCTACCACAACAATCCTTCCGAGCATCTTCCACAGGTTGGTTTGCTTGCAGTTTTTGGCTCAACTAATGAAGATTGCGATAACCCACACAGATTTGCAATATGACTTTGACTGAATATTGTATTCAAATTAATTTATTTGGTTGATCTGTACCAAATATTATGGCAATAGAAAGTTCTACAAATGGAGGCAGTGTAACATACATCAGTATGTTAACTCAATGTAAATCATCAGTATGTTAACTCAATGTAAACTCAAACAGGCTCGATAGGGTTTTGTTGATCAATGGGACATAACTACAGACATGTGCATGTTCATAGCACTCACTCCTCACTAATGAATGTTGTATTATAGTATTACGTAATAGCGCAATAGCAGACGATTTTGCTTTTACAGAAATATCCTTACTCCTCCCCATCTAAAAAAAATATTTCATGGTTCCTGATTTTCTGAAGGCTTGATATTCCTAATGATCTCAGAATTTCCATTTCAACATCTTCCAGTCGCCTTTTATTTTCTTCTGTTATTCTCCAAGTTTCTCACCTCCTTATATTAGAGTATTTTTAACCATTTGGTTATAGATGTTATATTTTCTTTTTCTATCAATGTTTGCGCTTTTCCACTTGAGTCAAATGTTACACCCAGGTATCTATACAGTATTATCAAAAAGTACTGGGAAATTCTTAATAAAACAAAATTCTTCCAATTTATTTTATCCCCTTCAAAATAACATCCATATGAAACTACTTATGTCAAAGCTTAATCCAATCATCCATGCACGTGTGATAGGTCTCGAAGGAACAGCCTTTAGTTCCATTGTCTCATTTTGTTTGATGGCTTCCAGCGACTCAAATTTCGTCCACAAATTTAAGCTAGGAGAACAAAAAAATGTCGTAAATGATGCAATACCATTCGCACTTGTCGCTTGGAGTATTATCATGGTGCAAAATTAAATTGTCGTCAGCCCACAAATCTGATTGTTTTCTATGGACAGCATCTCTCAAACGCTTTATAACTCCTATATAATATTCATTGTTAATGGTTTGACCCATGGTGCATGACACCAAGAAAATAATTAAATTACAATTTTGTGGTACTTTTGGATCATAGTATGTATTCAGAGAATACCGCTACCTCTTTTTATTTTTCAACCTTATATTTGCTGCATTTTGAATTCCTATTGGGATCTATTTAGTCTATTGTGTGTTTATTTCGAGTCCTAAAATTTCATATTCTTCTTGTAGTTTTATAGCAATATATTCTAAATCATCCCTATCGTTTGCAATTATGATCTGATTGTTCATAAACTGGAAGGTTTACATAAAGGTGTTATCAAATTCGATGCCCATTGGTCCACACTTACTGTTCCACTTTCTTAAAACTTTCGAGGTATAGCTTAAATGGTGTAGGAGAGACATATCATTCTTGACGCACTTCTTTATCGACAGAAAATTATTGCGATAATTTCTTCCAGACTTCGTTCATGATTTAGAGCTCCTGCACAAGTTTTTTAATGGTGTTATTGAAGTCTGGTTGAAATATTTCAGAGTAATTCTGTTTTCTGATTTTTCTGATTTTTTAAGTCAATGTGGCATAGTGAGCATAAATGCTGGGGCTATGGTTCCAGGAATTGCGGGTTCGGTCCCGCTGGGCTCATGAGGGTATTTGTTTTGTGCGCAGCTCCTCAACCAACATTTCTTTATGTTAATTGCGATTGAATGAGGACTAAATATATGATTTTCGGATGTTTGATACTCATGTGTTTTTTCAAATATTTGAATATTGAATATGTGTAGTAGTCCATGCAGTTTCCTTGTCAAAAATTCACAATGATAGTCCCATCTTATATGTCTGTCAATATATATGCCAAGGTATTTAATGTGGCCTTGTTTACTTTCATTGATACACACGTTCTTCTCCCTCGGCAAAAATTTACATTTAGGCAGATAAGGTTTTCATCTATGGCTTCCCAGTCTTTTATTCTCTTTTGAAGTTCTTTATGAATCATTTGGGGTCACTGCTAAAAATATGTATACAATTACCAATTTTCTCTGTTCCTTGCCCTAACATCCCTTATACCCAGGAAGCATGTGACAGATGTCTTCAAGGATGTTGAGTGTAGGATTTATTAGTAAAGCTGAGTTAAATTCCTCAAACCCCCAACTTTTTAGTTAAGAAATAGTAGGCTTTACTATGAGTTTTATTGCTACATTGTTAACAGCCTCCAATGCAGCGCCGTAGACCTTTTACTAACCTTTGCTCCCCGTAAATGTATGTTATTTGTGAAAAAAACTTAAGCTTATGTATAAAGAAGTAGGAGTTAGCAAAGTTTAGCATAAGCTATTTTTATTTCTATCTATTATCAATAAAAATTTGTATATTTTATGATCGTTCCTGATGAATAATAAGTAACAAGTTAGTTAAAGTACTGGATAATAATGATGATATTACAGCAGTTGTATCCAAAATATTTTTTTATTTCATTACTCATTACATACTTTTGAGTTTAGATTAAATTTTTTCTTATATGTGTGAATTGGATTTATTCACTTTCAGCTGCCATCAAACAAGATGTAAAAACAATGTCATAATATCTTGGAAAAGAGCGGTAACTGCTTTAGCTGTTAATTCTGCCAATCCTTACCAGTTGGCAGTAGGGTGTTTGGACTCTGCTGTCCGTCTCTTTGATAGAAGGTTCCTCAAAACCATTTGTAAAGGTATTTGATGTATTAATCTTTATTTCAATTATTCTGATGAATAGACATCACTTTGCTTATTGTTGATAAACTAGAAACATTAATGGAAAATCAATTTCATTAGAATCGTTTCAAATTCTAATTAGAATGGAAAAAAAAATTATTTTTGATATTCAATTTTAGTTAATTTTTAGATCAGAATAGAAATCTGAACATTTTTTTCATGAATACATTATTAATTTAAATATAATCTATAATGATTGGGGGTAAGAAAAATTCTAAAAGCACAGATATGGCTCGAGGAGCTAATGAACTGATATAAAATTTACTGCTTTGTAAATCTCTAACTAGTTTAAATTATTTGTGTGAGAATTTTATATTTGCAATATTATTTAAGTATAGGTATTGCTTTTAAGGCATTTAATTGCCTTCCTTTCCAGTCTCTTAAAGAATATTCTTAATTTGGAAGGAAAACACAAATATAACATGCGAAACAAAAATATAACTGCTTAAATTCCCATTTTGAAAACAGGCCTTTTTTGAAGATCTCATATTATTGATTCCTTATAAGGCGTTGGCCATTTAAAATTTGTATGAATATTTTTTCAAAGTTATGAGTTTATTAGAAAGGTTGAACCTTGACATTTACGAATGAAAAAAAATATCAATCAAATGACCGCCAAGAGTGGCTACAGTACCCCATCCAATGAACTCAATTTTTCAGTACATGGTCGATTGTTTGGGGCTCAATCTTATGAATGGCACCTCCGATTTCCTTTTTCAAGGCGGCAATAGTTTCGGGATGGTTAGTGTAACACTTATCCTTAATGGATTCCCATCAAAAATAGTCCTTCGAGGTGAAAATGGGCTTCATCGCTAAAGATGATTTTTCTGGGAAAATGCTCACCTTCAGCCATGCGATCATTAGCCCATTGAGCGAAGTGGAAACGCATCAGATAGTCACGAGAATTCGCTTTTTGCACTATTCGAACTTTATAATCCATCATACCGTGGTTTTTATGCAAAATTCTCCTCAGAAAGGTGAGAGAAATGTTCAGTTCTTGAGCATAATGACAAATTGACGTTGATGGATATTCAGCCACATTCTGGGTTACAGCAGCAATGTTTTCATGCGTGCTCACTGTACGAGAACGTGAACGGGCCGTTTTGTCAAATAATGATTCAGTTTTCATGAACAATTTGATACACAAACTGCCGGGAGGGCATTCCCTTTCTATTGAATTTTCCACGTAAATCGACCCATTTAGTTAATGTCAAGTATTGAACTGAGTTTCTGTCAAAATACAAATGACAGAAGTGTTCCCAGATTCGAAATAATTACTTATTCAAAATGTGAACTCTAGATGGTCCATATTTTATGAATATATTAATTTCAAGCCGATTGTTTTTGAGTTATTAAATTAGATATACTTGCTACTACTAAATTCTAACAAAATCTTCATTAAACATCCAAACCGTCAGTTAACATAGTTTTATTTCAATGAATTTTGTTAGCATCTTTATTTTCCATTCATACATTTCCAGATCAACCGTGACGTATTTAAGAGTTAAAATGTACCCTGTAAGTTATTTTTTCTTAGAATTGTACAGATGGATAGGCAATAAATTTCCTATGGCTACGTTGAACATATCCAATAGTTTAAGATCATTTTCAGTCAAATTCGTGAATCCAGACGAAATAGAATCATTCAAAATATGTGTTATAATCAAATTGATGTAAGCAATTTATTATATATATCCTGAGATCAAGACATTCTGTTCGCCCTGTCTAGTGGAGATCCTTCAGCCCTTGTTACATTTTATATTATGTTACAATATGTCAGAGCATTATAGATTTGTAATTAGAATATTTAATGTAGTTTAAACGTATTCGTGAAGCCTCCTGGATTATTTCTCATAAGATGGAAACTGGGAATTTTTTCCTGCTTCTTGTTGTTGATCTACTAATGCAAATTGTTCAGTTTTTGTTGAGTCATTTGGTAATGAATACCAATAAAAAATTCGCCTAGAGTTTGGGGGAAGGTAGGTTTCAAAAACTGAATTAAAGAAACTTTTTTATCCATCATACAATTACATCTTTTCTCATTAATGACCTTCCAAAAATGGATAAAACTTCGTGTAAAAATTGGCTGTTATTCTTAGATGATCTCTTCATTTAATCCTGCTTTTTAAGTAAAACCAACTCTATATACAATTTTTTTCTACTTGAATCCCATGATTTACTTATATATACAGGGTGTTTTCAAAGTTGAAACTTAGTCCAACAAAAGCTAGAACTCGTTGAAATAAAATTGCCTTTACATAATGTTCAAGGGGACAAAGATGGAATTCGAATCCGTACAAGTCCGGCCCTGTTAGTTCTGACGGTGCCAGCGAGCATGCGGCCTCGACTGACAGCATGTGTCAATTCAGACGCTGAATCTAGAATACAATTTCAACGTAAACATTCAACAAACTTGTAAATTTTTTGTTCAGCTCTTTCCAGTGGTGTACACTGAACTTTGATTAGGATGATAGTTTTCAAACTATGCTATGTTTTTTAGTGAGAAAATTGTGAAACATTACAAAGTAGTATAACCTCAAATTTATAAGGAAATATAATTGGACCGTACGCTATAGAAAATTTCATTTTTCAAATTGCCTCTAGTATCACCTTGTCAAATTTGGAGTATAAATAAGTTGGTGCGGTTTTTTTGTCGAAAATTGAAACTTTATTGTGGAAAGTTGGTTATACATTGAAAGTTCAAAGTATTGTTCGTCCCTAGCCACTACTTTTTTCGAAGTTTCTGGCAATTGATGGATCCCATCGCGAAAAAAGTCTCGATCTTTGACCGCTATCCATTTTTTGACTTCATCGTAATTGGAGAAGCCAGACCATGTTGCGTCGATCGGAAGAGATGGTAATCTGAAACGACGCAACATGTAACCGTGTATCGTCAATAACTTTGTCGTGTCTGTCGTTCGGTTATAGTTAGCTAATATTACACCACACCCAGCTGGTCCCACCTAATACAGAATATGATTTTCTCCCCATGGCAGTCTTTTTCTTCATATTGAAGTATTTAAGAAGAACTCCCCGCGAAAACATCTTAATTCGGTACAAAAGTTGAAATTTTCATAGCACACAGAAACTATGTTGTTGTCACTTCAGCAAAATGACAGATACTGAAAAGAAAGTTTAATGATGACATTGCAAAGTGAAGGTGTGGCCAGATGAAACAATGGAATAATAAACTAGTAGCGATATCTGTTATCAAAACAACATGAACAACTCCTAATAACTTGTGTTAAATTGGTATACAACTTGTTCAAAACTCCATTAAAAAAATTTAACCTACATTATGTGATCCATTGGTGTCTATTGTAGTAATTATAAAAACCAGTTTTCATATAATCAATTACCAAAAATCAATACCATAGTTGGGACTTAAGTAGTCCATTATTTTCAAATTTATATACAATTCATCTTGTTACGGACTACAATTTGCAGACAGCATTAATTTTCTGTTATCATTGGAAGATGAGGAATCGTATCGAATGCTTCTTGAAGCTTATGATGAACATGCTCTTGGTAAAACACAATATTTCGTTCTGTAAAAAATTAAAAACTAGTGATTTTTACGTGAGAAATAAAGAGCGTTAGAATCCACTGAAAAAGGACAACAAACTGCATACCTTATTGGATCAAATGATGTTCAAACAATGATTCCTTTGAAAGCTATAGGAAAGATTTGGAAGATTGGAAAATGTGTTTTGTATGAACTGGATAAAAGATAGCAAGAAAATCGAAAAAACACTTGAGAAATGCTGCTCGACAGATACAAAACAAAGTTATTATTCCAACGAATCGTGATAGCTGATGAAATATGGATATATTTTGAGAATCCTAAGCGTCGTAAATCCTGAGTGAATCCAGGCGAACCATCGACATTCACTGCAAGACCAAATCGTTTTGGAAAGAAGACAGTACTCTGTGTTTGGTGTAATCTATTATGAGCTGCTAAAACCTTGTGAAACCGACAACATTGATCGCTGTCAATAGCAAAGATTGATTTCAATCGGCCATTACATAAAAAACGACCTAACTGTAGAAAAAGGCAACACAAAGTCATTTTGCTCCATGATATTTCCCCATCACACACAGCAAAACGGGTCAGGGAAACGATCGAGGTGTTCAGTTGGGAAATACTAGCCCATGCGACTTATTCTACAGACTTGATTCCGTTCAATTATTATCTGTTTGCATCAATGGAATATGCTCTCGCTTAAAAACTCTTCAATTCGTATGAAAATGGCTCGATAACTGGTTCGCTTCAAAAGAAGAAATGTGTTTTTGGCATGGCATTCATAAACTGCCGGAAAGGTGGGAAACATGTTTAATAAATGGCCATGGAGATTATTGTGAATAAAATATTTTTTATCATTTTCAAACAACAAACGTGTAATTTTTATAAAAAAATTTCGGTTAAAACAAATTGTAGAAATTACTATGCTTTACTACCAATAAAAATATATGATTATGGGATAGTTCATTTCCCGAAACTGGAGTCGCAAGAAAATGTGTAATATATATTTTTATTGGTAGTAAAACATAGTAATTTCTACAATTTGTTTTAATTATGATCAACTACCAAATAGTAACTGCTGAAACAATTCAGTATCTAAAAAATTTCGGTTTCATACTTCTTACACTTATAATTATTAAAATATGAAAATCAAAACAGATTTAATCTGTTGTCTTCTACAATTTTAATTTCAAAAAATTCTTTGAAGAGACTTTAAGAATTAAATTAATGTCTTTATAAGCACTGCTCATATTTAATAGACGTCAAAATTCATCATACAATATCAAACGGAATTAAGAAAAACCAACGAATACAAACTGTAAATTAAAATTAAAATATAAATAAGCAAATATTTTTTGTTTCGTTCCAGGCATGCGTAATGAACTCTTCAGACAAACTTTACGAAGCCCTGTTTGTTACAAAATAATACAAAATGTATTGTTTTCTGATCCCATATGAATGAAAAATAACTCTTTCTCAAGAATATAAAACATAATTTCAAGAACTTCTCAAAAACTAATTTATTTGAAATATTCAATATATTTAAATAAATTACTTCAAAAAATCTCAAAACATGTAGCACATTCTCAAGAAATAATTAAAGTTACGATAAGATCAGTTCAACATTACATATAAAAAATTTTTTTATATGTAATGTTGAACTGATCTTATCGTAACTTTAATTATTTCTTGAGAATGTGCTACATGTTTTGAGATTTTTTGAAGTAATTTATTTAAATATATTGAATATTTCAAATAAATTAGTTTTTGAGAAGTTCTTGAAATTATGTTTTATATTCTTGAGAAAGAGTTATTTTTCATTCATATGGGATCAGAAAACAATACATTTTGTATTATTTTGTAACAAACAGGGCTTCGTAAAGTTTGTCTGAAGAGTTCATTACGCATGCCTGGAACGAAACAAAAAATATTTGCTTATTTATATTTTAATTTTAATTTACAGTTTGTATTCGTTGGTTTTTCTTAATTCCGTTTGATATTGTATGATGAATTTTGACGTCTATTAAATATGAGCAGTGCTTATAAAGACATTAATTTAATTCTTAAAGTCTCTTCAAAGAATTTTTTGAAATTAAAATTGTAGAAGACAACAGATTAAATCTGTTTTGATTTTCATATTTATAATAATCCTTCTACCAAGTAAAAAACCATTCCTTCTTATTTTAACTTATAATTATTATTATCCTGATATTTCTAGATCTTCTGTGAAGATCCCTCAGAAGCTTTTTTAGCCTGTACGAGTTAGGAGTTCAGTTGTGTTCTGGGTAGACTTTGTTACTGCGATCTTGCGCCACTTTAGGTCACAGCACTGTTAATTTTTAACCCAACAGTGAAATGGTGGCCGACACCCGTCCAACTAGAAAATTTCTTTTCCGCCTGAACAAGATTCGAACCCGGACCTTCCGGTCACGAGCCCCGATGCTCTACCACTGAGCTGTCCTCCGATATATAGAATTATGAAATCATATAAACGTTTTCCCATTTTCTGGATTTTATCCTATATTAGCCATCAGTTTCCAAATAAGATATTCAGGAATAGCGTTCTACTCGTATTTTCCGCCATATTTTCATTTGTCATATTATTGAAGGAATATGCGGCAGTGCCAAACTTACCTAAAAGACCGCCATATTTTCTGAAGTTTGTGGCTATGTTATCACTCTAGAACTTCGACATATTTATTATTAATTATTGAATATTTTTAAAAGAAAACGACTCGAATAGTTGTGCAAATTTTTTAACATAAATTTTGATCTAAAGAAAACCAGTGGAAACAAGTAATCTGAGGATGGAACATTTTTGGAAATTTAAATAACTTCTAAACTAAGATGAGCCGCCGCAAGCTGAATACAAAAACACCAAAAATCTGATCGATATCCGTAGGAAACGGAAATTCAAGTATTTTCCAAATTTTTCCATAAAATTTTAATCAATTTCTGTCCTTTTGTACTCAAACATTTTAATTTTAACAATTTCTGTCACTGAGTATACATAACGTATTTTGGTTAATTCTAAACGACAGTTTATAATTACCGCAGATTATAATATAGGGATGACTAAGATTTAACTCAAACCTTGGTTATAATTTTGGCAAAGTAGGTCCTAAGTGATATTGAAATTTTAATGTTTTAAAAAAAATCAACTACTATTTGCATAAATCTGTTATTATTTGTAGAGAATCCTGGTACCGAACCATATTGCACCTTTAAAGCTCCTAACCTTGAAGAACCTCCATACAGAATAACATGTTTGAATTACAGTGATGATGGTAAAGATATGTTGGTCAGCTATTCTTCTGATCATGTATACTTATTCAATCTAAAGGTAAGTTTTATTAACGACCATGTTTTGATAGGTTTATACCCGATAGTTTTACTGCAATTTAATTATTAAGCTTAAAATTGCAGTTATACGCTTGGGAAATATAAATAAGGACAATTTTTTATAATTTCAGAAGATGAAAGACAATGTGCTCTGAAATTTCTAATTGTCAAACAGTTTTCATATGAATTTTACCATAATTGTAAATACATCTTTTTCTAGACTTTATAAATTGTCTTTCGAATGAGATCTAGTAGAA
Organism: Megalocaria dilatata; assembly: GCA_034642435.1. Lineage (NCBI taxonomy): Eukaryota > Metazoa > Arthropoda > Insecta > Coleoptera > Coccinellidae > Megalocaria > Megalocaria dilatata. The sequence goes on from CM067854.1 coordinate 86,739,192, forward strand.
TTGTACAGATTTGATATAAATTTAAGTGAAGAAAATATTTTGTTTCTTCATGTAAAACTCGTCTTATATTTATTTCAAAACAAAACATAGAATGGGTGTTTAATGATTGAAAATAATACTACCTTATTTAATATTCAAAATCAAACTCATATTGGATCACAATTACCCAAGTTAGCTCGTATGAAAACAAAATTTTACTTAAAGCTAATACGAGGGCGCCAAAACACCTTGACACTAGTAAAGACCAACTATTTGGTTTTACAGATTTTATTTACAATTTAAAACACATATTTGGCTTAAGTTGAATCATTCAATTACTCCAGTGATAAAAATCAAAACTCTGCCCTATAACCTAACTGTTGCTGCAGTCTATTGTCAACAGGAAGACCTACGTACCTTCCAACAGACGCTAACAAAACTCCTGATCTGTTGGACTTTTTCATAATGGTGTATCTACCATCTATATGGATATTGACTTAAGCTATGATCCATCCTCCGACCACTCTCCTAACATAGCAGTAATGAATAGTTCTGTAATGCACAAAAAACTTACTCCTAAGCTGCATAATGGAAAGACAAATTGGGAGCGGGCGTTTGTCCAACCTACCACTGCGTCCGCGTGGACTATTGTGGTTCATCCCTAATTTATATTTCACCGGTAAGATCCAGTTTTTGGATAAAACCAAAAATTTTAGTTGGGGGTAATTTTTTTCCAGTTCGCATTGGGCTATAATAGTCTGACTAAAGACTTCGAATCTGATGCGGTTCACGGCTGGGCACTCTGAGACGATGTTCATGGCTGTTTCAGTATCCTCAAGACTCAGCCTGTATTCATCGTCTTCAGCCGGACAGATTTGGTGCAAATGCGCTTTCAGCCTGCAGTGACTTCTAGAGCTTTCAGTGTTGACTGACTTTCGCTAAATATTTTGATTTTGCCGTGGTGGATTTGACGTTTTATCAGCAGATGCGCCGCAGTCTCAATGGCAAATAGTTCTGCCTGGAATATGGTAGCGTATTGACCGAGACTCAATGAGATGCTGACTCTCGGTTTACTTCCATAGACTCCCGCTCCCGTTCCATTAGTCGTTCGCGAGCCGTCTGTGAACAAGCCAAGGTCAATCCTCTATAGAACCTCAGCAGGCCTGGTCCATTTGTCCCGGCTGGAGACTATTACATTGAAATGCCGTTCTTGGCTCGTGATTTTTTACATTAGATCCGAGGGTATCGATAGGGTGGTGTTCGTTAGAAGCTCGTCCAGCAGTTCTGAGCCTCCCATCACTATTGTGTCTGGCCTGTCGATCGCCAGTTGATGTAGTTTGTATGTGGTCCGTTTGGCCTCCCTCTGCACGAACAGGCGCAGGGGTGGTAGAGATTTAGTAGGACCTCCATGGCTGCCGTGGCTGTGGTGTGAAACGCACCTGTAATTGCAAGTCAAGCTTGTATGACAGTAATCAACCACCGACTCCATACATCTGCCTGGGCTTTAAACCCCAGGTTTTACCGCAGAATTTCCTGCAGTTCCAGAATCCCATTCTGGCTTTATGACACACTTTGTCTAGGATTCCAACTGATAGAATTGTATTGTTTCACCACGGATTGTCGGCGGTTCCAATCCATCTAGCTTCCGTTTCTTGGTGAATGGTACTATACCTACCTTTTGTGTATTAAGATACATATCTTTCCTTATACACCATTTGTCGCGCCCCCCAGGTATTAGATCTTGACGAGATGGAGGCGCTTGTCATGACTAAGACCCTAGTTTCGTCCCGGCGAAATGGAGGGTTAAGTGCCTAACGTAATGCCATTCGCGCCAGTCACTGGACCTGTGTGGTGGAATATCTCCGAATGGGGCCCTAGTTTTGCCGTTCTGGTGAAATGGAGGGCTGAGTCGGTTGATTAACTCAGTGACAAGGGAGTCCCTCGCAGCACAGGCCTCTCCCTTAAAACTAACGTACTCTACCCTATTGCAGTAAATCTCCGGATTTTCTATCCAATGGCCGAGTGCGTTATGTAGCATACTGCGTTAGCTCGGGGGTGTGGATGCCCATAGGTGTTACTTGTACCACCTGGCCACCCCATTGGTGTTGGACTCGAGGGGGCAGTGGTTAAAAGTCCGCATGCTGGACTAGGGAGGTATTTCATTTATCTGTTCATAGACTCCCATGTTCGGGATATTCTCATGAAATGGCTCGGGGCTTAGCGGGACTTGATGGTTCGATCAGCCTTGTCCTGGCCCCGAATCAATGCGTAACCTTTTTTAGGGTTTGTGAATCCCAACGAAATGGCTCAGCCGTTAGTGCATGACGCCAGGATCAATCAAAAGACTTCACATGGGTTCGGTGGGTCATGATGTACAGGCCGTGTTGACGGTGCTCGTACCAGGATCAATAGAAGTCATCAATCTTGAGATTATCTTAGTTCATGGGACTGCGTTTGGGTGCTTGGACCTGCGGAGCCAGTAGAGGTTAGATAGTGCTTCGCTGCTACCAGTCAGACGGTTCTGACTTTCGAGCCGGGGCCCAAACTGGAAGCTGGTGGGTTAATCTCTTCGGAGGGGTTCTCGCTTAGCGCGATGATATGGCGTAATCCTTATCACACTTTCTATCTCTAGGGGTGGACTGTGGAGACTGCTGAGTAGTCACTTGGTGAAGAGCCATGCTCACATGCCAATATGAAAACCTCGTAGAATTCACACCATTTGTCGATAGTGTCCAGTATCCCTTGAAAGACGGCTGATATTGTCACCTCCGATTTACCCTTCACTATAATTGCCAGGTCATCAACAAATGCTTGAACATCGTGTTTCACAGCGAGATGATCGCTAGCAGGTCATCGACGAGAAGGGTCCACAGTAAGGGTGAGGGAATACTCTCTGCGGCAACCCTTCGCAGACTTGCACTCGAAGACCTCACCCTGGTATGAGGTCGTTATAATTCTGTCGCATGGCATTGCCTGTATCTACCTACAAATTAGCGGATCGATTCCTCTCGCAGAGATAGCCTCAACTATAGAAGCTGGCAGCGTATTGTTGAAATACCTTCAATGTCGAGAAACGTTGTTGGTGCTATCTCTCAATTATCGAGAGATTGGTTTAATTGTTCGACCAAATTGTGTAATGCAAGTTCTGCTGATTTTCCGGCCTGGTAGGCGAATTGATGAAGGCCACAGTACTGTCAATCAGTACCTTTACTCTGATATAGGCATCCATCACCTTTTCCAGACTATTCAGCAAGAACGATGTCAAACTTATCGGCCTGAACGATGTAAGTCCGGTTCTGTTCCTCCCTCCTTTGGTATTGAAACCAAAGTTCGCTAACCCACCATAGCGAAAGATTTGATACAAATATAAAAGGAAATTAAACTAAAACGCTCTAGCTTGAGCTAGCAATCTTTGTCCGTCCGCACTTGAAACATCCTACTTCGTAAAATGCCTCATAGTGCGCCAAGGAAAAGATAAATAAAACATTCTGAATGAATCCCAAATTGTCACACAAACTCTTACTCCCTATCTATTTATTTCAACTTTACAATTAAAATAGTGACTCTTATTTACAATATACTACAGTTTTACAGTTACCTTGAGGTCCGAGATTTACGTAAGGACTTATCTTTGAAGTTATCCTGGAATATTGTTCTCCAAGGTGTCGGAATTATATCTCCAAGAATAGTTCCTATTCTGTATATAATCAGCAGGTATTCAGTCTCAAATTGTTCCAAATGACCATTAGAACGTCCGGAACCAAGAAGGTGCGGTAATAAGATATTCCAAACCGACACAAGGAAGATTGTCCGGTATTTAGATAATCCAAGGAAAAAGGCACTACAGTAAGATTGTTCAGTTCTAAGAACACCAGGTACTACAATCCGCGGTATTAAGATCTCAGGTACAAAAATTTCCGATACAAAGATCTCCGGTACTAAGACTGCAAATTTCAGATCTATAAGACAGTGCCTGTGCAACACGTGATCTCACTCCCAGTGACTCTAAATATTATTAAAATTATTTACAAGTTAATAAACATGAGATGAAATATCTAGAACACAGGAATAAGAGCACGTTATTCGAACATGAGAAGGGAAATTAAATGCATAATATCATATAAAGCAACATGTTAACCTGTGTAACCTGCTGAGAATGAAATAAATCAAAAATAATAAATGCCAAAGGCAGAAAATATTTTATCGGGATCTACGTATTACTTAAGTACTACGTACTCACTTACTTTAGAAACACTAAAAGTTCAATATTCCACGATTTTCATGGATAAGGTACGTTAATTCGATGAAAATATCACAATGTGTGTCTCCGTATAACCCACAATATGAAAGAAAGAAATCTGGGAATTTCTGCGCTTCTTGAAAACAATGCTACTCTACAGCACCTGCGATAACAACGTCGACTTTCATTGCGGCAACTCCAAACTTCTTAGTGGTCTTAGTCAAATCACATCACTGAAGCATTTTTTAGCGATTGTAATTCAAATCAACAGTGGAGCGTTCTTTAACCTTATAGTATGTAGACCACTTTAGTTAATGTCCAGCTTGTAGGGATAACCCCCAAGCCAGACTTAATTTTAGCAGACTTCATCCAGTGAGTATGGTAAGTAACTACTTTTACAAAATCGGTCTCCTTAAATACAAAGAATCACTTATATTTCAATGCCATTCTAAAACTGAACTACTGTCCAGAACAACTGAAAGCAGCCGAGATTATACCCTAAACCAGGCAAAGATACTCATTGCTCCTAGTTCCATAAAAAATCCTAGGAAGACTGCTGCTTCAAAGAATAAACTCTGACTAAATACAGAGGACTAGATACCATAATCAGTTTGGATTCTGGTCTAACCACTCCACAATACAGAAAATCAAAGAACCAACCATGAAATAAGTAAAGCGCTTGAACACAGGAAATACTGTATATCAGCATTCTTGGACGTGAGTAGAGCTTTTGATAAAGTCTGGCATCCTGGTTTGCTCTATAAAATCAAAAAATATCTGCCTGGTTGTTATTATGAATTATTGAAATCTTATCTTAGTGAAAGACAGATTCAGAGTGAGAGTTGGTAGTGAGGAATCGAACTACTTCCCAATACGATCAGGAGTTCCTCAGGGAAATGTCATTGGACCGCTGCTGTACGTGCTGTATACTGCTGACCTACCTACAAGTCCTCATACTATATTGGGAACTTTCGCAGATGATACAGGCATTCTAGGTGTTGACGAAGATCTAAATTGGTACTGGAAAAGAAGATACTTATCTCTAAAACAGTGCTAAAGCCTATTTGGGTATATGGTATCAAGCTCTGGGGATGTACAAGCAAATCAAATATATTAATAATTCAGAGAAAACAATCAAAAATACTTCGAATGATAGCAAATGCTCCAATGTACGCTACTAATCAAACCCTACACGGAGACTTACGAATCCCTTATGTAAAGGATGTCGTCAAAGAGAAGAGCGAGAATCATCATGCTAAACTGGAAAGCCATACCAACCATCTATTGCACCCATTGGTACTGCCTCAATGTAGAAGACTAAGAAGGAAATGGCCAGCTCACTTGAGATATCGTTGAAGGGGTTTTTTCACTGGAGAAGGCCTTATAATGTCATGCGAGAGCTTCAAGCTCGATAGTTAGCAAATTAGTTTGTAGAATATTCTGATTGCTAATAAACTAATTATAATAAAAGAATGAGAGGAATGGTTTTATTGCATTCAAAAAATTCTAATCTGAATAGTACAGCATGAAAAAATTTAATTTGAAATTGGTACCAACTTTTCATTGATCTATTAATTTTTCGTATTGATTAAACTACATTCTTTTTCAGTCTCTGGATAAACGAACCTTCAAAAAACGATTCCCAATCAATATGTTAGAGGAAAGAGGAGCATGTTCTAGAAAATCTTCAGCTGCAAGGTCTCGCATAAGGAGGCTTCGCCTTCGAGGGGATTGGTCAGATACTGGACCAAATGCAAGACCTGAGAGAGAAGGAGGAAATTCTGTTGGTAAGTGGATAATGAATATATGAAAAGTATTATATTCGGATATCTCAACAACAACAAAATTTATCTCTTGTGAGATAATTATGCCGCCTCTGATGCCTTAATATTTCAAAATTTAGACAGTCATTGTTGATTCATTACTTTCAGTTAATGAGAACCCATAACCACATTAACCGTTAATTAGATATGAAGAATCTACTGTTGCATTATTGTTACAGATCGGCTCTTATTATTATTTAAATATTAAATTATCAATTTGTTTCATAATATATATACTTGACAATAAATTCGGATTAAGTTCTTTCTACATATGCATTCTAAAGTGTATGAGCCATGTGATTGTCTTAATAGTAAAAAAATTGGTGAACAAAACTATCAACTGTGACCTAAATCATTTGTAGTTCAATAAAAATACAAATAAGTTTGTGAAAATCAGTGAGAAAGGACACAATTAAGTAAACATTAGTGAGAAAGAACACAATTATTTAAGTACATTAGTGAGAAAGGACTCGAAAGTGTATAACAGATGGCCAATCGGATCAATGAGACCAAGTCTGTACAAGTGAATTTCACCCTAAGAAAGGGCCAATGTCACCCAGTGTATATAAACCATAAACAAATACCTAAATTCCCCACAGTTGAATGCACAAGGACAAGAGGCTTACCTAGAGGGAACATGTCATCAAGAAACGCAAACAGATAGACCTCAAAGTTAGAGTTGCATTGGTTCATTGGAAGAAAATCAAAAGTGGCAATAGACAACAAACTATTAATATATAAAACCATCATAAAGCCAATTTGGACCTATCGGGCTATGGAGTTGTGCCAGCATAACAAACACCAAAATAATCCTAAGAATTTTGGACTGAATTCTTAGGATGATAGCAGACGCACCATAGTACGTTTCCAACAAGACCCTACACGATGACTTTAAAATACATTACGTGAAGGATGTCACAAGGAATGTAAGTAATAAGCCCACACAAGGCTTAAGGGGCGTACGAAGATCCTGTTCCATCCACCGCAACACAGTCGGAGATTCAAACGAAAATGGCCAGCAGATCTGAAAGAGATTTAAGGAGGAACTGCCACTGGACAGGTCCTCATCACGATAATTAAGAGCGGCCTGCCCTAACGCCAACAAATGAACTTATAGAATAGAATATTCTGATTGCTTGTAACATTGAGATTAAAAAAAATTCATAAATTTGAAGATAGTATACGAGGGGTGTTCAATGTATGTAATTATCTCATTTACTAATTTCACTAATTTACGATCATTTGTTTTCTAGGTATCCTCAGTTAAAGACAACCAGAATTACTGACGCCACAGTGATAAAGAAAATCGAGCAACACGCCGTTATAAAGTTCCTCACTAAGCAGGAAAAAAGTAAAAACATCATTCATGAAGAGATAGTTGCTGCTTACCAAGACTGTGCCCCGTCGTTATCCACCATTAAAAAGTAGTCATGTGAATTCAAGAGAGGCAGAGAAAGCATTGATGACGAACCTCGCTCGGGCGGGCCCGTTAGCGGCACCACTGAAGGAAATGTGAAAAAAGTGGAAAAGCTGGTACTCGAAGATGCCAGAATAAAAATCAAAATGTAAACAGAGATGACAAACCTATCCATGGGTACCGTATATGCTATCCCTCATGACCATCTTAACCTCCCAAAGGTCAGTGCAAGATAGGTACCATGAATGCTCACCGCACCTCAGAAGCAAGTACGAGATTTTAGAATAACGAGTTTTTAGAGCTTTGTGGGGAAGACCCATCGACTACTTTCAACCAACTGGTTACTGGGGATGAGACTTGGGTTCATCACTACGACCCTGAGAGTAAACAAGAGTCCATGCAGTGGATTGAAATGGGGACACAGCCTCCAAAGCAGTTTAAAGTCACCCCATCCGCTGGAAAAATAGTGCCTACGTTCTTTTGGGATTCTGAAGGTTTTATTGATAGAATACACTAAAAAGGGTGAAAGCATCCTACGCAACCACTTTGTGTAATTTAAGAGAAGCAATCAAAGGAAAAAGGTGAGGAAAACTTACAGCGGAGGTGTTGCAGCTTAACGACAACGCGTCGATTCACAAGGCCCGCGTGGCGAAGGCTGCTGTGCGGGAATGTGGCTTCCAAGAAGTTACTCATCCTCCATAAGTCTAGACTTGGCTACCAGTGACCACTGCCTATTCCCAAATGTGAAAACATATCTTCATGGAAAGCGATTTTCTGATGATTAAGAACTGAAGGTAGCAATTAATACCTATTTTGAGGAGAAGCTGGAAGAATATTTTTTACAAGATTTAAAGAAGCTTTTTTCCCGATCTAACAAATGTATCAAAGTTCTAGGGGACTACATTGAAAAATAGAATTGTTTAAAAATTTTCTGGGTTTTCTTTCATGCCTATACAGAGAATACATTGAACGCCCCTCGTATGTATGATCTTGTTTGAGATCTCTATTTAAAAAATAACTCAATTACTTTTGAGGATGGTTTGTATCTGTCAAATATCTACCATTGAGTACTCCATATTTCATTTTTCATAGTTTAACTTGGATAGGATAGAGTCAGTAAGTCAATAATTTCATCAATACACAATTGTTCACTTTTTATTCCCATCCTTCATTTAGGAATTTTTCAATACTTTACTATTTGATGACAACAAGCAGGGTGAATTATTGGGTATTCTTGCATGGGTATATTTTAACGTACTTTGAAGTTTTCATGTTGCTCAATGCTGTGGAACAAAAGTTTCTCATTTTCTCCCAGTATGAGCAAATCAAAACTAAATGCTTATGGAAATCCTTTCTGTATGGTTAATGCCTCTTGAATTTGTTTTAATCGATACAAAACTTGACAATGATCTTTGAGAACCAGAAAATACTTGTTTAAGTTCAAACACAACAAAATAAAAGGATGTATTGGTATGAAGTGATTCATTTTGATTAGTGTCTCATGGTGGGAGTGCTGAATTTTATACTTTCATATTATCAAAAAATATTATATTTGCAAAATCCTATCATACAACAGAAGTACATAATTTTAGTGATTCTTAGTAGATAGCTGTTATCATGCCTACCATAGTACCATTGTAATGTACAAATGATCTAATTGGTTGCAGTGCAGAAAGGGAGGTTGTCCCAAAACTAATCCTATCTAATGTAATCTAATATAATTGATTACCTGAACTAGTGAGCAGTTAATATACAATCTAAGATTGAAATAACATTTTTCTAGTTGAAGTTATGCTTTGCATAGTTTTGTTAAAAGATCAAAAATTGAAATTTCAGGACAAGCAAGACCCCATTTACAAGATGCTCTCATGAGAAGCATGACTGAAGTCTTATCCAGAATGCTAAATGATCCTATAACCAGAGCTACCCTTAGTGGCATTGGGGAAGAAGCCTTAGATCCTGAAAGTGTTCAAAGACTAACTGATAATCCTGAAGAACCATTACCGGAAGCTAACGATAATGAAAATACAGAAAGTTCCAGTAGCTCAGCTGTAGTAACAGAAGAGAGAGGCAATGATAGGTAGATATTGTTTGTTCGAAAGTAGAGGTACGATTGAGTTTTAAATCTAAAATTTTTTTCACTGGAACATATTTTCCAATGTAAGAATCCAAGTGTAGGAATATTTGTGATCCTACTGATTTGTAGTTTCATCTGAATGCACCTGATTTTAGCATCTTATATTGGAAGGTTTCCAAATCATTTAAATTTTTAGTAAATTAGGAGTTTTAATTATTTTAATATTTTTTGTATTGTGCAACTGTCATTGATTTCGATTGTTTTTTTCCCTGGGCATTTGTGAATATTTTTTATGATAATTCTCTATATCAACTAGCATCTTAAAAGTTATTGTTGATTATCTTTATGGAAATCAGAAATTTCATTGAAATTCCAGAATGGTCATGAAAGTGATAAAAAGAAATTGAATAATACTTTCAAGCGTTTCTAGCATTTTCTGCTGTCCTTCAACAGTAAAAACAAACAAAACGGACCTCAGCAGGATTTTATTTTCCACTTGATTCCAAATTAAAAAAGTATTATTTTTTCAAGAATAGAAGAAGGAAATTAGGTGAGGGATCCATCGGATGTTACATAAAATAATGTTTTACACATATTCAATTACATCTTCTGAACACAAATCTAAAATTAAAATTGGGTTTCCACTTTGCTCATTGTGGTAATGATCCCATAGCTGAAGATGAGCATTTTCCTAAAAAAAAATCACCTATTTTTTGTGGGCATCCATTAAGGATAGGTATTGCGCTAACCATCCAGAAACGATTGATGCATTGAAACACGAAATCGAAGTTGCCATTCATGTGATTGCTCTCCGAACAATCGACAATGTACTGAAAAATTGGGTTGATTGGATGGGGTATTGTAGCCACTCTTGAGGTCATTTGAATGATATTGTTTTTCATTCGTAACTGTCAAGGTTCAATCTTTATAATAAACTCAAACTTTGAAAAAATATTCATTGGTTTTTTTATTTATAGCCAATCAAAAGTGCAAATTTTAAATGGCCCTTCCCTTGAATCTTGAGCTTCAGCTCCATCTAGTTCCAGAGTTCTATTGAACTGCAACAGCAGAACGGCTTCATGAAGGATATTCCTTCATCTTTTATGAATTTTTGCCCAAACAGTTCTTGCATTTGATTTGTTTCCAATAGCCTTCATTCTGTCACAAATTGTTAGAGTTTCTTCCTCCTGTCCTCAGAATCTGCAATCCTCACTTTTAGCTAAACCTAATCACACTAAATGCTTTCTGAGGGGACAATATCCTTAGAACAGTGAGAAAATGCAGCATGTTGGTGCTGAGGTCAAGACAGTTTTTTATCTCTCAGTTCTAAAGTTCCAAAAAATTTTTTTAGAATGCTATTAACCTGGAAAATTCCTCCAGAGGGTGTCTATCAATTTCCTCTTTCTTATAGTTGTGTTTCTTTAGACTACAAAAAGGTTCTAGTTCAATAAAGGGAGTTAAAGCCTTTTTTCTGGCTAATAAGTTAGCCTACTTGTTATCCCTGCGATTATGTGTGGTATATTCATATATAGTTTATTAAGCTATCTGAGGAAATCTCATAACATCTTTAAACCAATGACATCAGAACTCAGTGCTTTTATGGCAGCTTGATTATCAAAGTGGATTGCTATTTCATATTTTTGATAACCCCCTTCTAAATTTCACACATCTTCTATTTCGTGGATCCCTAGCTGAAAAACGCTAGTGAAGGAATCCATTGATTCTGAATAATAATAATATTTCTTTATTTAAAAATAATCTTGTAGAATACATTATAATGAAATGGCGTCATAAAATAACATTAATTCAGAATCCCTCTGGAAATAAAAAAAAAACATTCAAACTGAATAATTCTAATTGAATTAGGTATTTCTTAACTTTTTTCTTTAAACTGTTTTTGTATCCTAAATCGTTTCAGTTGGGTTCGAAGACAAGAGTTTTATACATCTACAATAAGTACTGTTTTCAGTAAGACATAATGAATAAGTAGGATAATTTATATTCATTCTTCTTGTGTCATAGTTGTGAGTGGTTTCTGTTAAAAAATTCTCACCTTATTTCGAAAGAAAAAAATACATTCATAGCATAATGCACTGAAAACTCCCCTACAACTAAAGGATCTTTCAATGGGAACGCCCCATTTTTAAATTGACATTACTCACGCATGGCAGCCATTGTTTACTTGTGACATTGAGGGTTGTATTTGTCAATGTCTACCATTTAATCATAGAAAGGTACACATTCTAACAACGTTTACAAATAATCCAAATTTATTATGAAAAATCGCAATCTGTTACTCTAACTTTACGTATTTTAATTCCAATTTTTGGTCGCTATAATCGTCAGGATAAAAGAACAGTTTTAGTGAAGAAGTTTGAAACAAATTTTACACTTGATGATGTTAAAGTGCCAGTGAGACAAAGAAGAGAGAAGAGAGACTTCTTTCTTTGGGGTTACATTAAGTCATTGGTTTACAGCAATCATCCAGCAAATTTAGACGATTAACAGATCAATATTGAACGAGTGATTGCAAATATATGAATTGATTTGTGTGAGAGAGTCATGTAAAATTGGGTCAATGACTTAATTCCTGCCAGCGTTTCCGTGGTGGGCATTTGAATGATGTTTTATGTAATAATATAATAAATCTCGGATGTGAGCCTTTGCCGCCGACCTCTGTTTCCGAGATGGATTTATCCCCTATTTCAGCAGTCTGCAGCTTGGACTCTTCGCCCAGGATTATTTTCAAGGCAGCGTCGTACTCTTGAGTAGTCTGTGGAGTCGTCTTCTCTTCGACCCCGTCAGCCTCGCCTTTTTTTTTTCTATCTGACACTTGGGATTCCGTCGTATCGGATTCCCGGTCCGAATGGGCTGAAGTGGTTTGAGTAACCACCTCCATGAACTCCTCAGTCGCCTGAGGAACAAGGGATTGTCCCTCCTTGTCAGGGTTATTTTCTTTTATCTCTGTTTCCATGTATGGTCCCACGAGTAGCAAGGGATATAATATGTCCACCCCGGTAGAGCTCCGCGGTGTTGGGATTAAGGCTAATGAAACCAGAGGTCGCCCAGTGTCTGGAGTTCGACTATAAAAGACTGATCTACTCATCAGCCATGCAGACCTCGGCAAAGGATGTACCTTGTCTTGGGGGAAATTTTATTTTGTTTTCCAAACACTTGATCTGGACAATTAAAATCTCCACCGAGGGGGTGTCCACTAGACATGACAACTGACAACATCCGATCAGCGGTTGAGACAGGTGAATTCTACTAGAATAGTTATTGGCTATTTGAGGAAGGCCTCTTTTCCAAGTGACTACCAAGCAGTCTCCACAGTCCACCCCTAGAGGTAGAAAGTGTGATAAGGATTACGCCATATCATCGCGCGTGGCGAGAACCCCTCCGAAGAGATGAACCCACCAGCTTCCAGTTTGGGCCCCGACTCGAAAGCCAGAACCGTCTGACTGGTAGCAGCGAAGCACTATCCAACCTCTACTGGCTCAGCAGGTCAGTACCCGAGTTGGTTTGAGACGCAACTCACCCGCCGGAGGGAATTCTTATCCATCCACCCGAACACAGTCCCATGAACTAAGATTGACGACTACAATTGATCCTGGTAGGAGCACCGTCTAGCGGACTATACGTCCTGACCCACCGAACCCATGTGAAGTCATTTGATTGATCCTGGCGTCAAGCACTAATGGCGTAGCCATTTCGTTGAGATCCACAAACCCTAAATTGTTACGCACAGATCCAGGAGCCAGGACAGGCCGGTCGAACCGTCAAGTCCCGTTAAACCCCGAGTCGTTTCATGAGAATATCCCGAAAATGGGGATCTGCGAACAGATAAATAAAATACCCCCCTAGTCCAGCATGCGGACTTTCAACCACTGCCCCCTCGAGTCCAACACCAATTGGGGTGGCCAGGTGGTACAAGTAACACCTGTGGGCAAGACCACCCCCCCGAGGTAACGCAGTATGCTACATAACGCACTCGGCCATTACACAGAATCCGGAGATTTATACTGCGATAGGGTAGAGTACGCCAGTTTTAAGGGAGAAGCCCTGTGCTGCGACAGACTCCCATGTCACTGAGTTAATCAACCGGCTCAGCCCTCCATTTCACCTGAGTAAAACTAGGGCCCCATTCGGAGATCTTCCATCATATAGGTCCAGTGACTGGCGCGAAATGGCATTACGTTAGACACCAAGACTTAATCCTCCAATTCGCCGGGACGAATCTAGGGTCCTAGTCAAGAGAGCGCCCCCATCACGTCAAGATCTAATGCCTGGGGGGCGCAGCGGTTGAGACAGGTGAATTCTACCAGAATAGTTATTGGCTATTTGAGGAAGGCCTCTTTTCCAAGTGACTACCAAGCAGTCTCCACAGTCCACCCCTAGAGGTAGAAAGTGTGATAAGGATTACGCCATATCATCGCGCTCGGCGAGAACCCCTCCGAAGAGATGAACCCACCAGCTTCCAGTTTGGGCCCCGACTCGAAAGCCAGAACCGTCTGACTGGTAGCAGCGAAGCACTATCCAACCTCTACTGGCTCAGCAGGTCAGTACCCGAGTTGGTTTGAGACGCAACTCACCCGCCGGAGGGAATTCTTATCCATCCACCCGAACGCAGTCCCATAAACTAAGATAAACTCAAGATTGACGACTACAATTGATCCTGGTACGAGCACCGTCTAGCGGACTATACGTCCTGACCCACCGAACCCATGTGAAGTCATTTGACTGATCCTGGCGTCAAGCACTAATGGCGTAGCCATTTCGTTGAGATCCACAAACCCTAAATTGTTACGCACAGATCCAGGAGCCAGGACAGGCCGGTCGAACCGTCAAGTCCCGTTAAACCCCGAGTCGTTTCATGAGAATATCCCGAAAATGGGGATCTGCGAACAGATAAATAAAATACCCCCCTAGTCCAGCATGCGGACTTTCAACCACTGCCCCCTCGAGTCCAACACCAATTGGGGTGGCCAGGTGGTACAAGTAACACCTGAGGGCAAGACCACCCCCCCGAGGTAACGCAGTATGCTACATAACGCACTCGGCCATTACACAGAATCCGGAGATTTATACTGCGATAGGGTAGAGTACGCCAGTTTTAAGGGAGAAGCCCTGTGCTGCGACAGACTTCCTTGTCACTGAGTTAATCAACCGGCTCAGCCCTCCATTTCACCTGAGTAAAGCTAGGGCCCCATTCGGAGATCTTCCACCATATAGGTCCACTGACTGGCGCGAAATGGCATTACGTTAGACACCAAGACTTAATCCTCCAATTCGCCGGGACGAATCTAGGGTCCTAGTCAAGAGAGCGCCCCCATCACGTCAAGATCTAATGCCTGGGGGGCGCAGCGGTTGAGACAGTTGAGATATTCAACTGGCATCGTTTCCCCTGTGCAATAAACTTTGGCTACGACACTACAGCTGGGTAGGGACGTAGATCGGTCGCCGTTACCGTATAATGTTGCCCAGGGGTCAATCTACCACACCCCAAGAATCGATATTGGTCTAAAATCTTGATGAAATTACTTCTTCTCAATAAGAATGATTTTACCGCGCTTCCAAACTGTCGGAAAATCACTAGTTTGTTTTGAAAATTATAGATATATGCTGGGATAGATCTCGTTGATTATAGGTTTTAGATGAACTATTCCTAATCCATCACATTCGACCGATCTGAAGGTAAAAATTTATCGGTTCTTACTTGATTGAAATTAATTTTAATTAAATATAATGATATGGATTATTTCAACAATTTATTAAGTTAACGACAATTGTTTCGCCAATACTGTGGCTCCGTCGAGTTTACATTTTAAACTGTTCTGAATGTAAACTTGACGAAGCCACAGTGTTGGCGAAACAATTATCGTTAACTTAATGAATTGTGGAAATAATCTATATTATTTTATTTAATCTATCTGGAGGTGATCTCAGTCAGGACAGTTTCAGTATCTTCTTCACTACCAGATCTAATATCAATCTTGAGGCCATTCGACAGAGAACCCAATGGGAGTGATTCAATTTGTGGATTTTTAAAAATTTTCATCTACATCAGAGTTAGAAGCAGAAAAATGTTGAGCATCAAGGGCAGGATCCAGACTAGTTGGTCGTGGATTTATCTACTTACCTATATCTACAGATCGTAAGGCTTGCCAGACGTGGGGAACGTTGGCCGAATTATCATTAAAAAAACCTTATTTTCTCCCTCCTACATAACGGATTAACCTCAACAGGTCTATTATGTCATAGGTTTAATGATTTTCTCATTAAAAAGAACGACCTTATCATTCGAAGAAGTTGCATGAAAATCTGATTCCCAAGTCATTGTAATACGCCACTTTATCTTTAACTCGTTCAGGGTCGTTTCCCTTAATATATAAGTGTGTTTATCTCATTATAAAATGGGTAACTTTTTGAAACTTTTTTATTTCCTACTTTCAAAAAAAAATAAAGTTAATTCCAATTTTAAAATAATGAAACAAGCAAAAATCGAAATAATACCTAATATAAACCTTTTTCTGACTATCAACCCTTACCACTGTCACCACTTACTCTCTACATTCTACTCATAATTCCTGAATCTAGTTCCCAACTCAAAAATATATCAAAATATACTTACTTTACTGAATTTTCTTTTTGGAAAGAATTTGGGTTCGTGCTCGTCGCACGAAGGACAAGTCTTTTGTTTTAAAAGTATTTTCTGAGGAGATGGATAGAGCAAAAATAACACATTTAAATGAGATATCACATATAATGAACTATTAGGGTGTCAATTAAAAGAAATTTCAATAGTTACAATTTTTCAGTCTTTTGAAAAGCAATTGATGTAAAATGATATTCTAAAATCAGATCCTAGTAATTGTTTTAATCAATTTTTTAGAAGACTTCAGGACCCTGGACTGTCTATTTTAATGAGTCATACTCTCGTTCCCGCTTATGAACAATCAATATTCAACTAATAAAAGTTTTTTTTTGTGAAGTTACAAAAACAAAAAAATCCTACCTTTTTCGGGACACCGATCCACCAAAACCCGATGTTCAATAGCTGAACCCTCTACACGGGGGTGTTGGCCTCAACCTAAAGGCACAACACCCCTTCAAGAACAAACACTATAATTTAGCCCTTTATTTTTCAACCTGAATTAAACTAAACTATCCCGACCACGAACCGATTAGTGACTGTCTGTCACCAATGCCTACGACCACTCTCTCTTTTTTTTTTTTTTGAACTTCCAAAACTTTGGCTTCTATCCTCCTACCGAAGTTTTACTGAGTCGGCTTTTTCTAAGTTCCCATCGTTTCAACGCCTACACACGTCTAGACCATCCAGATCTTTTGACTTGTCGATTTCTTATCTCGACTTTACTGAGAATTCCCAATCTTAGCCTTGAAGTCCTTTATGTCGTCTGCACTAAAATCATAATCGCTAACTTCCGTTCCCAAGACCTCCTCGTTGAAATTTAAATGAATCGATCTATTGATTAATACATTGTTGCTTTTAGAATTAACGCCCGTTGTTTAGGCTACATTTTTATCTCAAATAATCAACATCGCTTGTCGGTCCTCGGTCCTCGAGCTTTATTATAATAGAATTCTTTGGATCAAAATTTATTTCCCTATTTCTAAGTGAAACATAGGCCCTTTATTATATCATGTTTTCACAGTATCAAGCAAGTATGTATGCTCCATACAGATTTCTCTAATCTCTGTACAGTAGATATATAGGTGTGGGAAATTTGAATCTGAATGCAGAGTATATGAAATCATGATGAGAAAATTGAAAGGCGTGATTTCGTCCATTAATAACAGTTCTATTTGGAATTGAGGTAAAGAGTAGTTCAAGTAAAGAATTGAAGGTGGGAATGTGATGGTTTCTTTGATAATTTATTTCAACATGAACATGAGATTGACAGATTCCAGCAAGTCGTAGATATGTTTAGAATAAGAAATATTTTTGATCATGCAGTTGTTCAGATCTCCCGTTATAATTATATAAGAGAATTTCAAAACATAACCGCATCATCCAGAACACATTTAAACTCTTTAAAATAAATGTATGCAGAAGGAATAAAGAACAAGCTTTTTGTGAAACTGACCTTAATGAAATAATATTCAAGTTTATAACTTTGAAGTGTGGAAGACTGTTTTACTATTTTATAGATAGTAAAGATAAGATATTATCTCTTATATACATTGCAACCTTACCCCCACGGCAGTGACCTTTATTATTTCTCAGAGGCTTACAACCTTGACAAAATATGACTTTATGGACTTTTTGACCTATTTATTTGTCCCAGGGATACAGACATATTTATATATAGATATATTGTAAGCCTCTGAGAAATAATGAAGGTCACTGCCGTGGGGGGGTAAGGTTGCAATGTATATAAAAGATAATATCTTATCTTTACTATCTATAAAATAGTAAAACAGTCCTCCACACTTCAAAGTTATAAACTTGAATATTATTTCATTAAGGTCAGTTTTCACAAAAAGCTTGTGGCTGGGGTTCTTTATTCTTTCTGCATACATTTATTATATATATATATATATATATATATATATAATGTTGCATCAAGAAATCAGTTCAGAAGTTTTGTTATAAAGATGGCTATCATGGACGAAGGGAATTAGGGACTGACAGTATAGTCTTATACTTTAAAATACTAATGTACGTTTTTACTTATATTGAACGTCAGATATCGTATACAGGCTGCATATAAGTGCATATTATGTTGAACATGAACTTTTCAATTTTTGAAACCGAGCATATCGGCCGAAATGATGATAAGTTTGTGGTGGATATAGTCCCTTAGCTCCTTTAAGGAAGGGCTTGTTGTCATAAATCAACAACAACTTACCATAACGTGTAAAATTAAATCTCATGAGTAAGATTACCATTTCAGTGGATCACTTCTCGAGATTACCCTCTTACTGAGCATCCTCTTCAATGTATTAATTTTTTAATGGTGTATGGCACCATCTAATTGTAGCTAATAAGTATCACTTCTGTGAAATCCACTCTACACAATCAGTTTTCGTAGATATAATGGCCAATTGAAGAAAATATGTGCTTGTCAGTGTCCAATAAAGCTTATTTTCTTCAAAGTTGGCAGAGATCAATAGAAAACGTTTCATTGTATGAAATAATCATGAGACTTCAGTTCTTGAAAGGGTGCAAGCCAAGATCTACACGCAAAATTCTTCAGTGTTTACAGATTGCCAATTTCTGCGTGGAATCTACTGATTTAGCTCAATTTGAACTGAAGACTTTATAGCTGCGATATTTTCGGTACTTTCACTGGTGTGTCAATGTCAATGCTCAATATTGACTCAAATTTATCCACTCCATCATGCACAGCCTGTCTAGAGGTAATTATTACCAACCAAAAATGGAATAAGAGCTGCATCCAACTCTGAATTGCTGTAGTAATTTTTAAAATGTTTCAAATGTTTCGTCATGAGCTGACAAAAATGTTGACCTACTCAGTAGTTGAATTCTAGACAGCCTTTCGATATTTCCGAAACAAGAAATAAACTCAATTTGACACTCTATGGGGACAAATGCGGAGGGAACAGACTCAATGAATCTGAACATGTTGAATACATACAGCTCCTTTATCAGTTCAGAAGTTTTGTTATAAAGATGGCGAAAGTTAATAAGCAAAAGTTTAAATTGTGTATGTGGAGCACTGCCGGATTTTCCCTACGAAATATATTTTCTTTTTCCAAACTTTATTCAGGTAAATGATTTGTCAACAAATAAAAAGGTGAATTCAGTAGATGATTTTCGCTATAAACAACAGGCTGTGAGATATATTGATAATCTGAAAAGACTATAACCAACTAAAAGATTATTCATAAAAGTAAATCAATTTTTTTCCTAAAAATTTTCAGTTTTTTTTATTAATTCTGTTGCTTCTAAGGTTATCTCCATACATTACTTTCTAGGAGAATCTTTTGATTGAAGTATTCAGATTTGCTTTTGTCCTGCAATATTCTTTGATAGATTTTGCTACATATTTGAACGAAAAAATCCACTCATATACAAATTTAAAATGATTGTATTTATTTTAGTTTGTCAAGTGCGATGGATACTGCACCTGTACCATCTGATCAACCTTCCACTTCCTCTAATGCTACTTCTTCCGCCGTTTCTACAAGCCTTCACAATAATTTGAAGGTCTTGAGAAACCTTCGTAAAGATTTTATTCAGCATCATGGATCAGAACCTTCAGTCAGGTAAGGAGCAACATGTTTCATTAAGGCCTTTCAATAGAAGGCAATATTTCAATAATACCTCTGTGTTGCCTTACCATATAGATTCAAACTACTGAGTGAGTGCATTAGATCGCCCTTGTGTATTTTTTTCAACTTTACTGAATGACAATATTCATTTTGATTCAAAAGTTTAAATAATTAAAACTGTTCTCCTGATAAATCTCAGAAACCAGAGAAATAAAAGAAATCGTTGCTCTGCTGCGTTTTTACTGAGGATAATATTGAGTGCACAAAATAAATAATTCAGAGAGTTTTTTCAATCAATCTATCAGAAAAACCGCAAAATAATGATCTATGAATTAATATACCACTTAAAAATGGAAGCTTCTTTATTTCCTCAATAAGTTGAATTTCTTTATTATCTGACATGTTAAAGCTTAAAATACCACTCAACATTAAATCATGAGGTAGCATTAAGTGGAAAATTCACGTCAATTCTCAGAAATCAAAGGAATCTTGTTTAATATCGGTAGAATAGTTAAAATAAAACAGAATTAAATGTAGGGTATTGGAGCCTAGAAACACTTTTTAGCTTTTTGCAGAAGAACAATAATTTTACCCGCGTATTCTCTGTATGAGTAATGTTATTTCAGAATTCTACGTAATTGTGAACAAATAAATGAATGTTTTTTCTTGTGTGTAACTTTTTTGCAATTAATAGAGTACATAATAATCTTCTAAAGTTTTTTATGTTCTCATGAAATGTCCTTTATTCATGAAATAAAAATTTACGTACTCATCAATATCGAATAACTATCTTTCTGGTTTTAAATTTTATATTTATTGTTTAAACTATTTATTTTCAGTTTAAAATATTCTAGTCAAAGCACATCTCAGTCAACAATAAGTTTGAACTGTGCTAATAGGATTCACCCAAAGGGTGCTGTATCTGATATGTCTTCAGCTACTATATCGGACGACTCAAGTTCAGATGATGAGGTGAGTTATTCTTGATTTTTTTTTTAATATTGTATATTTTTTTCTGATATCAGTAATCAGAATGCTACATTGTCTAGTCCGTCTAGAAAGTATCCGGAATTTATTATTTTTCATAATTTTAATATCCTTTTTTTTTGTAATATTCTAAGACAAGAGTAATGTATAAAATAGGTTATGCAGATAGTCGGCTATGGCCAAAGTTGCATGGAAAGACTTTTTATCAAATATTTTTTATTGTCAACAGGTATACAATTTATGAAATAATGTCGCGACTAAAAAAAAGGAAACAGAATATTTGTATATAAAAGGTTTTAGAAACGTTAAAAATTAGTGCAATTGACTGAACTGAGAAAAAATGCTGTATATGAGACAATAAAGAGGATAAAAAATGGCATGGATATAAGGCATAGACTGAAAGTATTGTACAAAGAGAGTTTTTTCTCTATTTTTTATTCCGTTTTAGGGTGGTTCTGATTGAATTTATTCGTTTTATTTGTTTTCTAAACGTTTGTTTGACCTTGACCCATTCCGCTGCACTAGGCGGCATCGTGAAACAGGTTTTATACGCGATATTCTGTCCACTGTCGGAGTTTGCTCCTTACCTCCCTTTGCGAACGTTATAATAATTTCCATCCATATACAGGATATTCCGTGTCCTCTTACCTGACTCGACATTACTTTCCGTGGCCTTCCTGATCTGTGTAAGTGTTCCTTACGAGCCTTGTATCCATCAGAACTCGGAAATAATGCCCAACCATTGTAGCAATTGCAGTAGGTAGCTTTCGGTGACTATTTTGCCCGTTATCTGCAATAAATGCGGAGGTACCTTTCATCCTGATTGCGTTAATATCTTAAAAGGAGAGCTAGAGTACTTGAACGAGTCCAATGCCAAATGGAGCTGTTCTTCATGTACTGCCTCCGGTCGCTTACTTCGTAGCGGCTCTACCGCTACCGGTCTACCTTTCCTTCCATGTGTCAGGACCCTGGTGCGAATGAGACCATTACACTGAACTACTTCCATGCGCTCATGGAACAAATACGCAATATGTCCGCAAGTCTGGAGAGAGTCGAGAGGAGACAGGATGATCTCTTAGCTAAGCTTGACATGTGAGCTGCCACCTTGAATGAACAATCTGATACCTTGGCAGCTCATGAGTCATCTATTAATTCTTTCAGATCGGACATATCTTCTGTTCAAAACGCACATACCTCTCTCTCTCACAGCATTTCCACTATCATCGATAAAATATCCAGGGTTGAGTCGAAGTTGTCTAACAACCGTGTTGACCGCCCCATTAAAGATTTGCCGGAGATCATGGAAAGGGTGAAGAAATGTTCAACGTCATCATAACTGATCTCCCTGAATCTGACGATAATAACGATAGGCTTGTTGTGAGCGAAATTGTAGGCCATATTTCTAATAATTCAAGCCAATATTTAACTAACCCTGTAAGAATTCAATCCAAAGATAAGACCAGGCCTCGCTGGTCAAAGCTGTCTTTCTCCAATCCTGATAGTGTCTCTAGTATATTGCGAAACAAGTTATCTCTTCGAGGCAACCCGAAGTTCTGTAATGTCAGGATGATGACAAAACCAAGGACCAAATTGCTGTTCTCAATTCGTCACGCGATGAGCTTAAAAGAAAACAGGCTGCGGGAGAGAATAATGTTACTATTAATTATATCTAGGGGGTACCGTCCATTGTACCCACTCTCTTTGAGCAACTCTCTGGGACGACAGAGAGTATTATGTATACAAATATTCAATCTAAATATTCTGAACTTGTCGGTTTTGCCCATTTGCATAAACCATGAATAATGTTCATCTCTGAATCCTCTGTTTATGATATACCGGAGAACACGCTCTTTAGGGATGACATCAGTTCTCAAATGACTGAAGACTTTGTAGTTGACCAAATTCACCACGATTGGTCAGGAATAGACAACCGTTTTTCGAAAATTTCTCACTATTGATTGGCTGTATTTACCGATCTCGCCCTTAGTTATGCACATCGGGACTGCGTTGATTTCATGCAACGTTTTTCGCAAGAGTATAATACTGTATTGATCACAAGAGACTTCAACTCTCCTGATATAAACTGGCCTCGTGTGAATTTGCCCTCGGTCAATTCACCATCCTTTCCATATGCTAAATTGGTTGCCGGGTCGGCACTTCAGCAATTGGTGGATAACCTCACAAGATTTCGCCCTAGACAGATTACATCTAAACTACATCTACATCTTGTTCACATTTGATGAAAATATCATATCTGAGATTAATTATTTGCCCCCGTTCGGAAAGTCCGATCACCTAACATTAACAACTGAAATTCAACTACAAGTTCCATTCTCCGAACCACTTCAAAACCATCAGACAAGGGGATTATGATGGTATCTCTTCAGATCTATTATCAAGTAGCTAGAAGCTGCTTCTTGCAGACAAAGGGGTGGATGCTATGTGGTTTACGTTTCTATCTACTTTGGGGGTAATTATGGAATCTAACACACATATAAAACATATAAAATATAATCCTGCCAAACC